>SJYT01010387.1:0-106655 GCA_006410635.1 Cephalophus harveyi | reverse complement strand
TGTGTTATTTGTTATTCAGTTTTCTAGAATAACTAAGACACACATATATATATTTAATTTTTTTGAAATTCCAAAGTATCTAGTATCTTTGTGTAGCTCATGTTGTTTCACTAATGCTTGGGTTCATGCTATACTGATAATGTCCACGAGGTGGCACTGCAACATTATACTTATTTTGGAGTCTCCTTAGCATTTCCACTGTTGCTGTAGTCAGCTACAGTTTGGATGTACAGGGATGCCCCTGGAGCCTGCTGGCCGCTCAGAGGGAGACTGCTGGAGAGTCTGCTCCCAGGAGTTCTGAAAAAATCTGAGGGCTGAACAAATATAGTTGCTGATCTAGTGGGCAATGCCTACTAGAACTGAAAAATTGAAAGGAGTGCTTTCCTCCTCTCCACTTATCTTTTACCTCCCTTTTGTATCCCTACAAACAACACAATAGGAAGTCAGTGGGCAAAATAGGGGGATACAGTTTGTAGTCTCAGCACAGAGCAGAGTGGGCTTGGACGAGAGAGACAGTGAGTAAATAAGCAGCATGAATAAATCAAATAATCAGACCTCATAGTAGAAGAAGGTAGTGGCTGGAGTTGAAACATTATTATTGTGTTATTTAGAAGGAGAGTGAAGACACTAAAAATTCTTAAAGAGATGGGACTACCAGACCACCTAACCTGCCTCCTGTGAAACCTGTATGCAGGTCAGGAAACAACAGTTAGAACTGGACATGGAACAACAGACTGATTCCAAATTGGGAAAGGAGTACATCAAGGCTGTATATTGTCACCCTGCTTATTTAACTTCTATGCAGATTACATCATGAGAAACGCTGGGCTGGAAGAAGCACAAGCTGGAATCAAGATTGCTGGGAGAAACATCAATAACCTCAGATATGCAGATGACACCACCCTTATGGCAGAAAGTGAAGAACTAAAGAGCCTCTTGATGAAAGTGAAAGAAGAGAGTGAAAAAGTTGGCTTAAAGCTGAACAGTCAGAAAACTAAGATCATGGCATCCGGTCCCATCACTTCTTGGCAAATAGATGGGAAAACAGTGGCTGACTTTATTTTCTGGGCTCCAAAATTGCTGCAGATGGTGATTGCAGCCATGAAATTAAAAGACGCTTACTCCTTGGGAGGAAAGTTATGACCAACCTCGGCAGCATATTAAAAAGCAGAGACATTACTTTGCCAACAAAGGTCCGTCTAGTCAAAGCTATGGTTTTTCCAGTAGTCATGTACGGATGTGAGATTTGGACCATAAAAAAGGCTGAGTGCCAAGGAAGTGATGCTTTTGAACTGTGGTGTTGGAGAAGACTCTTGAGAGTCCCTTGGACTGCAAGGAGATCCAACCAGTCAATCCTAAAGGAAATCAATCCTGAATATTCATTGGAAGGACTGATGTTGAAGCTGAAACTCTAATACTTTGGCCACTTGATGCAAAGAACTGACTCATTGGAAAAGACCCTGATGCTAGGAAGGAGTGAAGGCAGGAGGAGAAGGGGGCAACAGAGGATGAGATGGTTGAATGGTATCACCCACTTGATGGACATGAGTTTGAGCAAGCTCCAGGAGTTGGTGATGGACAGGGAAGCCTGGTGTGCTACGGTCCATGGAATCACAAAGAGTCGTACATGACTGAGTGACTGAACAACCACAGAGGACATTGATTATCTTTAAACTTTTTAAAAGTTAAGTATACATGTTACAATCTCTAGGGTACTTACTGAAAGTGAAAGTGTTAGTTGCTCAGTCATGTCCGGCTGTGCCACCCCATGGACTCTAGCCCACCAGGCTTCTCTGTCCATGGAATGCTCCAGGCAAGAATATTGGAGTGGGTTGCCATTTCCTTCTCTATGGGATCTTCCTGACCCAGAGATCAAACCTGGGACTCCTGCAGTGCACACAGATTCTTTTCCATCTAAGCCACCAGGGAAGCCCACGGTGCTTACTATAAGAACACAAACAGACTATAATTTTCAAAGTGGGAGAAGGAAAAACTGGAATGAAAGGAGATAGTCCATCAATCCAGGAGAGGACAAGATATTTGAAATAAATCCAAATATATCAATTATCACAATCACAATCAGTTTCAATGGATTAAACATTCCAAAGAAGATAGATTAAAATTTAAAAATATCTATTTTATGCTCTTTTAATATATAGCCCTCAAATACAGAGATCCAGAAACATTAGGAACTTAAAAAAACAGAGATTGGGCAGGGAGTAAAAGGCAAGTAAGTACTAACAGAAGGCCAATGGAAATGAGAGAAAAATCAGATTATATGACATATTCTGTTCAGTATGGACAGGAACTTAAAAACATCTAGTTCCCAATTGAGCTATAATTCCAGTCTGCCCTTATGGTTCTCAGAAAATGGGTACACATTGTCTGGGGAGACAAAGATAAAGATTCCTTTTATTCTATGGGTCAAAATTCCATAGCTGACAAACATTTGCATTAGGCAAAAGTGGAGAATACCTTTTCAACTTAGTCCTCTCTCTCTTTTTTATTTTTTGAAGTGGTTTAAATAAGTAATATCTTTTCATTTTGCTCCTAAATATGTTATTATCTATCTGTATACAATAAGAACATTTCTAACATAACCAGAATACCATTGTCATATGTAACAAATTTCCTAATAATTAGGAATGATTATAAATCTAGTCCATATTCCAATTAACCCAGTTACCCATTAGGCATTGTATTTCTCTTTCATTTTCATAGCTGTTTAGATCACAAAACCTTATGCTGTTCTACCTCCAAAGTTGACTTGCTTAACTTTCCTTCACTTTAATCAGTAATTTCAACCAACCGGTCTTACCCTGGAATAAGGGAGAAAACAATCTCTAGGTTATAAAATTCATAAATAGGGAAATGTGTTGGACATTCTTGTTTTTAATTTCTGGGTCATATACTCAGAAAATGTTAGTTAAATTCAAACTGTTTGCACAAATGTGAATTGTACAATGTGCTAGTTGTAAAGCAGGTTGGTCATTTCTTGTATTTCTTTATATTCCCTCTATAGTGTATTTTCAAATCCTTGTAAATGGATGGACACTATGCACAGATGTAGAAAGTAAACTTAATGGTTACCAGGGGATTGGAGGGTAAGAGGCATAAATTGGTAGACTGGGATTGACATATACATACTACTAGATATGTTTGCGACCCTATGGATTGTAGCCTGCCAGGCTCCTCTGTGGTGTTGGAGAAGACTCTTGAGAGTCTCTTGGGCAGCACAGAGATCAAACCAGTCAATCCTGAATATTCATTGGAAGAACTGATGCTGAAGCTGAAGCTCCAATACTTTGGCCACCTGATGAGAAGAGCTGACCGATTAGAAAAGACCCTGATGCTGAGAAAGATTGAAGGCAGGAGGAGAAGGGGATGACAGAGGATGAGATGGTTGGATGGCATCACTGACTCAATGGACGTGAGTTTGAGCAAGATCCAGGAGATGATGAAGGACGGGGAAGCCAGGTGTGCTGCAGTCCGTGGGGTCACAGAGAGTCAGACACGACTTAGTTAACTGAATACCAACAACAAGCATCTGTCCATGAGATTCTCCAGGTTAGAATACTGAAGTAGGTTGCCATTGCCTTCTCCAGGGGATCTTCCTGACCTAGAAATCAAATCAGGGGTTCCTGCTTTGCAGGTGGATTCTTTACCAGCTGAGCTACCCAGATAGAGTAGCTATCTGGGAAGTAGCTATCTGGGCTTCCTACAAGGAAGCCCAGATAGAGAAGAAATCAGGTCTAAAGACTGAGACCCAATGCATCCTAAACCTGGAGGGTGGGAAGATGATGGAAGGAATCTCCAGCAAAGGAGACTATTTCCATAGAGGTCACTACAGAATATTGAGTAGAGTTCCTTGTGCTATACAGTAGGTTCTTATCAGTTATCCTTTTTATATCTGGGGCTTCCTCACTGCCTCAGTTGTAAAGAATCCACTGGTAATGCAGCAGACACAGGAGAATTGCATGGACAGAGGAACCTGGCAGGCTACAGTCCATGGGGTTGAGAAGAGCTGGACATGCCTGAGCAACTTTCACTTGACTTCTCCTCTATCTACACTCATGTCTCAGATTATTCATTCAATTCCAGGTCTGTATACCGAGGGCTCTTGAATTTACATCTTCAATTTGGTTCTTAGACACATACATCTACCTTCATATCTGACACTCTTACCTATATGTCTAATGGGTACTTCACTTTGGACAGGTCTAAAATGAAATTTCCTCTCTTCAAGCCAGTTCCTTCCCAACCTGACCATGCCTCACCGTATTCACTACTACCACTTCAGTCAAAACCACAGTTAATGTGTTCCTGAATGAGCATCTTCTTTCTTCCTTTCCCTCACTCAGCCAAGTGAGTGAGCCTTTTGAAACAAGTCACTCCTCCATCTAGAACTCTACGTCGACGTCCCTTTCGGTGAGCCTACACAGCTCCTATCCTTGCCCAGGCCTCTGGGGCTCACAGGACCTGGGACCTGCTTCTGTCTGTTCTCCTGCTTCATCCTATTCCCACCCCGCTTGCCTCCTGGTTCTTCCATGAGCACCAAACACCATCCTGCCTTGGGGTCTTTGTGCCTGTTCTTGTACCTCCCTGGGATTTCCCCTCAGGTTTCCACGTGGTTCACTCCCTCCTGCCCCTCTTCAGACCCTTGCTTCAGTGTTACCTTTCACATATCCTTTCCAGGAAACCCAGTCTAAATTGCAACCTCCCTATCCTGTTCACTTAATCTGGTTTACTTTTGTTGAACTTAACCACCTGACAAAATATTTTTATTGATATATAATAACATATAGCATTACATTAGTTTCAGTATAATGCAAGAATGTATTGCTAGCATTATAGTCCCTTGATAGAATAAAAGTTCCATAAAGACAGAATTTACCAATTTCTGGCACATAGTTGACTTTTAAAAAGTACTTTCGTTCATTGTTGAATGAATTGTATTTTCCCTTGGAAATTTCACGTATGAGTTCTTAAGTATTCACTTATTTAACAAAGTATTTGCAACCGTTTTCTTTATTTCATATATAGATTAGACAAATTGGAATTTCCAGTTAAATATTTCATTAATTGGTCGTTGAAATTCTCAGAATAGCTTTTTTGAGCCCCAGCTGCACTATTCATAATATATAAATTTTATGAATTATGTTATTTCTGATGCTTGGAATCCATTTGTATAATACAGACTAACCCCTGGAGAAACAGCCTCCAGTGACTCAATTCATTCTCCCTGAGATGATCAATTGTGTCTTCAGACAGCAGTAGCCCTTACGAAGAAGAATCTTGTCCTGAAGGTTCCATGGAAAGCGTCTCTGGATGACTTTCACTCACTGGTCCTAGTAATGGCCAAAGCGTCTCCTCACCGTTTCCACCCACCATGGCAGCCCATCAAGTGTCATACTGAAGGACAGATGTCATTTGCCACATTTTAAATTCTGACCTTCCTTTAGAGTGCTGACACTGCACTCTCCGGCTCAGGATCAATTAATTGTAAGCTTAATTGTAAGCTTTTTTCCCCCGAGAGCCTGGATCTTCATCTGGGGTTGCAGCACTGGCTGTCTCTGAGGTACTGCGACAAGACACTGAAAGAGGTGAACTCGCCCGCGCTTCATCTTTAGCCTGTGCGTGCTCAGTTCTGACTTTCTGCAACCCCGGGTACTGTAGCCTGCCAGGGTGCTCCTTCCACGTAATTTTCCAGGCAGGAATACTGGAGTGGGTTGCTGGTTCCTGCTCCACGTCATCATTAGAAGGCTCTTTCTTTAATAGGAACCGTGGATTACAAACCAGGGATAAGAATGTTTGAAAACAACCAGTCTTTGTTTTTCTGTCTTATTGGTGAGTAGGTATTCCGTCTACTGAGAATACAGAAACAAGTGCCTTACTGAAATTGGGTGCCAGCATCAGCCACTGGAATTTGATATAAAACATTTGTCTGGGCTATAGCTACAACTTTTACATGTCATAAAATTTTAGAACTAAGAGACATCTTAGAAACAATGTAATCTAACCCACTTATTTCCCAGTTAGGAATTCAAGAAAGTTATTCTGTTTAAGCTACACTCTCATGCTTTTTTTTTTTTTGTTACTCAATTTTGTGCCCTCTGCTCGCCTGAAAAGGGACAGTCATATTGCTTTCTAGTGATTGGGGTAAAGATGAAATATAAAGTGGTCTAATTTCCCATCTTTACAGATCATGAGATCTGAAAAGATTAAATGATTTGTCAAATTCAGGAGATTAGTGTGAGGGCCTGACCCTAACTTTCTTCTGGACTTGTATTCTAGGGCACTTTCTATTGCAATGGGGTTTTGATGAAATTCTTAGGTGATTAGAAAGCAGTAAATACCAGTAATCTAGAATCGTCCATTGTATTTCAGCAAAAGTAACGTGAGATACTTAAGAAAGTTGACAGAGGTCTTTGGGCCAGCTGTACTTTTAAAAATATATTTTGAAAATTTAAATACACATAAAAATAGAAATGATAGTATAATGAATGTCCATGTGTCAGATTCAATCATTATCATCATCTTACCTCACTTGCTTAATCACCTTTTTTTTTCTTTTTTGCTGATATATTTTGATACAAATCCCAAATGTTGTTATTTTAACTTGGCATATATTACTATGCTTTGCTAAAAACGGACTTAAAAATCATGAAACCATTATTGCCACTAACAACACTGACAGCTCCTTGGGATAGTCTAATACAGTCAATATTTATAACTCTCCAACTGTTTCAAAAGTATCTTTTAATATTTGATTTATTTAATTAAAGAACTCACAAGATTGACATTCTGCATTTGACTACATCTAGAGTAGTTCCATACCCTCCTTGCCCTTGATTTATTGAAAAAAAAATTGGGTGCTTTAACCCTGAGAATTTTCCATATTCTGGATTTGTCTATCTGCTTCCTGTTGGTGACTTATAATTGTTACCCCACCCACTGTATTTCGTAAAACTGAAGTGTGCATTCAAGGCTTGAAGAGATTTGGGTTCAACTTTATTAGCAAACATTTGTGGTCTTTGGGTGCTTCATAGACAGCATATGGTATTGTGATGCTGACATGATATAATTACCTAGAAACTTTTCACTTGGCCATTTCATCTACTGGTAAAAGCATTTTCATTGGGCAAAGTTGCACTTTTCTAATTTTCTTTTAACTTTTATTAACTGGGTGTTTTCTATGGAGAACATTCTGTCATCAGCTCTTTTGTACAAAGAAAGCAGGGAAAATGCCTAATTCTTTTCTTTCTACTGTCAATTTTTTAAAATAAGGAAGTGTTCTAAATACAATAGTGACCAACTAGATTTTTGCTTGTGTGTTTTGTTTATTTTCATTTTTGTTGCTGTTGTTTTTAGTGATAGAATGAATTCATGAATTCTAATTAATTAACAGCAGTCACTATTTTTAATATGTTCTCATATTTTCCCAATGGGATTCTTGCTTATATTTGCCCCTGTTTGTTTATATTTGCTTCTGACATATCCCATTAGTCTCTGATTGCCTCCTTGCTTTCTGGCATAACTTGTCACAAACCCATTTAATGCATTTTCTTCTCCAAATCTGGGATCAGAATTCTGCCATAGGCTTTGGATTCTGTACCAGGAAATGCTACTTAGAGACCAAAATGTGGGCACTAGGGGTACTCTTGTTTTTGGGTGGTCACTGCCTGTCCTATAGATCTTTGCAGTTACAGAGCTAAGGAATATACATTTTGAACAGAAAAAAAACCAATCATGCAGTAATACTGATTTGTCTGTATTCAATATTCAATTCAAATTTAATATCAGGGAATTTTAATTTAGCTTTTTTAACTTTAAACTCTTTTACACCAATAATTTTAGTTCAAAACAATATTGACACTATTATTTGACTTTATGGAAAAATGTGGATCACAACAAACTAGAAGATTCTTAAAGAGATTGGAGTACCAGAACACCTTACCTGCCTACTGAGAAGCCTGTGTGCAACTCAAGAAGAAACAGTGAGAACTGGACATGGAACAGTGGACTGATTCCAAATTGGGAAAGGAGTATATCAAGGGTATATTGTCACCCTCCTTATTTAACTTATATGTAGGGTATATCATGAGAATGTTGGGCTGGATGAATCACAGATATACAGATGATACCACCCTAATGGCAGAAAACAAAGAGGAACAAAGAGCCTCTTGATGAAGGTGAAAGAGGAGAGCAGGAAAGCTGGCTTAAAACTCAACATTCAAAAAATGAAGATCATGGTATCCAGTCCCGTCAGTTCAGTTCAGTTCAGTCACTCAGCCATTTCCGACTCTTTGTAGCCCCATGAATTGCAGCACGGCAGGCCTCCCTGTCGATCACTAACTCCCAGAGTTCACCCAAACTCATGTCCATCAAGTCGGTGATGCCATCCAGCCATATCATCCTCTGTCGTCCCCTTCTCCTCCTGCTCCCAATCCCTCCCGGCATCAGAGTCTTTTCCAGTGAGTCAACTCTTCACATGAGGTGGCCAAAGTACTGGAGTTTCAGCTTTAGTATCAGTCCTTCCAATGAACACCTGGGACTGATCTCCTTTAGGATGGACTGGTTGGATCTCCTTGATCCAACCAGTCCCAGTCCAAGGGACTCTCAAAAGTCTTCTCCAACACCACAGTTCAAAAGCATCAATTCTTCGATGCTCAGCTTTCTTCACAGTCCAACTCTCAAATCCATACATGACTACTGGAAAAGCCAAAGCCTTGACTAGACGGACCTTCATTGGCAAAGTAAATGTTTCTGCTTTTGAATATGCTATCTAGGTTGGTCATAACTTTTCTTCCAAGGAGTAAGCGTCTTTTAATTTCATGGCTGTAATCACCATCTGCAGTGATTTTGGAGCCACCAAAAATAAAGTTTGACACTGTTTCCACTGTTTCCCCATCTATTTCCCATGAAGTGATGGGATCAGATGCCATGATCTTTGTTTTCTGAATGTTGAGCTTTAAGCCAATTTTTTCACTCTCCTCTTTCACTTTCATCAAGAGTCCCATCACTTCATGGCAAATAGATGGGAAAAAAGTAGAAACAGTGAAGGATTTTATTTTATTGGTTTCCCAAATGACTGTGCATAGTGACTCCTGCCAGGAAATTAAAAGATGCTTGCTCCTTGGAAGAAAAGATATGACAAACCTAGACAGTATATTAAAAAGCAGAGATATCACTTTGCCAACAAAGTTCTGTATAGTCAAAGCTACGGTTTTTCCAATAGTCATGTATGGATGTGAGAGTTAGACAATAAAGAAGGATGAGTGCTAAAAAGTTGATGCTTTCAAATTCTGGTGCTGGAGAAGACTCTTGAGAGTCCCTTGGACAGCAAGGAGATCAAACCAGTCAGTTCTAAAGGAAATCAGTCCTGAATATTCATTGGAGGGACTGATGCTGAAGCTGAAGCTCCAATCCTTTGGCCACCTGATGTGAAGAACCAACTTCCTGGAAAAGGCCCTGATACCAGGAAAGATTGAGGACAAGAGGAGAAGGGGACGACCGAAGAGTAGATGGTTGGATGGCAGTATAGGCTCTATGGACATGAGTTTGAACCAACTCCTGGAGGTAGAAAAGGACAGGGAAGCCTAGTGTGTATAGTCCTTGGGATCGCAAAGTGTCGTACACAACTTAGTGAGTGAGCAACAACATAAATATTTGTGTGTATTTGTATATGTATAAGCTAGTTTCAGATTAGTAATACTAACATTTATAATAAACATTGAATTGAATATAAGATTTATTTGAAGCTCTCTTTGTAATTAGAACTCATTTCACTTACAGGGCTTCCCCAATGGCTCAGCAGTAGTCTGCCTATGATGCAGGTGATGCAGAAGATGTGGGTTTGATCCCTGGAAGAGGAAATGACAACCCACTCAAGTATTCTTGCCTGAAAAATCCCATAGACAGAGAAGCCTAGTGGGCTACAGTCCAAAGGGCCGCAAAGAGTTGGACACAGCTGAGTGACTAAGTACATGCACACACCACTTAGGATACACTTTTGAGTATAAAGTCAAAAGTCACTATATCTATAATTATAATTAAATCAATCTTTTTTTATATTATAATGTAATTTGATATTGATAGATCCAATTGTTTCCATTTGTCTTAAGTTTGGAGGCAAAGTGTGATCTTTAGAACAGCTGCTTCACTGTTACTTGTGGACTCATTACAAATGCGGACTTTTGGGCCCCGTCTCAGAACTTTGAAATCAGAAACTTTGGGAATCAGGCTATGAAGGTTATTTTTATGTACACTAAAATCTGAGAACCGCTGATCTGGCGATAACCATTCTTATTAGGTATTTGTTTTTTCAAATTTAACACATTTGTGTATATATTAACAATCTCTTTTCTTATCTAAATGTTAGTAGAGTATATGTACTGTTCTGTATCTTGCCATTGGAAAAATACACTTTGCATACAAGACATTTTGTATTTTTTTTTAACCAGGATTTTTTGATGGTAGAATCCTAGAACTGAATTTGCTATGTAGATTGCTAGTAATTTTTTTAAAAGATATTGTCAAATTTCTTTTACTAGGAGCTGTACATTTTGTATTCTCTTCAGCTGTTTCCTGAAATAACCTTCCCAGCAGAATATGTTGTCAGATTTTTGGATGTTTGACAATCAGATATATGAAGAGCTATAGCTCGTTGTGATTTTCATTTACATTTCCCTGAATAAGAGCAAGTTTGAGCATCTTTGTGTACATTTAGGTGCCATTTTCACTTCTTCTTTTGTGAATGTCTGCTCATATATTTTGGCACTTTCCTATCAGACTGTTATTTTGTTTCTTCTCAGTTTGTAGGAATGATTAATATATTAAGATTATTAACATTTTAAATGCAGATATTTTTCTCAGTTCATCATTTATCGTTTAACTTTGTGTTGTTTTTGTTTCATGCCAGTATTTTAAGGAAAACTGACTTAATTAGATTGATCAATATTTTATCTCATAGCTTTTAGTTTTTGAATTAGTAAGGTTATCTTCAGATCAGATTATAAGGCAACTTTCCCATGTTTTATTTTAGTGTGCATTTAAATTTTGATTCATTTGGAATGTATTACAGTATGAAGTATTAACCTGATTTTATTTAAGTCTTGGTTCAGTTTAGTTCAGTCACTCAGTCATGTCTGACTCTTTGCAACTCCATGAACTGCAGCACACCAGGCCTCCCTGTCCATCACCAACTCCCGGAGTCCACCCAAACCCATCTCCATTGAGTCAGTGAT
This sequence comes from Cephalophus harveyi, assembly GCA_006410635.1. Classification (NCBI taxonomy): domain Eukaryota; kingdom Metazoa; phylum Chordata; class Mammalia; order Artiodactyla; family Bovidae; genus Cephalophus; species Cephalophus harveyi. The sequence continues at coordinate 95,409 of SJYT01010387.1, read as the reverse complement.
GCCATCCCACCATATTATCCTCTGTCGTCCCCTTCTCCTCCTGCTCTCAATCTTTCCCAGCATCAGGGTCTTTTCAAATGAGTCAGTTCTTCGCATCAGGTGGCCAAAGTATTGGAGTTTCAGCTTCAACATCAGTCCTTCCAATGAACACTCAGGACTGATCTCCTTTAGGATGGACTGGTTGGATCTCCTTGCAGTCCAAGGGACTCTCAAGAGTCTTCTCCAACACCACAGTTCAAAAGCATCAATTCTTTGATGCTCAGCTTTCTTTATAGTCCAACTCTCACATCCATACATGACCACTGGAAAAACTCTAATTGTCCTATTAACTCTAATAACCTTTTCCCCTAGTAATTTGCAATAGTCCCTATTGCTAATTTTTGCTCTTTTTCCCCAGTTCATTCTTGACCTTTTTCAATTCTCATTTTTCTATCCTTCCATATTTTGCTGCACAACTTCTACTAACAAAGAATGTTACAATTCTTTCATTCTCTCAATCAGAAAACTCTTTATGGAGTTACCCCTTACCTAGCTAAAAGCAAGTTCATAGGGTGGCTGATTCTCTTCACTGTTTTATCAAAGCTGAATCTAGGGATTGTTTAGGTTTTGAAGATGGTAGGGGGTTTGACTCTGGGCCCAAGATGGTTGACATCTTCATTGTGGCTCCTCTGGATTTAGGATACTCCTGTTAAGACTTAGCTCAGTTTAGGCACTTTGCTTTGAGTGGCCTTAGAGGTGTTTCTTAGAGCATTCCACTCCAGTGGCTAAGAATCTTACTAAAACCTTTGTGTCACACCACAGCACAGCTCAATAAGACATTACACAACACTGGAGATACTTCACTTCACAGACTTCATTCCTTTGTCTGCCTCAGACTCAAGACAGGAGGGATTAAATCCACACCTTTTTCTCAGATTTGGCCATTTTTCACTTTTGTTGCCCAAGCCTCTTGCCTTCTTACCACATTAGCCCCTCTCTGAGACCATCAGCTTCACAATTTTCAGTGCAATAGAAACACATTTTTGTTCTTTTGTGTGGGTGTTTTAAAGAGTATTTTATATCTTTAGGCCTTTAGAAACATATTGTCTTCCCTTTTATGGAAAGGGGGTTAGAACTTGGAAAAGTAGATGCAAGCTCTATTTAACACTTTACTAACACACTCTGTGATGTGGTTTTTCACTCGTTTATGCTTACCTTATTTTAATATAAATAGTTAATGAACCTAATTGTTGAAGGATATCTTTGGGTGAAGGACACAATAAATGGTATGATAATTAAAATATAAAAAATAGGGCTTCTTCATTGGCTCAGCGGTAAAGAATACGCAGTGGTAAAGAATACAGCTACAGTGCAGGAGCTGCAAGAGATGTGGGCTTGATCCCTGGATCAGAAAGATCCCGTGGATGAGGGAATGGCAACCCCCTCCAGTATTCTTGCCTGGAGAATCCCATGGACAGAGGAGCCTGGCGGGCTACAACAGTCCATAGAGTCACAAAGAGTCAGACATGACTGAAGCGACTTAGCATGCATGCATAACGGCCTTCCCTGGTGGTTCAGACAGTAAATAATCAGCCTGCAATGCAGGAGACCCAGGTTTGGAGATCCCCTGGAGGAAGGCACGGCAACCCGCTCTAGTATTCTTGCCTGGAGAACTCCATGGATAGAGGAGCCTGGCAGGCTACAGTCCATGGGGTCACAAAGAATTGGACACGACTGAGAGACTAACATTTCCACTTTCATAATAAAAATAATTATTTTGCAACTTTTAAACCAAAAATGCTTGCCAGTTTGGTCCTATAAGAAAGCAGACATCAAGATCAGTATAGAGACACATTGGAGGAAATGCCTTGAAGGATAAAGGAGGGGTAAGCTTTCATACTGCACAGGTGTTACACCTGTGAAAGAGCAAAGGAAGGGGAAGATTGGATAGGAAGATACTCAGATTTCAGTGCAGTTGTGAAACACTCTTGGGTTTACGGGAAATACGCAAGCAGATATTGCCCATTAGAGGAATCTTGCATGAGGAAGTAATGGTTCTGGTATCTCTGTCATGTACAGTAGAGCAGCCAAGGGCAACGTGAGTCATGAATCCGGTGAAGGAGGTGATGCATTGCAGGGTGTGGCAGCTGGAGGCTGTCAATCAGCTATGCGCCCTTGCAGCAGGTGCTCTTGAAGGGACATGTGACTCTCTCCGTGGCTGCCTTGAAGTCTACTTGATATATTGAGCCAGTTTCAAAGGAATATTTCTACTGTGAATTTCTTTTATTTTAAAGCAGTTTGACAAAGTCTCCTTCATAAGGGGGAGAAGAATCCTAACATTAAATAATGGACAACTTTTTGTTGTTGGATATTCCTAAAATGTCTGCTAAGAATTTAAATATTACTTTAATTTAGAGAATGTGAAAGGAGGTAAAAATAAGGTTTTATTATTTACCACTCTAGTAGTGATAGGATATCTAAACATACCATTAGATAATGCTGTTCCTTTAGTCCTGTCATTTTTTAAAGGTAAACATTGCTGACTCAGTGGACATGAGTTTGAGTAAACTCAAGGAAATGGTGAAAGACGGGGAAGCCTGGTGTGCTACAGTTCACAGGGTCGCAGAGTCGGACACGACTTAGTGACTGAACAGAAACAACAAAGTTGTTTACCATGTTAGCACTTAGTGAAAAGACCAAAAATTGCTAACGGGATATGCCTATTTCTGATCAGTTTTTCCTTTAGATCCTTTTGATTTTGATCTGCAACCAATTTGTTTTCAACTGAATCATTTGCTTCCAAAAGGACAAGAGAAACTCCTGGCCTGGGAATTAGAATCAGATCATCTGTGGCCTTATTCTTCTTTGTTACCATGTAGCTGTGTGACCTTGCGGAAATTACTTTACCCCCTTGGGCTTGAGTTTCCCAATCTGTGAAATGAGTTTATTAGATTAGATAATCTCCAGGCTGCCTCTAGGGTATGAAATTTTGTAGTTGAAGGTGGAGGTTACAGTTAAAAATGTTTCTGTATTTATTATCAAAAGTGAAAAGCTGTATTTAGGAAATGTGTGGACAGCACATGTATAGGAAAACACAATTTAAAGAAATCTTCCAGACTGAAATGAGAGATTACTTTCCACAAGATAAACTTTAATAGAGTGGTTGTGTTTGTTTTTTAAAATAAATTGTTTAAGAGAGTTTTAGATTTACAGAATTGCTGTGAAGACAGTACAGAGTGCTTTTTATTTTTGCTTTACAGAATTTTAGAAATATTGATGGAAATCAATGCTGAGTGGGTGGTATTAGTGATGAAGGGGGCAGGGAAGGAGCCAGTGGGGTGGATGGTAGAGAGGCTGGACTTCACATTTTATGTGAAAAGAATTTAGGCATATTCTGTGATGTGATCTTGATATATGTGACTTTCCAAAAAAGAAAAAAAAAAAAAAGACGTAATAAATGCTTAACTATTAATCCATTAACAGAGACTCATCATCCAGAATAAGGGAAGCAACAGTCATACTCTAATTTAGCTATATCTTATCTGAAGTTCTGAGTTTTGTTTTCAAAGGGACACTGAAATATATGTAGGTGATCCAAAGAAGAGGGAGCAGGATGATGAAAGATATGGAAATTATGTTAGAGGAGAGACTGAATGAGCTGGAGAGGTTTGGTATGAACAAGCGAGGACTTAGCAGGGATCTGCAACCAATTACCTTTTTTTTTTTCTTTTGGCAACTGATTACTTTTTAAATTAAATTTATTTTCAAAATTAGGCAAACTATTCATATAATTAAAAAATCGAAAATGATGCGAAACATATGTAGTGCATGTACTCTTACTTCTGCTCCTCCATCTCCCCATCCTGTTTAGGTATGATTTTTTTATTACTTTTTTTGAATCCTTTCATTATTTCTTTAGGCAATACCAGCAAATGTACATATACAAAGGAATCAAACTTTACATGTTATTTTGCACCTTGATTTTTTTTTTTTTTGCTTGATAATATATTTTGGAGATCTTTTTGTATATGTATAAATAAGGTGACTTGTTTGTTTTCAATAGCTACATAGAATTTCTTTCTGTGAAAGCATTATAGTTTACTTGATCCATCCTGAAGATGAATGCTTGAGTTTTTGCCTATATTTTGTTTTTACAATGTTGTTGTTCTCGAAAAATAAGAAAAATGAATAGTAATGTTTATTCGTCATCTCAAATGGTTGCAGGCATATCTGTAGGATAACTGCTCCCGTGTAGAGTCCCTGAGTCAAAACTTAACTCTGCATTTTTAATTTTTTATTTGAACATGCAAATTTATTTTGAAGTCACATAAATAGAAAACACAAATGAAAACCTTCATAACCAGATTTTTTTCTTAAGCCCAAAGTTCAGGTTTTCTCAATTTTTTTTCCTTTTTTTGTTTTTTTAAATTAGAGAATAGTTACTTTACAATATTGTCATGGTTTTTGCCATACATCAACATGAATCAACCATAGTTATACATATGTCTCTTCCCTCTTGAACCATGCTCCCTTTTCCCACCCCTCCCACCCCTCTAGAATGTCAGAGAGCACTGGCTTTGGGTTCCCTGCATAATACAGCAAACTCCCACTGGTTACCTATTTAATATATGGCAATGTTTCAGTGCTATTCTCTCAAACCATCCCATCCTCTCCTTCCCTCACTGTGTTGAAAAGTCTGCTCTTTATGTCTGTTTTGTTTGCTGCCCTGCAAGTTGGTTTGCAAGAGTTGGGCATGGCTTAGCAACTAAACCACCAATATATTTGTCTTTCTCTTCTGACTTTGTAAATCGATACAGCCTCTTGTGAAATCTGTATGCAGGTCAGGAAGCAACACTTAGAACTGGACATGGAACAACAGACTAGTTCCAAATAGGAAAAGGAGTATGTCAAGGTTGTATATTGTCACCCTGCTTATTTAACTTCTATGCAGAGAACATCATGAGAAACACTGGACTGGAAGAAACACAACCTGGAATCAAGATTGCCAGGAGAAATATCGATAACCTCAGATATGCTGATGACACCACCCTTATGAAAGAAAGTGAAGAGGAACTAAAAAGCCTCTTGATGAAAGTGAAAGAGGAGAGTGAAAAAGTTGGCTTAAAGCTCAACATTCAGAAAACGAAGATCATGGCATCCGGTCCCATCACTTCATAGGAAATAGATGGGGAAACAGTGGAAACAGTGTCAGACTTTATTTTTTTGGGCACCAAAATCACTGCAGATGGTGAGAGCAGCCATGAAATTAGAAGACGCTTACTCCTTGGAAGAAAAGTTATGACCAAACTAGATAGCATATTCAAAAGCAGAGACATTACTTAGCCAACAAAGTTCCGTCTAGTCAAGGCTATGGTTTTTCCAGTGGTCATGTATGGATGTGAGAGTTGGACTGTGAAGAAGGCTGAGCACCGAAGAATTGATGCTTTTGAACTGTGGTGTTGGAGAAGACTCTTGAGAGTCCCTTGGACTGCAAGGAGATCCAACCAGTCCATTCTGAAGATCAGCCCTGGGATTTCTTTGGGAGGAATGATGCTGAAGCTGAAACTCCAGTACTTTGGCCACCTCATGCGAAGAGTTGACTCATTGGAAAAGACTCTGATGCTGGGAGGGATTGGGGGCAGGAGGAGAAGGGGATGACTGAGGATGAGATGGCTGGATGGCATCACGGACTTGATGGACGTGAGTCTGAGTGAACTCTGGGCGTTGGTGATGGTCAGGGAGGCCTAGCATACTGCAATTCATGGGGTCGCAAAGAATCGGACATGACTGAGTGACTGAACTGAACTGAACTGAACTGAACAGCCACTGTGGAGAAAAGTGTGGAGATTCCTTAGAAAACTTGTAATAAAATTACCATTTGTGCATGTGTGCTCACTCACTTCAGTTGTGTCTGACTCTTTGTGACCCTAAGGACTGTAGCCCACCAGGCTCCTCTGTCCATGGGATTCTCCAGGCAAGAATACTGGAGTGGGTTGCCATTCCCTCATCTAGGGGATCTTCCTGACCCAGGGATCGAACCCATGTCTCTTTACGTCTCCTGAATTGCAGATGGATTCTTTACCACTGAGCCACCAGAAAAGCCCATAAAACTGCTGTACGACCCAGCAATCCCACTACTGGGCATGTACCCTGAGGAAACCATAATTGAAAAAGACATATGTATCCTATGTTCATTGCAGCACTATTTACAATAGCTAGGACGTGGAAGCAACCTAGATGTCCATTGGCAGATGAATGGATAAGGAAATTGTGGTACATCTACACAATGGAATATTCGTGAAGTCGTGAAGTTGCTCAGTCATGTCCAACTCTTTGCAACCCCGTGGACTGTAGCCTACCAGGCTCCTCTGTCCATGGGATTCTCCAGGCAAGAATACTGGAGTGGGTTGCCATTTCCTTCTCCAGGGGATCTTCCTGACCCAGGGATCGAACCCAGGTCTCCCGCATTGGAGGCAGATGCTTTAACCTCTGAGCCACCATGGAATATTACTCAGCTATAAAAAGGAGTGCATTTGAGTCAGTTCTAATGAGGTGGATGAACCTGGAACCTGATATACATAGTATATTTTTAATTTTGAAAGATAATGCCTAATTTTTCTCCTTAGGATTGTTCCAATTTGCACACCCTAGAGTGATGCACGAGAATGTGTGTTTCCACAGCCTTACTCACAGAGTATGTGCTCAAACTTTTGGATTTTACCCGCCTGTGAGGTAAGAAACGGCATTTAAATGCAGGCTGAGTTTTCATGCATTTCTTTATGAATGAAGTTGAGCGTCTTTTCACATGTTGAAGTATCTTTGTCCCACTGTGAACTGTTCTGACCGGCTATTCTGTTCAATTCTGTAGCTGAGTTAGTGCTGACCCCTCACCCTCCCTACGAGCCGGAAACTGCTTCTGCGAGCACCTGTGACACCTTGACTGCAGGCTTTCTGTTTGGCCATGGTGGCATGTACAGTGAGCATATGGGAAAACTTCAGAAGAGCCAAAAAATTAGTTTCTAGAAGCTTCTCTCATCTTGTAATGAACAGGAATTTGGTGTAGAACCTCACCCCCCACCCCCCACCACTTTCCTTTCCTCTGGATGAGGATAACAGGTATGACACTGTTTCCCAGAGTTTCCCAGTGGAGTTGGACCTGCAGTGGTAGCTGACTTGAGGACCCACACTTTATTCCTTCCCTGCTCTGCCTGCTTCCCTACTCTATGCCCCACACTTAATGATTTCATTTCCAGAATAAACTACACATTTGCATTAGAATCCATGCCTCAGAGTAGGCTTCTAGGGGAACCCAAGTCAGGCCAGGTTGTGAGACCTATCTATGAGTGCTTCTCAAAGTGTGGCCTGCAGATGGTTTGTGATTTGTCACCTGCCTGAAAAAGTCAGAAATTGAGCTTGAAAGTTTAGAAACTTCTATAGAAATTTGATGTTGCTATGATATTTAAGTGTGGTGATTTTGTGTTTTACACACACATAAACACACACACACACACACAAATGTCTGTGATGAACTGAAAAAAATAAAAACACTGTAGGACTTCCCTGGGGGTCCAGTGGTTAGGAATCTGCCTGCCAATGCAGGGAACATGAGTTCGATCCCTTGTTGGGGAAGATTCCACATGCCTTGCAGCAAGTAAGCCCGTGTGTGACAACTACTGAAACCCATGTGCCCTAGAGCCCATGCTTCACAATAAGAGAAGCCAACCATCACAATGAGATGCCCGCACACCGCAATGAAGCGTAGCCCTTGCTCACTGCAACTAGAGAAAGCCTACACACAGCAGTGAAGACCCAGCACAGCCAAAAATAGAGAGATGAGTTAATAAATAAATACAGTAAAGCACTGCATAGGTGAAGAAGGCACAACTTTAAATGATGGCACTGAGACCAGTGGATGGAAGAACGATCAGGACAATTTTGGTTTGTATGAGAGAGTTTTCTAATTGTCCTGTGTACCTAACAATGGAAAGATTTCCTATTGGTGGCAGTCAGTACGCTTATCTTGAGAAGAGTTAAGCCTGCTTGCCTGGCTGGACAGTTGAGACTGTAAAAAATCCTTGAGCTCGAGGGCAGACCTTTCGTCTTAACAGATTTTACTTCTCTGCCTTAATGAGACTTGAACAGTAATTCTCTTACTCTTTCATCTCTTTCTGTGAAAGAAAGGATCAGTAAAAGTGAAACCAATATATGAGGTGTATTCCTTAATACATAATTAATGCATGCTGATTCTCTAAAAATCCTAAGGGAGAGTTTAATTATAGTTAATCCTGTTCTGATTGTTTTGATACATTGTGAGTTCCGTTCTAACAGCCCTTCATATTTACAAAACCGAGAAACTGGCCACTGTAGGTAGTGAGACTGAATCTTGTTTTCTTTAGCACTAAGATTTCTCAACTAGTCTTAAAATACGAAGTGAAAAGTGTTATGAAATTTCTTGGGTGTGTCACTGGCTCTCAAGAACAAAATAAGTCCTCTCAGTACACAAAGCACTAAGGTGAAACCAAACAGAAAGAAAACACTTGCCTTTCAGCTTCCGTAGAGCTGTATTTTCATTGGCTGCTCCTCTGAGTCCTCCGGTCAAGGGTTTTTGCCTACCTACACATGAACTACCAAGTACCTACCTCCAGCAGTCTTTCTGCTGCTTAAAAAAGCTTGTGGCCAGACTGTGGTGGGAAGATTAAAGTGGTGCTTGCAACAGAGCTCTGTTCAATGCTGAAACCAGGGATCACAGGTCCCTATAACCTTCAATGGCTTCCTAATATCAACAATAGGCAAATATGGAGTGCTAAGGATGGGGCAATCAGGAATATTTAAGGCTCCCATTAAAAAATATTTTAAAAAAAGGTTGCCAGTGGTTCAGTCTATACACAGCCTAATTTATGGATCTTCAGGCATATTTTGGAGGAGCACATGAGGGTCCTCCATTGTACTATGGTGTTGAAAGGTGGTGGCCCTGGACTCAGATGGCCTGGATTCAAATCCCATGTTTGCCTCTATCTCGGCAAGGCACTCAGTGTTTTTGAGGCTCAGTTTCTTCTGGAAAATGGTAATAATAAGAGTACTTTAGACAGTTGTTATGAGGGTGGAATAAGGTACTGCATGTCAAGTGCTTGGTGTTTGGTCATAATATCATACAGTCAACATCATTAAAAGCCTTCCAAGATTCCATCCTAGCAGGAAACAGGTAGAACCTTATGTGAACTGGAGGAGTCAGCTGTGTTTGGATAGTCAAACTGGTTTGATGGTTTGGGGAGGGAGAGACATTGGAAGGGACGAAAGGAGGAAACTGGCTGGGCTAAGGCAGGGTGCAGGACCTTGCTGGTCTGTGTTCCCCTTTACTCCAACTTTCATTGCTTTCCCCTTCACCGCTGATCCTTCTCCCCCCTTGGATCGACTTCTTGTTTCTTCATATCTGAGAGCTCAGGGCTTTGCTGTAAACTTCAGAAAGGTAATGCAGAGAAGGGTGACTTACTCCCCTTCTCCTGAATGCTACTGAATGAAGCTTTGGAAGACTGGAGGGTTTTTCTACATTGTGATCTTAACTCACTGTAGAACAGTACTGGAGGATCAATCATACAGGGAAATTTTTGGTGTGTGTGTATTAAACGGGTAGTGGTGTGGACAGTCGCAATGGAGAATGGAAATTGCAAGCTCTGTGTGCAGCAACTTGACTGCCATTCCACTTTGCTTTGAGGAGGAGGTCCAGAACCTTTTGAGCTGCTAGTGATCAAATTCATTATATTTGCATTCATTGTTATTGTGACTTTTCTGTGATCCTTGAACTGTAAACACATGGAGAGCTCTTGAATGCAATTTCTAGTTAAACTAGCTTTCTAAAAGGGACTTTTTTCTGTTGGTTTCTAGCTTACTCAAGTTGCTGACCCTTTCTTTATTTATGTTTTTATTTTGCTTTCAAAAGAAAGGTAACACCCATCAGGGCTGAAGTTGTTCAGTTGCCCAAGGCATTTCATGTTTGGTCCCACAGGTTAAAATTCAACTTGAAATCAGTCTACCCATTAAGGCAGATGCCCTGTCTGGGTGGCATCCACCTGGGAGAAGGAAGGAAGGCCTTTTTTTTTTTTTAGGAGATCAACCCTGGGATTTCTTTGGAAGGAATGATGCTAAAGCTGAAACTCCAGTACTTTGGCCACCTCATGCGAAGAGTTGACTCATTGGAAAAGACTCTGATGCTGGGAGGGATTGGGGGCAGGAGGAGAAGGAGACGACCGAGGATGAGATGGCTGGATGGCATCACTGACTCGATGGATGTGAGTCTGAGTGAACTCCGAGAGATGGTAATGAACAGGGAGGCCTGGCGTGCTGCGATTCATGGGGTCGCAAAGAGTCGGACACGACTGAGCGACTGAATTGAACTGAACTGAACTGTACTTCCTTTCCTTTTCCTTATCCCTGAAAGGAACTATTTTTAGTACCAGATGCTGGAACTACTGTAAACCAAAACCTTCAAGTCACTTTCTTTGGAATGCAGATGAGTCAACACCAGAATGATTATTCAACTGGAAAAACTTTTAAAACAGTGTTTAATGAGTACACATTTCCAAAAGCAGTCATCCCTTAATATGGGGAATACATACAAAAATAAAAGGTCTATCATATAATAAAAATGTTCCTAGAATACAGGAAACGTTTGAGGAGTGAGGAAGTTTAGTCTGACTTTTTTAATGTATAAGAATAGTTTGGAAGAATTAAAAAGAACTATAGTTCACACAACACACCTATTTCTGTTTCAAACTCTCTTCCACCTTAAGGAAACTGGGGGAATCAGCTGTGTTAGGATGGGCACATTGGTTTGATGGCTTAGGAATGGATGTTGGGAGGGGTGAAAGGAGCGAACCGGCTTCTCTGGTCAGCTGCTGGGGCTTGGAGCCTTGTGGGTGAGGCTGAGGGTCATGCCCAGCAATGCACTGTGATGCCAAAACCACCAGGGGTGCTCTGGAATATCTGGCTTCCTGGATGCCTTTTGTGAAGTACCCAGGAAGAACATTTTTACTAGGTTGTAAAAGCAGAATCCATTTTACTGTAGGTAAGCTTTTTTTTTCTTTTTTTTTTTTAAGGCTTGAGTGGTTTGCCATGTTAAATCCCAGGGGATCGTCCTGACCCAGGAACTGAACCCACATCTCTATGTCTCCTGCACTGCAGGCAGATTCTTTACCCACTGAGCCACCTGGGAAGCCCCGTGTTTAACCTAAGAGTGGCATTTTCTAGTCTTAGTAATGAACCAGATAGCCAGTAAAAATCTTACTTTTTTACCAAAAAAGGAACATGGTTAACCCAAAGGTTACCTTTAGATTAGCCTGGATAAGTACTTAACCTTTAGATAACCAATTCTCTAGCCAATAGGCAGTGGCCAACCCTAGAATACTTGGGTGTTTTGCATAAAATAGAATGAATGAGTAGTGACAGTTGCCCTGTCTTTCTCACTGATGCCGTGGGGTCTTCACCACACAGCACAGCTCTGCTCAGTCTCAAGCTTCTTGGAATCCTTGAATAAATAGATCAAGGATAAATGAATGGAACATATATTCTGGGTGTCTTCTCATTAACACAAGCTGAAATTAAAAAAAAAAATCTGTAAGGGTATAATGGGAAAGATTGAAGACGGGAGGAAAAGGGGATGACAGAGGATGAGATGGTTGGATGGCACCACTGACTTGATGGACATGAGTTTGAGTAAGCTCTGGGAGTTGGTGATGGACAGGGAAGCCCGGTGTGCTAGAGTCCATGGGATCACAAAGAGTCAGACATGACTGAGAGACTGAACTGAACTGAACTGAAGGGTATAATCAAACCAACATCTTCATATGGTGCCAATGGTATTAGCTTCAGAAATAATTTGGCAATTACATTCAGTGTTTTTTAATTTTTAATCTCAGTTCTTTGCAAGTATTCTGAAGAAGTAACTTAAAATACACACTAAAGTTATAAGTGCTAAGGTATCCTCTGAAATGTTGTTTTAGTAAAAAATGGATATAACCTAAATGTCGAGTTAGAGCAGTGGTAAAATAAATGCATATTTGATGTAATATCATGAAGCCACTGATTCAATACATAAAGCATGTAAGTAAGCAAACAAAGCTGTAGTATATTAAGTGACAAAGGAAGGATACACAATTGAATATACAGTATAGGTAGAACTATTTTCAAAACGTTTTATAGAAAAATAATCTGGATTGTGGGTGATGTTTTAATATATTGTAATCATTTTGTATAATGTCATATAGAATATATGATAGTGAAAGTAAAAATTAAAGAAATGGCCTGTGTGAGGCAGGCAGAAAATTGTCAAATCTGAAGACTTTTGGTTATTTCGGCTTGTGGAATAAGGCTCCTCTCAGTTCCATATATGAGCCAGGAAGGCTAATCCTGTTGAAGGTCATCTTGGAAATGGCATCATTATCACTGAAAAGCAGAGAAAAGCATCCTGCCTTCCAGCTAGGACTTGAGAAAGAACCAAGTCTCCTATTACAAACTGCTGCTCACACCTCTCCTGCCTAAGACTTCAAAATTCTCTCTCATCTGTGTATTGGTCCAACTTACACTTTCATTATTCATTTAATTTCACTGCTTAAATTTATAACAAACTATGATAAATTATAGAAGCTACTTTTTTATACAAGCAATTCATTTCATAGATGATTAATATTGAACAAATTTAGAATATGTTATTTACAAAGCATAGCACATAACCTAAATAATAGTAAACCTGATGTAGTACAAACTTTATAAAATTTATTTAATTTTTTTAAACTTTTTGCACAAGGGCTTTTATCAACTCTTCTTCACTTATGGTACATTGAGAAAATCCAAGTGGATATCCCTCATTTTTAACTCAATCTTTTTTATACTTATTCCTTTGTGGAGGAACGATCTTATGACAACTGTATAAGTTTGCATATATCCAGTCCATGATTATTTCTAATCTATTATGAAATTTTTATTGTTTTATAAAATAATTCCCCACACTACATATCCAGGTTGGTAAAAAATATCAAAAAGCACACATTACTACAGAATTTACCATGGCAATATTTATAATCACCTGCACTTCCAAAAACCAGAATAAAAATCTCATTCCTTTTGCTTCCTTGACTCTCTTTTTCAGACAGATCTAATAAAGCCCTTATCAGCTGCCACCATCTTAGTATTTTCTCTTTCACTCTACTTAGCCCTTGAACCAGAGAAGGAAACTGTGTATACTTCCTCTGGATTTTGCAAGACATTAAGTCATGCATATTGCCCATAGCAAAGAAGCTTCTTATTGTGAAACCACAAAGCTAATGGCGATTCAGACCTCACCTCCAGAAAAAGGAGAGGCAGAGACCAGCAGTGATTCCACATGGACCTGAGATTCAGTGGTGTCCCATTTCTCAAAGTCAGGCATGATTTCTTTCTCTGTTCACAAACTTCAGCCCATGGTGGGAGAAAAACACTTTCTTCACTGTACTAACTATCCTTCTCTAAACATGCAACACCGTGGTTAAGAAGTCCAGGTGAATTGAACTTTGCTTTAAATATCTGTTTTTCCATTCAGTGCCGATTCTGAGTATTTCGGGTTCCTTTCCCAACCTTGGCGGATCCGCATAAGGGTCTTGTCTATACATGGCAGGATAAGGATGAACTTGATCACCAGCACTGTGCAAGGGATGATCAGTGCAATCACGTAGGCTGAAGGGAGATACCACACAAGGTTTGAAGGGTTGAGGAATCTCTTCCCACCGTACACCAAGGTGTGGGCTGTGCACAAGATCAGGGTCAAATAACCCAGTTTGGACTATAAACAAGAAACAAAAACATGTACATTAACACCGTTTACATTTTCACATGAAATACTGTGAGTCAGTGAAGGGTATTCGTCAAAGCCACAAGCCTTTGAAACCTGTCGTATTTAGAACACTGCCAAGAATTGAAAAAACATTAACTCTCCTTCAGGATGATCGTTGTATCCTTTTAAAAAAAGAAAAGACTCCTTACAAATGACCTGGTGGTTTCATCTTAACCTAACTGGATGAGAAAGGTTCCCAGGAATAGATTCTTTTGCATTTGAATGAGTAATGTACCTTCTTTTTTAAGCGTAACACTCCTTCCTGGATCATTTTTTCTGGAGGCCAGAGATGAACAAAACACAGTATGTCCTCAAGAAATACCACGTTAGTGTATGTTGCTGACTAAAAGCAGATACTAGCTGAATGGTATCGGAGTAAACAGCAGTTAGCAAACTTTACTTTTGGTTGGTTGGTTGTTTAGGCCTACATACAAAACCCAATGTTTATTTCTGTCTTAATGTCTGAATAAAGGTATAAACATGAGAAAATGTTGACTGCATTTGGTCTCTGGGAGAAACTGTAAGACTTTTGAATTCAAACAGTTCTATAAAGTGCCATTCTGACTTCCGTTACTAACGGTCTATTCCGTTACACTAGTTCTCAAGGAATATGCCTCAGAATCACCCAGAGGACTTGTGAAAACAAGCCAGTTGCTGGGCCTTACTGATCTTGGATGATCTCGGATGACCTCGGCCTGCAGCGACTTGAAGCTGGGCTTCAGTTCCCAGCCGGAGACTGAGGACAGGTCGAGGTGGTGAGAACACCAAATCCTAGCCACTAGACCAATGGTCAGTGACAAGACCCTGACTCTTTGGTTTTGCAGAAAAGAATTCCCACAAAGACAAAAAGTACTGAAGCAAACCAAGTGTTTATTAGGAGGAAAAGAGTATAGTATGTGTGGGTAGACACATGGGCAGGCTCAGAGAGAGAGTTGCTTAGTCACGCTTTCGTGGCAGTTTGAATTACTTTTATGGGTCATTTCTTCTGGGTGTCCTTTGGCCAATCATTTCGATTTGTTTGGTCCTGAGGCCATATTTGGTATATCTCAGGATCCTTTCATGTGTGGAAGCTCATCTCTTTGCCAAGATGGAGTCTAGTGAATAGTGAAGAGGCTCATGGGTAGCTGACATCGCTTACTATGAGGTGTCACCCCCTCCCTTTTTTACCTCCAAGAAGCCTTTCTGTGCATGTGCCATCGGGGAGGTCTCCTTAACTTTAAGAACGAGGGATGTGTGTGTGTGTGTTTTTTAATTTGGTATCTGTGCAGGGCACAGCCTCCTCCATCATCCTGCTTTTATGGAGTTTCTCCTATTGTGGGGTTTTCATCCACAGGGGAGAAATTGTTCAACCTGGGGCCCATCTAACTCCTGCCTCAATATCTCCAGAGTTTCTGATTCAGTTTGGTAGGGGTGGGGCATGAGGATTTGTATCTAACATGATCCCAGGTGATGCTGCTGCTCCTGGTGGTCCAGTTGCCACACTTTGAAGACCCCTGGTCTACAAGATTAAGTTACTAACTGCCTTTAATGACGTATCTGGTGGTTGATGTGTGGAATCACTGATTTTCCATCTTACAGACCAGCACTGAATCTGGTATGATGACAGGCTAGCACAGAAAGTTTTATACCCATAAGTCCATATTCTAAAGTTGATTTTCAGAAGTAGAAATTTTGTGTTTGGGTTTCTTTCCACCTTGAGCCTAGTATATCTCCATATACAGGGTTCAATAGTAGTTGATGCTTTTCAGTCTGTCCTCTTAGCTGTGTCTCTGGGTGTGGTCAGGAATCTTGTCCTGCTAGGAAATCAAACCATTATGGAATCTGCCTTTGGGTTCCAGAGTTTAATCTGGAACTTTTTCTAATTTTTCTCTTTTCTAATCTGAACTTGTTTCAGTTGCTATTTTTATGTGATTGCTAGGGAATTGATGGAGCAAAATGAAAATTTATGCAGGTATGAGAGAACAATCAGAATATTTGTAAACTCAGAATCATTTTGCATTAAAAAGTAGGTTAAATCATGAAGTTCTTTTACCTGGACAAATCGGAACTCTCTCCAGTTGACCATGTTGCTAACTGATGGCAAGGAAGTGATTCCCAAGAGTACAAACAGGAAAAATCCGAGCATTCCCAAAGCGATATATGAATCATTGAGCCAGGAGGTAGTGGTACTAAATGGATTTTCTTTCTTGGTTATTGCCTAAAATAGAAGCAATTATTTAAAATTTCATTTTTTACAAATTGCCCAAACTTTTAAGGTGATGCAAAAATACCTCTACATCGTTTCTTTGCTCAACGCAAGTTGTATAACATTTCTGAAGAGTCACTGAAAATAATTACCCTTAGATATTATGTTTTTTGATAGAAAAAGTCATTGGTTCTATTAGGACTTTACTATGATAGTTAACTCCAGAAATTGTATAGAGAATTTTAATTGACCCTGTAAATCCTAAAACAAAGTAAACGTTTACTTAAACCTTCTTTACCATATGGCTTCTTGTTCCCCAAGCAAAAATTGATGTTCTCAAACGATTACATCAGGGTTCTGTTTTCCTGCATTATATGCTGATTATTCACACACATGAAGTTTGAGTTCTTTTCTTTTTTTTTGTAATGTAGCTTCAGGTCTGTTGTAACACATCTTGAGAGAAATCTGGACCCTGTAACATGACTATTACCCAAGCACATGCTATGTATTTGTTACGGAAATAATGTATAGACATCCCACAGACACACCACCAATGAGTTATTGACTAATAAACTTTGACACTGCAGTAGGATTGATCAAAACCAATTATTTCCAAACCAGAACTGATGTACAGAACTTTCTCTGGGACTGCTTTAAGACTCCCCGTGCTGATTCTCTCTGAATATTTTGACTGTGCAGAATATAGTTTTTGACATTAAATGGGTTATTGACTAATAAACTTTGACACTGCAGTAGGATTGATCAAAACCAATTATTTCCAAACCAGAACTGATGTACAGAACTTTCTCTGGGACTGCTTTAAGACTCCCCGTGCTGATTCTCTCTGAATATTTTGACTGTGCAGAATATAGTTTTTGACATTTGCTCAGAATTGTTTGAGGATGGCATCCCACAAGACAAACATTAATGGAGTTATAAACACCGTTTTGTAAATTTGTTTACATTCCTCTGATTCATGTTTGGACATGAAGCCCCTTCACTTATAAGATGGTTGGTTTTGACTTCCCAAAGAAAGTAGGATGCATAAAAATAGAAACTTTAAATTTTGGCTTCCATTTATTGAAGTAACTCAAGTAGGTTCATTAGGTTTTCCTGAGCCCTCACATCTGTGTACCAGGGAATCCTGAGAATACAGATATGGATCCAAGTGAACCTGGGAATCTAACTTTGACTCTTCAATAGTTATATGAGATTTCAACAGGTTTTTTGTTAAAAAACCAAAGTAAAACAATAAACTCCCCAAGACAAACATGAACTGTCTAATTGTAGCTGCTTTAAAAAATAAAGATGTTTAGAAGAGTGATTTTCTATAATTATGAAACGGAATCTGATGTAGCAAGATTGCTCTTTGATTTAAAAATAGGAGAAATACAAATGAGTAGAGATTTACCTGGGTAACGGTTCTGTTGTTCAATGTCCATCGTACATAATAACGAATAGGGATCACAAGTGTGTAGAGGACATGAAGGAAGGCAAATCCCAGTGCTATCAAGCCAAGCTGTTTTCTGCAAAGCATCCAGTGGTCAAGCCAGTCTGGGAATCGGCGGTATTTTGTACCTCGGTACAGCTGCAGAATGGCAGCAATAACACCAGGGAGGTAAACCAAGGCGAGCAGTGTGAGTGCCGCTATTGGAAAGACACGATTTGGAATAGAAATAGGCAGACGGAATGACCTGTCTCTTTTTTCATAAACATAAGGGTAGATTACTTCTCTTATTACACAGTATAAAAAGAAGAACACACACAGAACAGCAGACAAATAGAAGGGGAACTTCCACATTGGAAATAGTTGTAGCGGGTAGTTTTCAATTTCATTGGCTGCCATGAGAGATCCTTTATCCAATGGAGTAAGTCCAAGACTACGAACGACATCCATCACTCTTTGCTTGGCTTTGCTGTCATTTCCACAGATAAGCACCTGGGTTAAAATAATTAATTTTGTATTTATTCTTTCTTTAGTAATGGAGGATGGTGTTATATAGTAGTTACTGCTTCTGAAATAAGGCTGTAGAGTGAACATATTTAACGAGATAGTGGTTTAGACTTGCACATGTATGTTGGATAGTTAAGTAACAGGCTTTTAAGTTGCCAGGCTCAGGCATATGGCATGGATATAATTAGACTCGGTTTTCTGCAGTACAGACAACTTGAGTTCTCTTCTGTATTTGTGGGTGCCATATCACTTATGGATTGCTTTTAATCTTGATGAATAAATGGAACCCATTTCATACAAAGTAATGGGAGTGGAAAGGATATCCATCAACAATTTAGCAGTGTTATTTTCTAGTACTGACAGGAGGCCTCTAGAGGTTGACACCATTGGGTTCCATCAAGCTGAAAGCTCAGGGTATAGATAATGGGAAGTAAATCACTACAATTGGTTGCCCTACTTTATCAAACCCAAAAAAGCTATTCATGGCACATATTAGCAAAATAAAATATTTTCTTTTGAAATTATGTTTTAGAATCTTTGAGGTAAGTGCATATTAAGACATTTACTTTTTAAAGATGGAGTGTAAATCTATCTTGTAATCTTACCTGCCGATTTGCATCCAGTGCCCCTGACTGGAGAGCCCAGGCTGAGATGGTGTTAAATGCTTTTACCACGTGGGTTCCTGGCACCAACTGAGCAAGGTACTCTGCATTTGACTCTGGATACTGATTGATTTTGAGGTTGTTGCTGACGTCGACCAATATTTTCCCATTGAGAACCTCGGTTAATTCTGTGAGAAATTCATAATGTTCCCTGTGTATTGCTATGATTATAATGTCAGATTTCTGGGCTGCATCAGAGTAGCTCATGACCTCTGCACCATTGGGCAGCAGGCTGGACATCTGGGGGGTTCGACTTCCAAAAACAATAGAATAACCACACTGGAGCATTTTAAGTCCCAGTGATCTTCCAAAATCTCCAGTTCCAAAAATGCATACAGTTTCTTGCTTTTCTGAAGAATTCATAGTGAGAGGAAATGCATCTGTAGAAATTTTCTCCATAACTGAAAGATAATCAAATACCCAAACAAAATATGAATGTTATGGTAAAAAGGAATGAAAATTATATCAAGGAAACAGTGATTGAGTGATGTTTGAATCTTCTGATGAATTATCTCAAGCACATTCCTTACAAAGTTTGGAAGGAGTAAAAACTGTCTCATATATTCTCATATGTCTTATTTAACAAAATCTTGTATTGGATAAAGAAATGCAGTGAAAACCCAAGACATTTACCAGTTGTGGTCTTAAACTGTGGATGTATATCACAATGATACTGCATTATTGAGTACTTACATTATTACATTAGTACTTATATTATTGAGTTCCCAAAGTTTTCAAGAGCAAAATCTGACAAAGAATGCACTAATATGGAAATTATAGACCAACTTATTTATGTTTAGTAATGCAAAATCCCAAATTAACCAACAGTATCTGGTAGCCTTTTAAGAGACAGTGCACTTGGATCAGATAGGATTATTCTAAAAATGTAAAGATTAGTTCTATAAATTCAATATTAGAAAATCTATTAATAGAATACACCATATTATAAGGTTAAAGAAAAAATATGACCATATTTATGTATGCTAGATGTGTATAAGAGACAGCATAAAAATAGAAACTTTAAATTTTGGCTTCCATTTATTGAAGTAACTCAAGTAGGTTCATTAGGTTTTCCTGAGCCCTCACATCTGTGTACCAGGGAATCCTGAGAATACAGATATGGATCCAAGTGAACCTGGGAATCTAACTTTGACTCTTCAATAGTTATATGAGATTTCAACAGGTTTTTTGTTAAAAAACCAAAGTAAAACAATAAACTCCCCAAGACAAACATGAACTGTCTAATTGTAGCTGCTTTAAAAAATAAAGATGTTTAGAAGAGTGATTTTCTATAATTATGAAACGGAATCTGATGTAGCAAGATTGCTCTTTGATTTAAGTATCTTTCTCAACCTAAAATACAGTTTCATACTTTAAAGAGAATTATTAGAAATATTCCTAATAAAGTCATAAACCAGATAAATATATATATCCTATATTATTGTTTGGATTCTAGCTAACACAGTTGTACTGGAGAAAGAAATTAGAGGTATAGAAATTCAAAAGGGGTTGTAGGAAATCAAACTGTAATTGTGGAAAACTCAAAAGTCAATTGAAAAAGTGCTGTACACATAAAAGCAATTCAGTATCTTGTCTGGGCACTCAATTAATATCAATGCTCTTCTCATATGAGAAAAATAAACTGATTTGAAGATTTAATAGAAGAAAAGACCCTGTTTACGGCTGCAACAAAACAGAGATAGTATTTAAGAATGAACTTAAGATATAGGATATATATCAGGAAGATCCCCTGGAGAAGGAAATGGGAACTCACTCCAGTGTTCTTGCCTGGGAAATCCCATGGACAGAAGAGCCTGATGGGCTAGAGTCCGTGGGGTCATAAAGAGTCAGACATGACTTGGCGACTGAGCATGCACACGCACAGGATATGTACAAGATCCAAATGAAGAAAAAATTAAAATTCCCCTAAGACTCAGAAGATTCATGTAAATAGAAATGTACAGCGTGTCTCTGGGTGGGTAGCCTCAGCTTCACAAAAATGTCGGTTTTCTCTGGTTTAATCTATACATTCTGAAAAGTGGGCTAGTTCTATTCTAATAAATAGAGGACCAGTTCTATTAAATATTTTAAATCTAAAATATCATGCTGCTGTCACAGGAATAACAAATGTTCAGTGGAATAGAGTGAAAAAAAAATCAGAAATGAACCTAAGTTTATATGATAAAGATTAGCATCTCAAGTCAATGTAGAAAAGATGGCTTATTCAGTAGCTAATATTATGACAACTAAATAACCAATTGAAAGAAAAAGCTTAATCTATACTCACACTCTTCCCCAAGGTAAATTTAAAATATATTAAGGCTTGAAATGTATTTTTTTTTTTAAAGAAATGGACCTATAATAGAACTGTAAGAGGCCATGGAGAATTATTTTATAATCTTAGCGGGGAAAGGTTACAAACTTTATGACTTCAGTATAGTAAAAGATTTCTTAATCTTACCCAGTGTAAAAGAAATGCAGGACAAAAGTAAACTGATATAAAGTTATAAACCATCTGACTGTGTTGCTTTTTAAGATTTTGAAATTTAAATTAATAATAAATCAAATAAAAGTTCTTGAAGTTTTTATGATCTAATAAAATCATCTAGGATACTCCCCATTTTCAAAGAATATTATTTCTCATTTTGATATTGAATTTTCTCAAAAAAATTCTCTTCCCGATATTTAGTGTATAGTGTAAGCTTTTAGTTAATCTTTTTTTGCGGGGGCAGTGGGTGGTAGTCTCTTGTGTTCAGTGATGCATCCTCAGTGCTAAAAAGAGCACTGACTGTGATGGACCAGGCACTTGTTGATAAATATTTATGGGATGATATTGGAGGGGTGGATCGTTGGAGTTGTAAGCTGCAGGTTGCTCTGTGTGTCAGGCACAGTGGGGGGTACATGATGAAGAGGAAGCTGAATGAGAATAGAGTGAACACTGGGAGGAAGGGAGGAGTAAAGAGAGAGAGAAGCTGGTGGGGCAGGGGGAGGTATTAACGACATTACTTCTTTCACCCAAATGGATTTAAAGTAAAACTCCATGAATTTGATGTGGAATTTCCAACCAGACCTAATCACTGTTCACTTCCGACATAGTGAATTTCATGCAGATTGCAGAGCATATGAAGCTTTCACCTTTTTAAAAGAAGTTCAGAAATTTGCCCTTTTCATTTTAGCCTATGGAAAATACCTGAATTTTTTTGTTTTGTTTGTTTTTTTTCCAATGTTGTGTTAGTTTCAGGGTATAGCAAATATATGTATATATGTGTGTGTGTATTTTTTTTCATATTCATTTCCATTATAGGTTCTTACAAGATGTTGAATATAGTTCCCTGTGCTATACAGTCAGTCCTTGTTTATCTATTATATATATATTAGTGTTTATATGTTCATCCCAAACTCCTAATTTGTCTCCCCTCCTTACTACCCCTCTGCTTTGCTAACCATCCATTTTGTTTTCTACACCTGTGAGTCTATTTCTTTTTTGTAAATAAGTTTATTAGTATCATTTTTAAAAGATTCCACATGTAAGTGATACCATATGACGTTTGTGTAAATTACTTTGGGGTCTTCCCAGGTTGTGCTCCTGGTAAAGAACTTGCCTGACAATGCAAGAGACATAAGAGATATGAGTTTGATCTCTGGTCAGGACCATTCCCTGGAGGAGGGCATGGCAGCCCACTCCAGTATTCTTGCTTGGAAAATCCCATGGTCAGGGGAGCCTGACCAGCTATGGTCCATAGGGTAGAAAAGAGTTGGACCCCTCTGAAGTGACTTAGTATGCAGGTCCATCCATGTTGCATTATTTCATTCTTTTTTTTTTTTTTAATTGTTTCTTTATTTCAGTGCATCCAAATTAAATTATTTCATTCTTTTTTATGACTGGCTAATATTCCAGTGTTTATATATACAATGTCTTCTTTATCCATTCATTTCTTGATGGACATTTAGTTTTTTTCCTTGTCTTGTCTATTTTAAATAGTGCTTCTATGGGAATGCATGTATCTTTTCAAATTAGAAAAAAGGAATTCTTACCTGAGCTTATCTGAAGGTGTGTATTAATATCTATATCACAGGCAGATCATTCAGACTTTTATAAGTAGTCAGAAGTTATAAAGAAAAGGGACAAGATATACAAGACTTTTATATATTTCCACAGAAACTCTTTGAATAATTGAATTAATCACAACAACTGAATCATTTTATAAACCAGCTGATGACTGATATCCTGAACTGTATCAGAGAAGGATGTGACTTTATATGAGAAAGCACCTGGAGATGATCAGAGCCTATCATATGGAAACACAGCTATGCCTTTGAAAAACTCTTAGCAGCATCTTCAAAGGCAAAAAGTGTAGCAATTTAAATTATATTTCTAATCAGTTAACAATTAGTTGTTATAACTCAAACCCTCAAACTGCTGAATGATGCTGTAATTTTTTACTTTTTGGAACTGGTTTGTACGTGTAATGAAAGAATGCCAGTGTGCCTGTCTGTCCTATCACTTTTTTTCATTATTTGTCCTACTATATTATTTTTCTCTCTTATATATTGGAATGAACATTTGCAAGCAAAATACAGATTTGACAAAGTTGCTGGTCTCCTGCAGTGAGATGGGTGATGTCTTTATTGACATATTCTCATTTGGATCATCTTAATCATCTATTTCTGCTTTATTGACTATGCCAAAATCTTTGATTGTATGAATCACAATAAACTGTGGAAAATTCTGAAAGAGATGAGAATACCAGACCACCTGACCTGCCTCTTGAGAAACCTATATGTAAGTCAGGAAGCAACAGTTAGAACTGTACATGGAACAACAGACTAGTTCCAAATAGGAAAAGGAGTAAGTCAAGGCTGTTTATTGTCACCCTGCTTATTTAACTTATATGCAGAATACAACATGAGAAATGCTGGGCTGGAAGAAGCACAAGCTGGAATCAAGACTGCTGGGAGAAATATCAATAACCTCAGATATGCAGATGACACCACCCTATGGCAGAAAGTGAAGAGGAACTAAAGAGCCTCTTGATGAAAGAGAAAGAGGAGAGTGAAAAAGTTGGCTTAAAGATCAACATTCAGAAAACAAAGATCATGGCATCTTGTCCCATCACTTCATGGGAAATAGATGGGGAAACAGTGGAAACAGTGTCAGACTATATTTTATTGGGCTCCAAAATCACTGCAGATGGTGACTGCAGCCATGAAATTAAAAGACGCTTACTCCTTGGAAGGAAAGTTATGACCAACTTAGATAGCATATTAGAAAGTGGAGATATTACTTTGACAACAAAGGTTTGTCTAGTCAAGGCTATGGTTTTTCCAATGGTCATGTATGGATGTGAGAGTTAGACTGTGAAGAAAGCTGAGCACCGACGAATTGATGCTTTTGAACTGTGGTGTTGGAGAAGACTCCTGAGAGTCCCCTGGACTGCAAGGAGATCCAACCAGTCCATCCTAAAGGAGATCTGTCCTGAGTGTTAATTGGACTGATGCTAAAGCTGAAATTCCAATACTTTGGCCACCTCATGCAAAGAGTTGACTCATTGGAAAAGACCCTGATGCTGGGGGGGATTGGGGGCAGGAGGAGAAGAGGACGACAGAGCATGAGATGACTGGATAGCATCACTGACTCGATGGATTTGAGTCTGAGTGAATTATGGGAGTTAGTGATGGACAGGGAGGCCTGGCGTGCTGTGATTCATGGGGTTGCAAAGAGTTGGACACAACTGAGTGACTGAACTGAACTGAACTGAATCATTGCAGAGAGAGAGTCCAGAGTTTATTTTGATCATGTGGCCCCCACATGAATGTATTCTAAACTTTCATAAACTTAAAAAACACTGAAGATATTAATTACACTACACTAGTATTTTGTTCTCTACTTACTAGTGTGTGACCTTGGGCAAATTACTCAAGCTCTTTGTGTTTCAGTTACATTATCTTTGAAATGAGAGCTCTATAGTACCTACTTTAGAGACATTGAAAGGGCCAGATGAATTAATGTATCCTAGAACAATTCTTGAGACATAATAAGTACTCAATAAGCTGGCCATTCTTAAGATAATATTTAATATGCTATAATTTAATCTAATTCAATTCAGTTCAGTTGCTCAGTCATGTCTGACTCTTTGTGACCCCATGAACCACAGCATGCCAGGTTTCCCTGTCCATCACCAACTCCTTAAGTCCATCTAAACCCATGTCCATTGTGTTGGTGATGCCATCGAACCATCTCATCCTCCTTCATCCCCTTCTCCTCCTCCCCTCAATCTTTACTAGCATCAGGGTCTTTTCAAATAAGTCAGCTCTTCGCATCAGGTGGCCAAAGTATTGGAGTTTCAGCATCAACAACAGTCCTTCCAATGAACACCCAGGAATGATCTCCTTTAGGATGGACTGGTTGGAATCTAATTAGTCAATCTATTAAATATCTAATTAATTTAGTATTTGTGTAAATTCTATAAATTAAGGGTTCATTATGCTTCTGTAAGTGTGATTATTGGAAATATATCAAATTTATTTGAAATAACATTTAGTAATTTTTAAGAAACTTCTTTCCCCATTTGTTATTTAGTCTGGAAGTTGTGTCTAACTCTTTTATGACCCCATTGACTATAGCCCACCAGGCTCCTTTGTCCATAGGATTTCCCAGGTGTGAATACTGGAGTGGGTTGCTATTTCCTTCTCCAGGGTATCTTCCTGACCCAGGGATCAAAACTGCGTCTCCTACATTGCAGGTGGATTCTTTACCACTGAGCCACCTGGGAAGCCATTTCCCCACTTATTTCTTATAAGTAAAACCATGTATGAAATGGCTTCAGCACATAAATATTTATCAAAACATAGATGTAAAAACAGCTCAAGTGTGAATATCCCTCATTTGTAATTCTTTCACATTTTAATATTTTCCTTTTCAAATGCAGCTGGAAAACCAATATAACACACTTGGGCTGTTACCACAACCATTAAAATTTATTTTCACTCTTAAATCTTCAGAGACATCCCTGGGAAAATTAAAGATACAGAAACAATAAGAAGATATTAAAATATCACTGATGGAGTTAATAGAAAGAAATATAGTTATTCCATTGGGCAGTTAGTCACTCTGTATTAAGTTATAGAAGTTTTAAGGTTGATAATTGTGTTGCATACATCTTGAGTTGCACTTCAAATCCTCCTGGTTCTATTTCTAGTCACTGGGCAATAACTGAGCTCTGCTCTGTTTCCACTGCCTAACAGAAGCTCACTTTGGGGCTTTAAATCTTTTATCTCTTGATCTTTGTTCTGGGCACTCAGACATGTACAACCCACGTCCCCATCAGAGGCCAGTGGGGGACAGGACTCCATCGATAAGGGCTTCCCTTCTCATTGTCTGGAACACAGTTCTGACACATTTCATAAGACTTCTTTGGAAGTGCCAGAGCAATTCTGGAAGTCCCAGAGCAATAGAGCACCACTCATCTGCGTGTGCACCAAGTCACCTCAGTCGTGTCTGACTCTTTGCAACCCCATGGGCTATAGCCTGCCCGGCTCCTTTGTCCACAGGAATTCTCCAGGCAAGAGTACTGCATAGAGTGGGTTGCCATTTCCTCCTCAAGGGAATCTTCCTGACCCAGGGATCAAATCCGCATCTCTTATGTCTCCTGCATTGGCATGTGGGTTCTTACCACTAGCACCACCTGGGAAGCCCTCACTCATCTGTAACAGTGGCCAACTTAATGGGCTCTTGTCCTGTCTTTCCCTTGTTCCCTGTTTTCATAGAGTGCGTTGCCATTTCCTCCTCAAGGGAATCTTCCTGACCCAGGGATCAAATCCGCATCTCTTATGTCTCCTGCATTGGCATGTGGGTTCTTACCACTAGCACCACCTGGGAAGCCCTCACTCATCTGTAACTGTGGCCAACTTAATGGACTCTTGTCCTGTCTTTCCCTTGTTCCCTGTTTTAAGCCCCTTGTACCTCATTTCTTCTCCTTGCAATCACTTCTGTAATAAACTTTCAGGCAGTGGCACCCCACTCCAGTACTCTTGCCTGGAAAATCCCATGGATGGAGGAGCCTGGTGGGCTGCAGTCCATGGGGTCGCTAAGAGTCGCACACGACTGAGCGACTTCACTTTCACTTTTCACTTTCATGCACTGGAGAAGGAAATGGCAACCCACTCCAGTGTTCTTGCCTGGAGAATCCCAGGGACGGCGGAGCCTTGTGGGCTGCCGTCTATGGGGTCACACAGAGTCAGACACGACTGAAGCAACTTAGCATCAGCAGCAGCAGCAGAGTATTAAGAATTTGGAAATGTCCAAACAGGATACAAAAATTCATATTTTAAATGATTATATTTAACAAATCAATGATATTAGTAAAGAAACCTTTTTATTGGGAGCAGTGATAGAGTCACAGGAAGTTTATAGATAGTACAAGAGGTTCTTGTGCATCGTTTTCCATTTCCCCCAACACTTACAGAGGACAACATCAAAACTGCGAGGCTGACACCAGCACATTGGCTGTGTTGCTCTGTGCTGTTTTATCTCATGTGTAGTTTCATGTGGCCACTATTGCAAGCAAGACGCAGAGCTATTCCATTACTACCCCCTTTATAGTCATACCTGTCCCTCTCTCTGCCACCTCCCCCATCTCTGAAAGTCATTAATCTTTAGTCTGTAATTTTATCATTTTGAGAATTTTATGTAAATGAAACCACACAAAAGGAAACATTTTCAAATTGGCTTTTTTTTTTCTCACTTAGCATAATGCCCTTAAGATCAATCCAAGTTGGTGCATGTGTAAATAGTTTGTGCAAATAGTTTGTTCTTTTTTAGTATTCAGTCTAAGGTTTGGACTTCTTCATTTGCTTATTTGCTATCTGAATGTCTTGTTTGGAAATGTTGGAAAAGAATTACAAAATTTGCATGTTTTAAATGCTTATACTTAAAAAAATCAATGCTATTAAATGCTCAGGTACCACCTCCTGAGATTCTGAATCAATTGTTCTGAGACTGGGCCCAGGAATCTGTATTTTTTTGGTGAAAAAACAAACCAAACAAATGCGTTCTCAAGAGCATCCAGAGCTGAGAACCAGTGGAGAGAGATGGTGGGGAGGGAAAAGGCAGAGGGTGAACAGCCTATGGATGAGCTTATAAGGGGCTGCAGAAACATTTCACTTACTTTAAAATTTCTTCCTCTAAGTAATAATTGGCTGGGTATAATTGATAACCTAGAATTCCTATTTTTATGGTAACTGAAGAGTGTTCAGTCACCCCAACGGAGAAGATCAAGGGATGCCAGACACACTTGGTAGGCTTTGCTCTGTAACTCCCTTAAGGAAACTTTAATGAGTTTCCATGAGCCACAAGTTATAATTTGGTCAAATCCAGCCATGAATCTACTCCAGTTATTCCTCCATAGCACCTCTCCTTTGGTGCCATACAACATCCTGGTTACATTTGGATGAAACCAGTATTAAAGATATTCTGTCCTTGTCTCCCTTTGAGAATTCAGCTTTGAATTCTGAACTGAGTTTTCACACAAGGTTTTGAATTCCTCCTACATTGTCCTCTCCAGATACCCATCTCCCCTCCTTCAGGGTTACTGTTTCCAAGTCCAGTGATCTGGCTTGGCACCTCCCAGAGAGTCAGAAAACAAATAACACTTTAAAACTCCATATGCTGTGGCAGGATTTTTCATTTTAATTTGATGTCTGTAAACAGGGATTCTTCTTAGTCCTTCTTTCTATTTTATTATTCCTTCTGAATTTCACTCTGAAAGCCCTACATGACTTGACAACATATTTGTAATGAGCTGAAGCCCATCAGTCAAATATTTCCTTTCCTCACCAGGCATAGGGGCAGGAGGGAGTTCTGCAACTAGTCCAGCCTTCCTGTGATTCAGAGCATTTGTTTTAATATTCTCCAGGGATAAATGGAAAGCAAAAAATGGTCAAAATTTTTTTAAGAAAAACCTTACAATAATACATGAATCCATCCTATTTATCCACAGAGCTATTTCTGTATTTAGTGAGATCAAGGCTCTTTAGGGAGAGCAAGCATGCTTACATTTAAGTACATATTCTTTTACTAACAGTTATATATTATTGTAGCAAAATCAGAAGACCTTGATTTAAAAAGACCAACACTTAGCATAATGCCCTTAAGATCAATCCAAGTTGGTGCATGTGTAAATAGTTTGTGCAAATAGTTTGTTCTTTTTTAGTATTCAGTCTAAGGTTTGGACTTCTTCATTTGCTTATTTGCTATCTGAATGTCTTGTTTGGAAATGTTGGAAAAGAATTACAAAATTTGCATGTTTTAAATGCTTATACTTAAAAAAATCAATGCTATTAAATGCTCAGGTACCACCTCCTGAGATTCTGAATCAATTGTTCTGAGACTGGGCCCAGGAATCTGTATTTTTTTGGTGAAAAAACAAACCAAGCAAATGCGTTCTCAAGAGCATCCAGAGCTGAGAACCAGTGGAGAGAGATGGTGGGGAGGGAAAAGGCAGAGGGTGAACAGCCTATGGATGAGCTTATAAGGGGCTGCAGAAACATTTCACTTACTTTAAAATTTCTTCCTCTAAGTAATAATTGGCTGGGTATAATTGATAACCTAGAATTCCTATTTTTATGGTAACTGAAGAGTGTTCAGTCACCCCAACGGAGAAGATCAAGGGATGCCAGACACACTTGGTAGGCTTTGCTCTTTAACTCCCTTAAGGAAACTTTAATGAGTTTCCATGAGCCACAAGTTATAATTTGGTCAAATCCAGCCATGAATCTACTCCAGTTATTCCTCCATAGCACCTCTCCTTTGGTGCCATACAACATCCTGGTTACATTTGGATGAAACCAGTATTAAAGATATTCTGTCCTTGTCTCCCTTTGAGAATTCAGCTTTGAATTCTGAACTGAGTTTTCACACAAGGTTTTGAATTCCTCCTACATTGTCCTCTCCAGATACCCATCTCCCCTCCTTCAGGGTTACTGTTTCCAAGTCCAGTGATCTGGCTTGGCACCTCCCAGAGAGTCAGAAAACAAATAACACTTTAAAACTCCATATGCTGTGGCAGGATTTTTCATTTTAATTTGATGTCTGTAAACAGGGATTCTTCTTAGTCCTTCTTTCTATTTTATTATTCCTTCTGAATTTCACTCTGAAAGCCCTACATGACTTGACAACATATTTGTAATGAGCTGAAGCCCATCAGTCAAATATTTCCTTTCCTCACCAGGCATAGGGGCAGGAGGGAGTTCTGCAACTAGTCCAGCCTTCCTGTGATTCAGAGCATTTGTTTTAATATTCTCCAGGGATAAATGGAAAGCAAAAAATGGTCAAAATTTTTTTAAGAAAAACCTTACAATAATACATGAATCCATCCTATTTATCCACAGAGCTATTTCTGTATTTAGTGAGATCAAGGCTCTTTAGGGAGAGCAAGCATGCTTACATTTAAGTACATATTCTTTTACTAACAGTTATATATTATTGTAGCAAAATCAGAAGACCTTGATTTAAAAAGACCACAGATTGTTGTTTATAAAAAAATGTAATGTGCCCATAATCAATGGAGCTTTCTAATTTTTGACAGTTCAATCTTCAGTCTATATATGTTATTTGAAAATATAATAGTACATTTCTTATTTTAGCCTTGTAGATAGAAGTAGCTGTTGGTAATAGCCTTAGACTAACATAAATCTGTCATCTAAAGCCCTTAGTCTAAATAAAGAAACCACTGCAGGTTGGTTGCTAAAAAACTAATTATTTCAATTATTTTGGGAGAAAATGTTACATATCTCATAGCACCCTAATTTACTGATGATTAGTTTTTATGCTGTCTAATAGAATGACACAAAAGGAAACTAATCAAGTTGTACAACTTGATAAAGTAACAAGAACATAGCTAAATATAAAACTTTTACGTTGATGTTCTAAGGGGATAAATATCCATGTGGATTGCTAGTAAGTAAAACTAGCTATGACACGCTGTATAGCTAAAATGATTCTGTCAGTAGCATTTCACTACCATCCAATGAATTATCAGGAGAGCAATGTGACGCATATCTGTATTACCTATTTGAATTATACTTTAGATGAAACTCTATTTTTAATATTAGTTCTTTGATGAAATTCTGATCCAGTTAAGGATCTTTCTAATATGTGTTTTCACATTTAGATCTCAGTTGCATCTGTCAAGATAAATGAAGATTGTTTTATGATTCCCTGACTAAGAATTTTATCATGCAGGTTCATTAGCCCCTGTCTAGGCTGGTTAGTTCATTTGATTAAAGCTGGGACTCATGACAGAAAGGTCAGGGGTTCAGTCATGTCTAAGTTAATTTACCTTGACTTCTGTTTACATACTAAATTCTGAGCAACTTCTTATAGATCTGTCATTCACCTCAATTCACCATCAGGAAAACAACTCTGTCTCACTGACTTGGTGGCATTTGACTTGTACATACTATTAATACCTGAGCATTTGCTTATTGGTTAATTTGGTGATTGCAAAAGCCCACTTAATATTTAGTGTCAATTAGTGGATTTTGCTTTTCTAGGATTGCTGTAGTCAGAAACATTTAGGAATTTATTCTATCATTTCAGAATTAACCTTGTTTAAATAAATTTTCTATAAATAGTCATTTATCCTCACCTTGAGGCCACTGGGAGTTATCTGAATATTGATTACTGCCAACCTGTGGATCTGATCCTGTTTCCCTCTCTCCCTTTAACCCTGCGGATGGTGTAACTCCAATCTGTTTCAAAACATCTCCTTACAATGTTTAGAAATCTCCTGGGGGTGCTGTATATGTCCTTTATATAATTTCCTTCATCTTCTTTTGGGTACCATTTTCTTTCAGCTTTAATTTGGCTTTGGAGGCAAGGATTCCCAATGGCAAGAGTACCTCTAATATTTGCCAAGACGCCATGAGCTCGAGCTGTATGGAAAGATCTGGCCTTGCAGCTGCTCCATTTCTTACCCCAGGAGAGAAAGTGCTCTTGAAACTCCTTCCCCCTTCTCATGTTATACTAAGATATACAAGCCTGAGAGCACTGCTGGTTGATAAATATATTTTAGTGAATCAGCTCCTCCTTTTTAATTCCTAGATTTTTAATCGCGGCTCTTTTTAGTGGTGTGGTGTGGCTGGAGCTGGCTTGCCAGCTGAAAGTTTGAAATCAGCCAACTTTGGAGATTTCACACCATAGAAATCAGCAAGTGCTTTTTTCCTTAGCCATTTACTGACACATACTGGCTCTTTCTCCGTCTCTCGTCTTCTCTCCAAGACTCTGCCTGGGACCATGAAAATGGGAAAATGGTTGGACTGATAGGATGATACACTTTCTCAATCCTGACTCTGGACTTCAAGCCTTAAAATCTCTTTCCTTAGGGCCTCTCCCCCTCTTTTAGGGAGGCTCAGGCTCATAGGTTCTTAATGAAAACAGAATCCATGTGGGTCCCTCTACCCCAGCAAAGGTCCCAGGCCCTTTCAACCCCACACATGGAGTTAACACAATTTGGGCTGTAAGTCTGATACTGCTAGACTCTTGGCTCCCTTCAGAAGATAGATACAGGGACCTCTTTGTGTATCATCATTCCCAAACATATATTTTTGAATTTTTCAGACATGCATTAAAAAAAAAAAGGAGCTTAGGATCTTAGTTTGGGATAACCATTATTAGCTGCAATGTATCATTTACCAACTTACTGATTGCTTTCTCCTCAAGCGCCTCCCATATCCCATACTGCTATGTCAGGGCAATTGAATACAGTGAAGAGATCACTTTAATAGCAATACTTGGGTACTGGAAAAGAAATAGCCATTTCTAAAATAAGAATGATTTGATGTAACTTAGTTCTTTTTAGCTAATCAGTAGGCTTCATTTCTTATGCCATGCCTTCAGGTATTAAAAGAAAGGCTCAAGTGTTTTATTTAAGTTAAACTAATTAAAACCTTTAAAAATTCAATATTCCAACTTTCATGACCTCAGTTAAGTGCATTAATTGCATTATGTCACTCTTTAAAATGAATTAAATTCCAAAGTATTATAGGTTATTCATAATTTATTATGAATCTTACCCAAGATAGCAACATAATAGAGTTATTAAATTAAGGTTAATTAGAAGAAATACCAAGATTCCAACAATTTATTTATTCTTTTAAAAAAGCAGAATAATTTCCACTACTTACTTTATATGTTTGTAGAGTATAAAGCATGCTTCTTCCCAAAAGGCAGGTAGTTGAAATCTGAACACTTTGACCCTCTTAACTAGTATAGCACAGGAGGTATCTGTGCATATAACCTCCTATGTCCATAATTATTAGAATCTTTCAAAAACAAAAATTAGTGTATCAGCAATGTCTTGATACACAGAAACACTGCATGTTTTTGACAGATTTTTTGAACAAACTCTCTGTGCAAGGCCCTGTGCTACATAAGAGGGGTAAAGTGATAAACTAGACTGTTCTCGTCCTCATGGGGCTCCTGTCTTGGGGAGGATATAGACACATAGTCAAACTGCTGTAAAACAACATGTGAAGACATTGAATGTACAGAGACGGGTGCTAATCTGCCTGGGAAGCAGAACAAGAAAGTTTACCAAAGTCTGTGCATAACTGTTTCAGCCACTGCTTTATTTGGGCTCAAAGATATTTCCACGCCTTATAAACTGAGATGTATAGATGAAAGATGTATGATCGGTATGGACCATTAGCCACACTCTCCTATTGTGATTCTTCTCAGTTACTGAGCCATCGCCAGTGAAAATCTGATTGGAGCACTTGGCTCTGTGCTTGAACCATTATTTTCCCTCAATTTATTTGGAGCTAAGGCAAAAGCGATGGTCTAATATATGTTCTGATACCCCTCTCCCCAAGAGGTATGCTATATAGTTATATTAAGTTACCTCTTAGATTTCTTTGTGTTCAGAATTATAGTTCCTGGCTTTTCAAAATTATCCTTTGCATACATTTGCCTTCCTTATAAGATGAAAAGTGAACTTCATCCTGACATGAAGACTGATCATATCATCTACATTTAAAAGTAACATATGTCTCTCAAAATAACTTCAAAAATATGCAGCCATCAAAATTCAGTATGGTAAGGCTTCTTTACACATAGCAGACAACACTCTTCTAGAACATTGTGGAGAAGCATTCAGATTAGGATGTCATGTCCTGCCTAGTTAATTAGGGTAGAAATGCTTCTTTGAGTAGAACATTGCATATTTTTTTTGCAGTGATGTATTTCTGAAAGATGATCTTCAAACAGTGCAAACACTCTTTGATCCCTTTTCCATAATAATTTGGTAAGAACAAATTGCTTAAGTATGTTGGCCAAATATGTTTTCTTATCATGTATTGTTTTCAGCATTAGTTATCCTTTAGTTATTAGCTTTATTCCTTGCAGGCCTGATTTTTCTCAATAAAATAACAAGTGTTAGTTAAAATCATTTTGGAAATGACCAAAAAGTCATTTAAAATATCATGGTAGGTGGGACATGTAATGTGGAACTCTTCATAGTTAACTGTCCTCATAGTTATCTAATGACCTGTTCTCTTTAGATGTACAAAGCACAGAAGGAGTTACAAAAGCACTCAAACAGGTGACTTCAGAGGCCTTATAAAGTTTATTACTTCTGGCCTAATTGTAACTTCAAAAAAAAAAAAAATCCCACACAGAAAACTTCACTATCCACAGCATGTCCTAGACTGTTAGAGTAGGAATTATAGGTAAATGTAGTTGCAGACACTTGGTAATTGACCTCTCTCCCTGGTGGCTCAGACAGTAAAGAATCTGCATGCAATGCAGGAGACCAGGTTCAATCCCTGGGTCAGGAAGATCCCCTGGAGAAGGAAATGACAACCCACTCCAATCCTCTTGCATGGAGAATTTCATGGGCAGAGGAGCCTGACAGGCTACAATCCATGGGGTAGCAAAGAGTCAGACGTGACTGAGTGACTAATTTTCACTTTTTCCCTGGCCGCTTAGATGGTAAAGATTCTGCCTTCTATGCAGGAGACCTAGGTTTGACCCCTTGGTGGGGAAGATCCTCTGGAGAAGGGAATGATTACCCATCCCACTATTCTTGCCTGGAGAATTCCATGGCCAGAGGAGCCTGACAGGCTACAGTCCACAGGGTAGCAAAGAGTTGGACACGACTGAGTGACTAACACTTTAAAAAGAGTTTTTCACTTTTTCAGAGGACAATCCAGAGGAAACCTACAAGGTGGCCTGGCAAGTCTTCAGGTTTGAAAAGTGATTGTATTTTTTTTTTTTTTTTTTCTGCTAGCAGCTTATTATCTTTATTAAGATTTTAAAAGGAAATAATAATTTTGAAATAGCAGTTGACAAAAGATCCAAATGACTTCCAAAGAGAACTGGGTGGTGAGGATCATGAAACACTGGATGTGTTTCTGAGGGCAACTTCAGAATCAGCTACTCAGGAAACTTTAAAAAGAGAATTTATACCCTTTTAATAACGTCATGAATAATGGTAGCATGATGAGGGTTGGTCCTTGAGGAAATGTGGAGTGACTGCTCAAGTGTTCTTCAATTTTGAAATTCTATGATAAATGAATCTATTTTTCTTAAAACTGTTCAGAACAAGGCTCAGGGTTTTCAATTTAAGCACAGGTTTATAAAAATTTATTTGCTTACTTCTAACACCAGTTATCAAGCTTAAGCAAGGCAGACATCTGGAAATCATTCTAAAATTAAGGGTGAGGCCTTGAACAGGCTGGTTTCTGAACCTCAGGTTGCCACGTGAACTTTAGCAACACCGTAAATGTTACTGGATGGAGAGAGTGCCACGACCCAATTTCTCCATACACATGTTCTGGTGGCTCAGAGGTTAAAGCGTTTGCCTCCGATGCGGGAGACCCAGGTTCGATCCCCGGGTCGGGAAGATTCCCTGGAGAAGGAAATGGTAACCCACTCCAGTATTCTTGCCTAGAGAATCCCATGGACAGAGAAGCCTGGTAGGCTACAGTCCACGGGGTCGCAAAGAGTCGGACACGACTGAGCGACTTCACTTCACTTCACTTCACATGTTCTATTTACTTTACAACCTCCAAGCCTGATAAATAAAGAGTGCTTCATCCTGTTTTCTGGGGTGGCGGTGTTTGCCATGCAGGTGGAATACAGGCAGGTATTGATACTGTGCTAAATCACAGCATTCTGAAAAACTTGGGGCCTTGCAAAAGGCCTTATCTCAAAAAAGTTACTGCTTCAAATAAATGTGCCATTTTATAAAATTACACCTACTGTATCAGAAAAAAATGTTCTTTCATGTGAATGACATTTATATGACTGTCATTTATACGGAATAGGACATTCTCACACAGCTAGGCTGAAGAATTGGTTTGGAAAGCTGAGAGTATTCTCTGAATGATAAAAGTGGTGCAAGTCCAAATATTCAGAAGAAAAAGACTGTCTCTCCACAACTGGCTAGTTTCCCTAAAAAAGTGAAACCTGCATTATTATGAAGAAAGAAATTTCTTAGTTACGCATATATCATTGATGAAGTTTTCAATGTATTTCAAACCTGCAAGCATCTTTAGTCATGAGTTTTTACCTTGTTAGAGGTGGATTTTGTGGCTACTCTGCTCCAACAGTCTTTTATTTTATGTGTGTGGAAACTGAGGCTGAGGTGTTGAACTTCTAATTAGAACTAAGAATGGAATTCTCCAGTCCCACCCCTGTCCTATTCTCCATCCAGTTGATTTTCCTTTAGACCAGTCATCTTCTAAAGAAAGTTTTAAAATTACTATCCAGAGGGGGCAAGTACCTTCCAGCTGCCTCTGCACAAACAGGGAACCAAAGGATTTATCTACTCTTCATATCGATTACATTCCAAAGCAGAATTTCTCTGGAAAAACAATTGCTAAAGATCAAGGATGGAAGCAGTTGCAAATCTCAGGACGCATTTTCAGCTCTTGGCCAGGAAGTGTGCTCAGATCTGAGATTGCCTTTATCTAGAAGTAAGATACAGAGAGGAGTCCAAAGCCCTAAGTCTTCCTTCTTAGGGCTCCTCTGCACCCCGAGGAAGCAAGAGAGAAAACTCCTGGAAGCAAGCCGCTTGCTGAATTGCTGAATTGCTTAACTCATCCCGCCACACCCTTGGGTGGTCTTGTACCTTCTTCCCAGGGCGAGCAGGTTTGCGGAGCGGAGTCCTGGAAGCAGGGATTCGTGGTGGGCAGAAGCTGATAAGGGAGGGGAGCCCTGTGGCGAAAGGTACCAGGCGTAGGCCGGCAGCAATATGACCCACCTGCGGGAGAGGTGCTTCCGAAGCGGCTGTGGTCCAGCGCCGCTGCTGCAGTGCGCAACGAGCGCCAGGCTGGGAGGGCACGCTGCTCGGTGCTCTGATCTCCGGCGCGTAGCCGCACTCGGTTTAAGAGGCCCGAGAGCGGAAGGAGGGCTCGCTAGCTTGCGCAACAGAAGCGGTGAAGAAAGCGCTTCCAGGAAGAGTTCAAGCTGGGAATCCCAGACAGCTGGGAGGACCAGAAATTCCGGTGCTGCCACTGTTGCTGCAGATGTTGACATTGACCTCGGGCCAGTGGGGTTTTTAAAGGATTTTCCTCAGACCCTTTGAGATCTTGTGCATCCCTGGCAGATTGAGGCTTGGAGAGGCTGAGGAGGACCCCTTTTCTGAAGGAACCAGAGAGGCTACTTTGAAAGGATGAGAAGACATCACCTGGTTTTGGTTTCTAGGCATTTCCCCCTGTGCCACAGTGTCTTAACTCAGAAATGACATTTTTCTCCTCTACCTGGAAACCTTGGGTTTGAGGAAGAGGGGGCATACATTGGATGATCTTGAATTTGGAGGTCTTAATTTGGGTACATTAAATGGTTCAAAGGAAACAAACCAAGTAAGAGGGATACTAATGAGGATGCCAATGTGTGTCTATACTTATATAATATTGGATAATAATGGTACAATTATATATATTGGACTGATAGGTCTTTCTACTTAGAAAAAGCTCAAGAGTCACACCTGTGATGGCTTAAAACTTAACTAATCATGATAATCTATGGGGCAAAACACAACTGCACTCCAAAACTCTGTGGTCTAGAGCCCAGAGCCTTCTCAATCTGTCTCGCACCCAGCCATCTGGTCTTAATGATGTGCTTGCCCAGGGCAAGATGTTCAGCCACATGAGGTGCCTTTTCCCAGCACTTTTGAGTCAAATCCCTTTGTGCCTGGATTGCGACACTCCCCAGAGCATCTCATGGAGTCAGGTCAGACACCATGTCTCCCAAGAGGTCTTCTTTGAGCCACTTTTTATAATTAAGCTTTTCTTTCTCCATACAGTGTAATTTATTCTTCTACTACAGAAGTTAGGATAATTTGCCTCTTAAGAAAATTATTGCGTATCTCCTTTCCTGGTCTGCAAGCTTCAAGGGTTGACACTCTATTCTTTTCAGCCTGGAATTCTCCACCACTCCTAGCACAGTAGTTGGCATATAATAGGTACTCAACATTTATTGCACTCATTAGTAAATCTACTGCCAGTTATATTTTGCAGAAACTCATCAGGTAGAATTCTTCAGGGATGGAAGAACTTAAAAAGGTATTCATTGCTTTTATAGCATCTGATTTTTCCAGTCTGAAGACTCACAGGGTGAGAGAAGGGTGTAGCAAGGAAAGAAGGCTTCTTGCTGTGTCTCTAAGAAGCCTCACAGTTGATCAACACAGTTGCTGTGACTTGCTCCTGGTCTAGCATCTGGCTTTAATCCTTGTGGGCACAAAAACTCAATTCTTAGCACATTGAACCTGGTACTTACAATTAGAATGCTGATTTGTTAGTGGTCAATGGAGTGTAAAGCAAATTGTGTGAAATATGGTTGCTATGGGCACCAGATATTGTGGCCACCACATGGTCTCCCAGTAGGGACTGGGAGGTCCCGTGGAGGCCGTTTTATGTAAAAGGCTGTTCCATAAACAGGGGAAGGGAGTTGTAAGATTGCAAAGTTGCTGGCATCTAGCCATCCACCAGTCACAAGGTGGTGACATACATGCCACCAGAAGCAGACAGCTGAGGTCTATGGACCAGGTCACTCTGGTTTCTGGGCAGTGTTTGGATCCTTTATAAATAGAAAATCGTATTCCCAAATGTAGCCTCCCATTAATAACTGAATCATTTCTTTAGATGATTAGATCATTCCTTTAGATAAACATCAAATGGACAAAAAAATTTTGAACCCCAATTTTTATTAGAGGCAGATATATTTCAGTTATATAAGCTCTTTCTTTGCCAAAGGCAACTCCCCAGAAAGGGAAGATTAAAATGACTGGAATACGAAAGATTTTTTAAAAATTGTCTTTATTAGTACCAAATTTATGAGGTACTTGACTTATTTATCTTGTGGTTTAAGAACTGATTTTTCCCTTGGTCTTAGGAGGGACACACAGTTCATACGTCTCCCAGTCTTTCCTTAAGCCTTTACTGTAGGGCAAAAATTAAGCTTCCAAAGATGCCAGGTACTGGAAAACCTGAGGATTTTTCCCTTGGCAGGATTCACCCTTCTCCCTGTACCATTATCATTGGAATTCCAGATAAGCCTTCCCAGATGTTGCACACCATCAAAGAGGTCCTGTTCAGAGATTTCCATGGGGACTGTGCCTTAAGTCTTTCCTGTTATTTCTTCTCCTGCCAGCCTACTGCCTCCATTTTTCCACATGGCAGAACTTAGGACAATTGGTGAAGCAGAGCCAGAGCTAGTGTTCATTAAGTATTACTAAGTGATTGATTGAAGTGTGTCTTTAACATCTTGTATCTCCTTTTTTTCTGTCATTTTTCTCCTCTTCTGTGCAGCTCCAGGTCTTACCCATTTGTCCCTCTTCCCTATTGTCTGTGCTCGTAGCATATATACCACACACCTTTTTATGGGGTGGGGCTTTCAGCATTTGCTGGCCCTAGATGTTATTGACTTGATAGCCTATCTAACCAGAGAAGGCAAGGGCAAGCCACTCCAGTCCTCTTGCCTAGAAAATCCCATGGACAGAGGAGCCTGGTGGGCTGCAGTCCATGCGGTCACTACGAGTCGGACACAACTGAGCGACTTCATTTTCACTTTTCACTTTTCACTTTGATGCATTGGAGAAGGAAATGGCAACCCACTCCAGTGTTCTTGCCTGGAGAATCCCAGGGATGGGGGAGCCTGGTGAGCTGCCGTCTATGGGGTCGCACAAAGTCGGACACGACTGAAGTGACTTAACAGCAGCAGCAGCAGCAGCCTATCTAACCAGCATGTATTGAGGAAACTTTGATCAGCTTAAAGATTTATCTTCTAGCTATTTTGAGGGAAAAAAATTTGAAGAACCCCTCCAGATGTCTCTGCCTGCTCAAAGGAATGAGTCTCAAGTTGGGGATTGTAAGGACACTGGGAGATAGTTTTGAATATGAGTATAATGATGTTTTATTTTTTGTTTGCCCATCATTTAGGGCCAGGATGAGGGTGAAGTAAATGAGGAGCTTAGGGCAGAAAATTTGAGGAAAGGCTCACTGTCAAAACTAAACTTCCATGAATTAAAAATGAGTGTCTGATTAACTTAAAATTTGCCCTCTTGGTGCTTCTCTGGACTCCTCTTGTCCTGGCCTTGCAGAATCCATTTCCTTTCTGCTAATCATAGACCTTTTTTTTTCTTCTCTGAGAAACACCCTTGCACAATCCCTGGTCCAGTTGGAAGTGGTAGCACTGCTGGGATTTCAGGAATAGACCCATTACTTAGGTCTGGCCAATACACAGCAATTGGCTCAATGATTACCTAAGCTGGGCCAATAGGAATCTTTCCAGAGGGTTACTGAACTGCTAGAATGTAAACCTGGGTGGCTGTGAAGACAGAGTGGGCCTGAGAAAATAGCCACTTCCAGGGAAAGGAGAGCAAAGAGATGGGAAGAGACAGATTTCTGAAGTTGCTGGAACTTCCTACCGCTGGGATTTTCAGTTACAAGAGTTGATATTTGGATGTTTGCCTAATAAAATGGGATTGGGTACAATGAGAAGGTCACCTGATCAGTCTTGCTTCTCCAGTCATACCACATGTTTAAGGTGCTTTCATCACAGAAAAGGATGACATTTGTTGTTTTGGAAAAAAGCTTCCAAATTTTCTTGTAGCAGATTTGGGACATGGGTAAGCAATCAATCTCTGTGGTTGACGCTTCTAGGCTACTTCCCGGTGGACTTGAAAATTTAATTTCTTGTCCCAACAAATTTCTTTTTCTACTTTTTTCCTACTTTTCCAGGAAGTGAGCTAATTGAACCAAGCACCCTCCCACCCCAAACTATAAAATTGTAAAGGGTACAGTAAAGAAACCCACACCATGGACATGGTTTTAACTTATTTTTAGGATTTGTGCCAACACAGAGAAGGAAGCAAAACTGAACATTTTGCCACCCACTTGTACCCAAAAAAAGTCCTGATGGGAAAACATGCCAGACACTGACAATGTCAGGAATGACAATAAAGAATTTAAAAATAAAACATGCCCTAAAGAAACTCTCACTAGAAATTCAAGAGAAGGTATAAGTGGAAGAGTTGAGTGTGTGAGATGAGTGA
Organism: Cephalophus harveyi; assembly: GCA_006410635.1. NCBI lineage: Eukaryota > Metazoa > Chordata > Mammalia > Artiodactyla > Bovidae > Cephalophus > Cephalophus harveyi. The sequence goes on along the minus strand of SJYT01010387.1, from coordinate 54,212 downwards.
ATAGTAATATTTTTAAAAGTCCCTGACTGCAGGTGAAGGGTGGCGACTTCTGGGAATTAGAAATGGGCAAGAAATCCCAGTCCTCTTTATCTGGGTCTCTGATTCTCCAGGTCACAAGGTCTGTGTTCATGTTGGAGATCCCAGGGCCCCTGGCAGGGCAGTGAACTGATCATCCCCAGCAGAAATCTGGATGTGGGCCAAGCCACGCCCGCTGACCTCAGAGGTGGTCAATTAGTTGGGACAGTATCAAAGAACAAGATGTTCAAAATAGTTTGAAGAGATAGGAAAACTTTTAAGTTGAGTTGATATTTTGATAAATGACACTGTTACTAACGGAGATGTTCTTTGGTGATCCTAAAAGTGAAGATAAGATACCTCAGTTTCACCCCAGCCTCCCAGCTGCAGGAAGAGCTCTGATTCAACAGAGGGTGGTGACTACTGTTAGCACTGCAGATATTATTACTAAAGACAGTTCCAGTCCAGTCAATCTATGCTTGGTGCCAGTAAGGGCAGGTTAGTTGGATTTTCAGTTGCTAAAGAGGAGAAAAAGATTCAAGTGCATTTAGCTTCATCCATTGTCCTGTTCACCTTCAAACAAAGTTAGCAATGACTCAATCATAGGAGGAAAAGAAAAGGATAAGAAGAATTAAAATATTAGGTATATTTTTATTTTTGCATATTTTAAAATATTTGTAAAGATAAATTACTTATAAGTGTTATTTTTCTTGGAATAGCCTTAAAGATAACTCTAAAACTTCCTCTGTCATGCTGGCAGGGAAATACCAAATCTAGGTGATTTATTTTGTATTCACAGATTATTTGCCATACCATTGATTAAACTACTATAGGTTGTTTTGGGTTATATAAACCTTCTTTTTAAAGTATTAAAATATTTGAAAAAATAATGCATAGGTGCAAAATTCAAGATATGAAAAGGGTACTTGAAAAAACACATTTTTTTCCCCCAGACAATGAATTTTCCTGCCTGGAGACTACCATTTTGATGATTTATTGGGCTCCTTTCACAGACACACTGCATATAAAAACACATACTTATTCTTAAAAATACAAGTGGTAACCTACTAGTCACATTCTTTTACATTTGCTTTTCACTAACTGTAAATCAGACCTCATTCAGAATAGAGCAGTTAAGGCAATTCTATTTACAATTGCACACATACATACCTAGCTCTCTTCCCTTGCTTCCCTTTTCTTTTATTTCTAAACCATTCCTTACTTTGTAACACACTGTACTTGAATTATTTATTATGTTTATTGTCTTTCCCTTGGAATGGAAGCACCATGAAGACAGAAAATTCTTGCAAAATGTGAGCTTTGTTGTATAGTCACCTAAGTGACTAGTGCATAATAGGGTCTCAAAAAGGGCATAATGGACTGGTCTAGATTTTATTTCCTGTGTTAAAAGATCTTCCTTTGCAATTAAAAAGTCATTTTAAAACTGGAGGAGAAAAAAAACAAAAAACTTAAGGCAACATCAAAATCTTCACTGAATTGTTACACTTTTTGAAAATACTGTAACTATTTCTTCTTCTACCCTACCGGCCTCAAATAAATCAACAGATCTTCAAAAACTCACATTCCATTCTAATAAGAAAACTTCAAAGGATTATTGTAGGCAGTCATAAGTTTTCTTTAAAAAACAAAAATATTGTTTTTTCCAATATTGTTTGAACTATTTCAACAAATACTGATGAATGAATGAATGAATAGTTTGAAGGGAAAATGATGAACTGATAGAAACCCATATGTAAAGGAGATACGTAGAAATATAAGATATTTGAAATCATTCATGTCAAAAACACTGGTGAGATTAAACCTGTGCTTCAGTAGCTAAAGTGAAATACTCACGTAGCCGTCTCTGCTGATTTCCACACAGGTTTGTGCTCAAGTTGTTCAGAAAAGGCCAAATGCCTTCAGCTACTTTATCTCTTCCTATTCCCAGAGTTCTGCTTTTCTTCAGACTTTTTTTTCATCTATAATCTTTTCACTTAATTACTTCTTTCCCAACTCCATATCACCTTTGTCTGTAATAGCATTTTGTGAAAATATAATAGAGTTCTTGGGCCTTTTTGTAGAGTGTCTCTGTAGTGAGATATTGCTTGCTAAAATCCCAGGAGTTAGCAGTTGTCAACAGGCTGTAGAACGATGTCCAGGATTTGCTATATGACAGGGAGCAGAGACTCCCCTCTTCACATTTTGGAAATGCACAATAGCCACTGAAAGAGTTTTGATTTCTCAGAAATGTCATCTGTGTTTTTATGTGATAATTGCAGGAAAAAGAGATGTGGACATGTGCTTTCAATTGGCCTAAGTAAAAAAAAATACTTTTATCATTAAAAGGAGTGGAGAAAAACAAAATAAAGGGCTTACTCTAATGACCCCCTTTAGATACCTAATTTGGTTGGACTAGTGGCTATTTGGGAATATTCTTAATTTGTGTTTTTTGCATTTTGTAAAGCAGTGATAGATATTGTACATGAAAAGGGCCACAAGAGAAAGAATCTTTAGAGGCTGTGGGGAGGTAGGTTATAATTTTTTGTGTCAGTCAAATATGAATTATATAAAATCCTGCTGCTGCTGCTGCTGAGTTGCTTCCGTCGTGTCCGACTCTGTGCGACCCCATAGATGGCAGCCCACCAGGCTCCCCCGTCCCTGGGATTCTCCAGGCAAGAACACTGGAGTGGGTTGCCATTTCCTTCTCCAATGCATGAAAGTGAATAGTGAAAGTGAAGTTGCTCAGTCGTGTTCGACTCCTAGAGACCCCATGGACTGCAGCCTACCAGGCTCCTCTGTCCATGGGATTCTCCAGGCAAGAGTACTGGAGTGGGGTGCCATTGCCTTCTCCTATAAAACCCTACATCAGAACTATTTTAATGTTGAACTTAAATCCCGTGCCCATCATAACTTAATAGCTATCCTCCAAGGAGATCATTTATAAGCAAATGATGTATTTTAATTGAACACTAGAAATTAAGAAAGAGAAGTTTATAAAATCTCATCAAAATCCACTTCATAGAATTAAAAGCTTTTATTATTTTTGGTGGTGGCTGACTCCCTGTGTCCACTCTTCCTTTTTAAAGAATAAAGCATCATTTAAGCAGAGACATTACTTTGCCAACAAAGGTCCATCTAGTCAAGGCTATGTTTTTTCCAGTAGTCATGTATGGATGTGAGAGTTGGACTGTGAAGAAAGCTGAGCACCGAAGAAATGATGCTTTTGAACTGTGGTGTTGGAGAAGACTCTTGAGAGTCCCTTAGACTGCAAGGAGATCCAACCAGTCCATTCTGAAGGAGATCAGCCCTGGGATTTCTTTGGAAGGAATGACAATAAAGCTGAAACTCCAGTACTTTGGTCACCTCATGCGAAGAGTTGACTCACTGGAAAAGACTCTGATGCTGGGAGGGACTGGGGGCAGGAGGAAAAGGGGACGACAGAGGGTGAGATGGCTGGATGGCATCATGGACTCGATGGACGTGAGTCTGAGTGAACTCCGGCAGTTGGTGATGGACAGGGAGGCCTGGCGTGCTGCGATTCATGGGGTCGCAAAGAGTCGGACACGACTGAGCAACTGAACCGAACTGAACTGAGAGAGGGAGGGAAACCAAACAAAGGACACCTGAGGAAACTGATTCTGAGAAGCCCAATTTTCTGGCTACTATGCCTGAAAGGAACAAAGGAAGAGACAGGAAAACTAAAAAAAAAAAAAAAATCCTTAAAGTCTTCAAATAAAAGTGTCAGGAATAATTTATTGTAGAGGCAAAACAATCAGAAAACGCTGAGCCAATGACCACACATGTCATAACATAATTAATCTTTATGTTGTTAACCTTATTATGACCAGAAAAATATGTTTGAGGTACTCCAAGGAATGGTGTAAAAACCATTGTAATGGCATTTCTATCCAAAATGATTATAATAAGGAATTTAAGGTCAGTTTTTGATATTGTTCCACCCTCCTACCATAGATACCACTCATACAGTTACCACATCCACCTTTTCATTACCAACAACTGCCATACTTTCATTTCAAACATCTCATTTTCTGATCATTACCTCTTGTCTTTCCAGCTCACTTACCCTGTTTAATACCACCCTTGCTAGTTTCTAACATCATCAGTACCTCTGATCCCCTGCCCTCATCCTTTATTGTTTCATATTCCTCAGTTGCTTCCCTCATCTTTTCACTTAATCTTCCTACCCGGCTGATATTTCATGTACTATTATGATTATTTTCTTGCAAATGCTTCTTGATTCCTTTGGCCATATTTTTGTTCACTTTCCATGCCTGGCAAATACCAACCCTGATTTCACCCAAATAACTGCCCACTATACACCTCCAAGCAGCTAAATGTTGCTGGAGAAAATCCAACGATTGTGCCAGCTAGAGTCGTTTCCAAACATGCCCACTGTGGGAAAGGCACGGTAACCTGAGTGCCATCCTACTGTACTTGCTGAGCATATTCAATTTCTCAGTCTCTGAAATGTTGCCTTAAACCTCTACTTTTCTCCCTGCCCCCTCCCCTGTTAATTACATGTTATGGTCTCACTATTTCTTTTTTTTTTAACCACTAATTCTGAGAGCCCATGATATAGATACTTGACTCTACCATGTCTCTTGGTCCATCTCTAAGGCCATTCTCCAGGTATTGGTGGATCCGACCCCATGCCATCTTCATAACGGCTTCACTCTATCCTCTATTTCTCCCAGTTACAGTTCATCTGTCTCCACTGGCTTACATCTGGCAGCACTCGGGTAATGACTTAATACAGCAATCTTGAGCGTTTGTTCTTTTCTTAGGATGCTTGTATGTTGTCGTTTTTATTGCTTCTGCTTGGAAAGCTCTTTTCTCAGATCTATAACAATGGCCTCATTATTCTGGTCTCAGCTCAACTTCTTAATCTTTGAGGACCTTCTTAACTTAAAGTAGCTCTCCCATCCACCACCTTTCAGGCAGGCACTGTATGTCACATTATACGATTTTATTTTCTTAATGGTACATATTATTGTTTTTAATCACTGTGGTTGTATATTTCTTTTCCCACTGGAGAGTAAGCTTATTGAGGGCATAGACTGCCTCTTCCTCACTACTCTGTTACTGTACCTGGCCCAGCATAGATTCTCGATAAATACTGAATGACGGATTGACTATGAAGATATTGTTCCCCAGCAACACTCAGTAAAAGATATATTACTGTATTTATTCCTTCAAACAAATCTATTTCTGGAAGGCTAGTGAATAATAGCAGCTGATACCACTCTAATTGCACAAAGTGAAGAGGAATTAAAGAGCCTCTTGATGAGGGTGAGAGAGGACAGTGAAAAAGCTGGCTTAAAAATCAACATTTGAAAAACTAAGATCATGGCATCCGGTCCTATCATTTCTTGTCAAATAGAAGGGGAAAATGTGGAAGCAGTACCAAATTTTATTTCCTTGGGTTCAAAAATCACTGCGGACGGTGACTTCAGCCATGAAATGAAAAGATGCTTGCTCTGTGGAAAGAAAGCTATGACAGCCTGTCAAAAAGCAGAGATACCACTTTGCCAAAAAGGTCTGTATAGTCAAAGCTATGGTTTTTCCAGTAGTCATGTATGGACTTGAGAGTTGGACCATAATGAAGGCTGAGCACTGAAAAATTGATGCTTTTGAATTGTGGTGCTAGAGAAGACTCTTGAGAGTCCCTTGGACTGCAAGGACATCAAACCAGTCAGTCCTAAAGGAAATCAATCTTGAATATTCATTGGAAGGACTGATACTGAAGTGAAGCTCCAATTCTTGGGCCACCTGATGCAAACAGTTGATTCACTAGAAAAGACCCTGATGCTGGGAAAGATTGAAGGCAAAAAGAGAAGAGGGCGGCAGAAGATGAGATGGTTAGATAGCATCACTGACTCAGTGGGCATGAATTTGAGCAAACTCTGGGAGATACTGAAGGACAGGGAAGCCTGGAGAGCTGCAATCCATGGGGTCACAAAGAGTTGGCCACAACTTAGCAACTAAATCAGGGGCTTCCCTGGTGGCTCAGACAGTAAAGTGTCTGATTGCAATGTGGGAGATCCGGGTTCAATCCCTGGGTCGGGAATATCCACTGGAGGAAGAAATGGTAACCCATCCCAGTACTCTTGCCTGGAGAATTCTATGGACAGAGGAGCCTGGTGGGCTACAGTCCATGGAGTCGCAAAGAGTAGGACACAACCGAGCAACTTCAGTTCACTTGAGCAACTAAATAACAGCCAGTGAATAGTAATAATAATATCATAAACACCTCTAGTAGTAAAAATGCTTGTCTAGCACTCTCTATGTGCCAGAAACTCTTCTGGACCCTCCAAATATTAGGTTACTTAAATCTCACACCAACCCATTGAAACACATACAGCTATTACACCCATTTTACAAACGGGGAAGCTGAAGCACCCATGCACCAGCACAATTAGGAGTTTCTCCAAACTCAGGCTTTATTGTTGCTTCAGCGGGAAAAATATTGAGCAGTGCTTATCTAATATGAATCCCCTCATATCATCACATCTGTATGTGGTCGTTTCCATAAGAAAGAATAACCATTAGTATAAAATATTAGGAAATCTTGTAGTTACCTGTGATCATTGTTGATTCACTGTACACCAGGAACAGACTAGGTATTATGGAGGATACCAAGGAAGAATAAAACACGGTCCTTTCTGGAAATAAAGGGGATAATCTATGTAGTAATAGGGCTATATCACTACAAAAAAAAACCCTGTATAATATCATGAAACAAAATGAACAAATTGATAAAATATACCTTTGCATGCACACTTCTAATTTTTAGATGACAATGTGATTTCTGTTTTGAAGATATGGACAATATTTATTAAGTGGCCACATCACCATACCTTGGCACCATCTTCCGAAATCTTAGGATATATAAAGAGTGTTGGATCTAAACAAGAATATTTATGTTTGTACATTAGATAGTCTGCCCTCTCTAAACACCATGACTGGAAATATTACCTGGTTCAGATACTACTTTTCTCTGTTCTATACTGAGTCTTTTTTCCCACTAGTTTCAGTCTTTATGTAAACATAAAAACACCAGTAAAGTTCTCTACACACCACTAGATGAACTATGATTTTTTTTTAAACTCACAAAGAGGTAATTTAAGGACCAGTATAGACAGCATATCTTAAACAATCCAGTCATAGCTCCAGCATAGGCTGGGTGACACTCAGCCTATTTGGCTACACCACTGAAAATATCCTTAGGCAACAGTGACTAAGGGAGCTTGTCTCTTCATCCTGTTTTTATATCCTACACTAGCCCACATCCTCCAGGGCCAGCCTGGGAAGAGCTCATTTCAGACATGATTGCCAGGAGTACCTGCTTTGTGTCTGTAATTTCTCTAAGTTAAGTCCCTAAAATATCTTAACTTTCTATCTAAACTACACAGTCTGCACTAACTCTGTTTCAATTCTGTAGATCCATACCTTCCCTGTGTTTACTGCACACATCTGCAGTGCTAGAAGTTTATGATGTGCAGTTTTTTCATATACAAGTATCTACTAATAACTCTCTATAAGGAAAAACATGTGTTTTGTACTGCCTTTTATCATCTGTTATTCAAAGCCTCTGTATCAAGGATGTGTGGAATTTTAGGATTTCTTGGTGGAATAGATTGAACTGTGTCCCCCTTATCCGCCGAGAGGTATATGCCAGTCGTCACAGCCAGTACCTGTGAATGTGACCTTGTTTGGAAATCGGGCCTTTGTGGACATAATTAAGGATCTTGAGGTGAGATATCATGACTTTAGAGTGTGCTGTAACTGTGTCCTTAGAGGAGAGACAGATTTGAGACACAAACACAGAAAGGAGAAGGCCAGGGGAAGACAGAAGTAGATGGTTATGCAGTCTTAAGCCAAGGCGTGCCAGAGGTTGCTGGCCACACAGGAAGGGAGAGGAGCAGGGAACAGAGTCTCCCTCAGATCCTGCAGAGGGAGCCAACCCTGCCTACATAATTCTGTTCTTCTGGCCTCTAGAAGTGTGATGGAATCAATTTCTGTTGTTTTAAGCCAGCATTTTGTGGCAATTTGTTATGACAGCTTTAGGAAACAAATGCACGTGATTTAAGGTTTCCCTGGTGGCTCAAATGGTAAAGAATTTGCCTGCAATGCAGGAGACCTGAGTTTGATTTTGGCTTGGGAAGATTCCCCTGGAGAAGGGAATGGCTACCATACCAGTATTCTTGTCTGAAAAATTCCATGGCCAGAGGAGCCTGGTGGGTTACAGTCCATGTGGTTGCAAGGAGTCAGACATCACTGATTAGTTAACACTTTCACTTTTTTCATGCTTGGTTTTAGGTGGGCAAATAATAAATTCAGGCTTGGGTAATGCCATGAAGATCCTTGTCTACTTTATGGTTCATTCCTGTCTCATGTATTATCAAATGCCTGCTTTGGTTCTAGTACCTGGGTTAGGGGCTATTTCTCCCAATCTTTATAGTAAGAACAATCCAATACTAACAATCAGCCTACCAACTACCAAAAAAGAAAGCTGTACTTCTGTGCTTTTGTTTTTTAAGTATTTCATGTGTGTTTTACATATGATCTTATTAGAAAATTTCAATGGCCATATTTTTATTAATATTTTAATGAATAATGCCACACTTAGAATTTTGGTGAAATAAATTTTCTGGTAGAATTTTAATCAAAATATTGCAGAGAGAAACATACTTAGCAACGTGATCTTAGATACTTAAGACTGTCATTTGCACAGTATGGATTTTCAGAATCCTTCTTCAGGGTCCTTCTTGGCACCAGGTTAGTGGATTTCTTGGATCTTGCTTCTCAACGTGTATCAGAGATTCTCCACATTCATCTATATACTTTAATCTTTTCCATGTTTGTCAACAGCCTTCACAGTTCTATGTCTGCCCTTTCTGACCACTTGGTGAAGTCTTAGTAGTTCTAGGACATAAAAAATTAATTTAGTTAATAATCAGTTGTTGTTATTCAATTGTTAAGTTTTGTCCAGTTCTTTGTGACCCCATGGACTGTAGCCTGCCAGGCTTCTGTGTTCATGGGATTTCAAATCCCAGGCAAGAATACTGAGGTGGGTTGCCATTTCCTTCTGCAGGGGATCTTCCCGGACCAAAGACAGAACCTGTATCTCCTGCATTGACAGGCTTTTTTTTTTTTTTTTTTTTTTTAACCAATGAGCCACCAAGGAAACCCCAAAGTTGGTGAACACCAATTGCGTTTATACCATTTATAAAAGGGACAAATAAGGGTTTTTATCCCAGATTCTGTAATCTTAGGTTCATAGCAAACCTTCTTTATTTATATTAAGCTCAAACTTAAAGATTTCTTTCAATTATGAATTTAGGCTTCAAACTATGGAGCCTAAAACTATAATGTATTAATATAAACCTGTGATTTTGTCACAATAGAAATTATTAATATTTCTGGATTTCCTTACACGTTATAGTATTTTTAAAATGTTGTTCATGCTAATAGCTATATTAGAAATATAGTAGTTATTAGCTCCATCAGTAGAGCTGTTATGTAATATGCTATTAAAGAAGTTGCCTGTTACCATATCATAACACTTTCATTTAATATTTTCATAGTTTTATTTCAGTTGCTTTTCAATTGTAATTTGATTTCAGCTACATTTGTAAATCTGTTTCTTTTTATGCATTTATACATTTTCTTTTGGGAGGAGTTAACAGGCTTTACCAGACTGTCAAAGACATCAATGTTACAGACAATTTTAAGAACCCCTGCATTAGCTCTTAGAAAGAAAGACAATTGAGGTCTGAGGTTACGAAATCATTTACTTCTTCAGAAAACTGGGTTATTGAGCATATTTCCTTCTGATGGCATAGACATATAGCAATATGTGTTTTCCAGTCTTCCAAAAATGATCCAAGCCCTTATTCTCTTTAGTTACTTTACATTTTATTTACACTTTGTGTATTATTTTTGGTGTAATATTGGGCAAGTTTGATTAAATTTTCTGCCCAAGATTACAAAAGATTGTAATCATCAATTATTAGCAGCTCTCAGTTTTGATCTGGAGCATGTGAGAATCTTTACCCTACATTACTCATAGATCTTATTTGATTTGTCACTGGAAATGGGAAGCATGCTACCCTTGGAATGTTAAGGCTGGAGGCACCAAGTCATTTCATAGGAAAACAGTGACATTAGAGAAAGGTCATGTGAAAACAGGATGATAGAATTTCCTTTATGAAAATGAAAATGCTCTCTGTTTATATCACTTTGCCTTTTAAAATGGCAAACTATCCTGCTGATGATATGGCTTCTGAGTGTACAGGTTGGGCTGAATTATCTCGGTTATGACATGTAATTACATTCCTCTTCTCTGATGTTCAAAGCAAACAGCCTTATTGTTGTTTTTGAGTCTCCTTAGGGTGAAGAACCATAGAATGCTGTCTTTTCTGAAGCAATTAACAAAAAAACCACATCAGCAGCAAAAGTACTTATGTATATATTCACACATACATATTTGAGTAACAGATTCATTCATTCATTCGATGAACATTTGTTAAGTGCTAATTATCTCCCCTGCCTCTGATTCACACTCTGTATAGACTGTGATGTCAGTGCTGGCTTTGTCTCTCTTAGCCCTCGCCCGCGATGTTACCAAGAGAATGCAAGACACCATGCTCAGGTAGCTGTTTTCCTCTCTAAATCACATTTTCTATTTCAGGAACACACTGGTTCTTCTTTACCCTTCCAGAATCTTTTTTTAATTTTATTTTAATTTTTCTAGTTTTATTGCACTAATGTATAATTGACAGTCGTTACTGTATGTTTAAGGTGTTCAGCATCGTGATTTGAAGTACATACATCATGACATGATGACCACAGTAGGTTTAGTAAGCATCCATCATCTCACATAGATACAACATCAAAAAATGGAAGGAATATATTTTTCCTTGTGATAAGAACTCTTTGGATTTAGTCTCTTCACAGCTTTCTCTTTTCAACTTTCAATGTTAATTATCTTTATCATATCATACATTACACCCCTATTACTTATTTACCTTGTAACTGAAAATTCTCCCTTTTAATAACCTTCATCTAATTCCCCTCCCACACTCCGTGTCTCTAGTAACCACAAATCTGATTTCTTTTTCTATGAGTTTGTTTGCTTTTGAAGTATAATTAACCTACAACACTGTAATTGACCTGGTACACAACATAGTGATTCGATATTCCTTTACATTTCAAAATGATCACCACAGGAAATCTAGCCACCATCTGTCATTATACAAAGATGTCACACAATTGCTGACTATATTATCCACAATGTACATTTCATAGCTTTGCTTCATTTATTTTGTAACTGAAAGTATGTACCTCTGAATCTCCCTCACTTATTTTTCTCCTCCCCTCAACACCCTCCCCTCTGGCAACCACCTACTTATTCTCTGTATCTATGACTCTGCTTCTGTTTGGTTATGATTTCTCATTTGTTTTGTTTTGTAGATTCTGTACATAAGTAAATGGAATATTCATATACACATGTATGTATATAAGTGAAGTCATTCTGTATTTGTCTATCCCTGTCTGACTGATTTCACTTAGCATAAAAGACCTCTAGGTCTATCATGCTGTCACAAATGGAAAGATTTAATTCTTTTTGGTGGCTAAATAATACATACATACACACACACACACACACACACACACACACACACACATATATATACCACATCTTATTTATTATTCATTTAGGTTACTTCCATGTCTTAGATACTGTAAATAATGCTGCAGTGAACTTAGGGTGCATATATCCTTCCGAATTAGTGTTTTTGTTTTCTTTGGGTGAATACCCAGAAGTGGAATTGCTGGATCGTATAGCAGTTCTATTTTTAATTCTTTGCTGAATCCTGATACTGTTTTACATGGTGGCTGCACCAATTTACATTCCCATCAATAGTGCACAAGTGTCCCCTTTTCTCCATTCACACCAATACTTGTTATTTGTTGTGTTTTCGACAATAGGCATTCTGACACATGTGAAGTGGTATCTAATTGTGACTTTAATTTGGATTTCCATGTTGATTAGTGATGTTGAAGCATCTTTTTTTGTGCCTGTTGGCCATCTGTCTGTCTTCTTTGTAAAAATGAGTATTCCCTTCCTCTGCCCACTTTTCAATTGGGTTGTTTGTTTTTTGATGTTGAGTGGCATGAGTGTATATTTTGTATATTAACTTACCCTTTGTTGGATATATCATTTGCAAATATCTTCTCTCATTTAGTAGATACCTTTTAGTTTTGCTGATAGTTTCCTTCACTGTGCAAAAGTGTTTTAGTTTGATGTAGTCCCATTTTTTTTTTTTTTTTCGTTTTGTTTCCTTGGCCTAAGGAGCCATATCCAAAAAAATATTGTTAAGACTGATGTCAAAGAGCATACTGCCATGTGTTCCTCCAGAAGTTTAATGGTTTCAGGTTTTACATTTAAGTCTTTAATCCATCTTGAGTTTGTTTTTGTATATGATGTGAGAAAGTGCTTTAAAATAAGATGAAAGGATGGAATACAGGGCTAAGAGTACAGCTAGGTCTCCTAGGACTAAAATGCAGGTGACAAAGCCACTGGGTACTTTCTTTGTGTCTGTTCCTTGATTCTCTTTGTGCTTCTCCTTCATCCTTCTCTCTGCCAATTCTTTTCTAACATTTGTTTTCAGGGAGGAACATGGCCCCTAAGAGCTTCTAAATTTACATACTTCATTTCCTGGCAGATGGAGAGAAGAACTCTCCTTATCTTGATATCAATATCCAAAGGCTTCCTTTAGACAACCTGCTTCTCTGGATTGGATCTATGTATCAGTTCAGTTCAATCACTCAGTCATGTCTGACTCTTTGCGACCCCATGAATCGCAGCACGCCAGGCCTCCCTGTCCATCACCAACTGCCGGAGTTCACTCAGACTCACGTCCATCGAGTCAGTGATGCCATCCAGCCATCTCATCCTCTGTCGTCCCCTTCTCCTCCTGGTCCCAATCCCTCACAGCATCAGAGTCTTTTCCAATGAGTCAGTTCTTCGCATGAAGTGGCCAAAGTACTGGAGTTTCAGCTTTATCATCATTCCTCCCAAAGAAATCTGAAGGTTGATCTCCTTCAGAATGGACTGGTTGGATCTCCTTGCAGTCCAAGGGACTCTCAAGAGTCTTCTCCAACACCACAGTTCAAAAGCATCAATTCTTTGGTGCTCAGCCTTCTTCATAGTTCAACTCTCACATCCATACATGACCACTGGAAAAACCATAGCCTTGACTAGACAGACCTTAGTCGGCAAAGTAATGTCTCTGCTTTTGAATATACTGTCTAGGTTGGACATAACTTTCCTTCCAAGGAGTAAGCGTCTTTTAATTTCATGGCTGAAATCACCATCTGCAGTGATTTTGGAGCCCCCCACCCCCCCAAATAAAGTCTGACACTGTTTCCACTGTTTCCCCATCTATTTCCCATGAAGTGATGGGACCGGATGCTACGATCTTCGTTTTCTGAATGTTGAGCTTTAAGCCAACTTTTTCACTCTCCTCTTTCACTTTCATCAAGAGGCTTTTTAGCTCCTCTTCACTTTCTGCCATAAGGGTGGTGTCATCTGCATATCTGAGGTTATTGATATTTCTCCCGGCAATCTTGATTCCAGCTTGTGTTTCTTCCAGCCCAGCGTTCTCATGATGTACTCTGCATATAAATTAAATAAGCAGGGTGACAATATACAGCCTTGACGCACTCCTTTTCCTATTTGGAACCAGTCTGTTGTTCCATGTCCAGTCCTAACTGTTGCTTCCTGACCTGCATACAGATTTCTCAAGAGGCAGGTTAGGTGGTCTGGTATTCCCATCTCTTTCAGAATTTTCCACAGTTTATTGTGATCCACACAGTCAAAGGCTTTGGCATAGTCGATAAAGCAGAAGTAGATGTTTTTCTGGAACTCTCTTGCTTTTTCCATGATCCAGCGGATGTTGGCAATTTGATCTCTGGTTCCTCTGCCTTTTCTAAAGCCAGCTTGAACATCAGGGAGTTCACGGTTCACGTATTGCTGAAGCCTGGCTTGGAGGATTTTGAGCATTACTTTACTAGCATGTGAGATGAGTGCAATTGTGCGGTAATTGGAGCATTCTTTTGCATTGCCTTTCTTTGGAATTGGAATGAAAACTGACCTTTTCCAGTCCTGTGGCCACTGCTGAGTTTTCCAAATTTGCTGGCAGATTGAGTGCAGCACTTTCACAGCATCATCTTTCAGGATTTGAAACAGCTCAACTGGAATTCCATCACCTCCACTAGCTTTGTTCGTAGTGATGCTTTCTAAGGCCCACTTGACTTCACATTCCAAGATGTCTGGCTCTAGATTAGTGATCACATCATCATGATTATCTGGGTCGTGAAGATCTTTTTTGTACAGTTCTTCTGTGTATTCTTGCCACCTCTTCTTAATATCTTCTGCTTCTGTTAGGTCCATACCATTTCTGTCCTTTATCGAGCCCATCCTTGCATGAAATGTTCCCTTGGTATCTCTAATTTTCTTGAAGAGATCTCTAGTCTTTCCCATTCTGTTGTTTTCCTCTATTTCTTTGCATTGATCGCTGAAGAAGGCTTTCTTATCTCTTCTTGCTATTCTTTGGAACTCTGCATTCAGGTGCTTATATCTTTCCTTTTCTCCTTTGCTTTTCGCCTCTCTTCTTTTCACAGCTATTTGTAAGGCCTCCCCAGACAGCCATTTTGCTTTTTTGCATTTCTTTTCCATGGGGATGGTCTTGATCCCTGTCTCCCGTACAATGTCACGAACCTCATTCCATAGTTCTTCAGGCACTCTATCTATCAGATCTAGGCCCTTAAATCTATTCCTCACTTCCACTGTATAATCATAAGGGATTTGATTTAGGTCATACCTGAATGGTCTAGTGGTTTTCCCTACTTTCTTCAATTTGAGTCTGAATTTGGTAATAAGGAGTTCATGATCTGAGCCACAGTCAGCTCCTGGTCTTGTTTTTGTTGACTGTATAGAGCTTCTCCATCTTTGGCTGCAAAGAATATAATCAATCTGATTTTGGTGTTGACCATCTGGTGATGTCCATGTGTAGAGTCTTCTCTTGTGTTGTTGGAAGAGGGTGTTTGCTATGACCAGTGCATTTTCTTGGCAATACTCTATTAGTCTTTGCCCTGCTTCATTCTGCATTCCAAGGCCAAATTTCCCTGTTACTCCAGCTGTGTCTTGACTTTCTACTTTAGCATTCCAGTCCTCTATAATGAAAAGGACATCTTTTTGGGGTGTTAGTTCTAAAAGGTCTTGTAGGTCTTCATAGAACCGTTCACCTTCAGCTTCTTCAGTGTTACTGGCTGGGGCATAGACTTGGATTACTGTAATATTGAATGGTTTGCCTTGGAAATGAACAGAGATCATTCTGTTGTTTTTGAGATTGCATCCAAGTACTGCATTTCGGACTCTTTTGTTGACCATGATGACTACTCCATTTCTTCTGAGGGATTCCTGCCCGCAGTAGTAGATATAATGGTCATCTGAGTTAAATTCACCTATTCCAGTCCATTTTAGTTTGCTGATTCCTAGAATGTCAACGTTCATTCTTGCCATCTCTTGTTTGACTGCTTCCAATTTGCCTTGATTCATGGACCTGACATTCCAGGTTCCTATGCAATATTGCTCTTTACAGCATCGGATCTTGCTTCTATCACCAGTCACATCCACAGCTGGGTATTGTTTTCCCTTTGGCTCCGTCCCTTCATTCTTTCTGGAGTTATTTCTCCACTGATCTCCAGTAACGTGTTGGGCACCTACTGACCTGGGGAGTTCCTCTTTCAGTATCCTATCATTCTGCCTTTTCATACTGTTCATGGGGTTCTCAAGGCAAGAATACTGAAGTGATTTGCCATTCCCTTCTCCAGTGGACCACATTCTGTCTATGTATACATGAGGCCAATTAACTAGGGCCTGGTTGAAGATGTTGCGGCTTCCCTGATGGCTCAGCAGGTAAAGAATCTGCCTGCCAATGCAGGAGACACAGGAGACGCCGGTTTGATCCCTGGGTTAGGAAGATCCCCTGGAGGGGGAAATGACAACCCACTCCAGTATTCTTGCCTGCAAAATCCCATGGACAGAGGAGCCTGGTGAGCTACAGTTCAATGGGTTACAAAGAGTCAGACATGATGAGTGACTAAGCACAAGTGGAGTGGAGATGTTATATGACACATGGCTGGGTACACTTTTATGATAGTAATGGAGAGGGCAGTTCTCAGAGAAAGGAGGGGGGGGAATGATTCCTGTATTGAGAGGAGATTCCAAAGTGGGCTCAGTCAGAACTGGGACACAGTGGTAGGATAATGGTAAAAAACTGGCTTGTCCACTTACTAGGCATGTGGTCTGGGGCAACTCACTAAACTTGACTAATATTTTATAGGGTTACTGAGGGATCAAATGAGACAGTAATCTGAAAAATTATTTGTAAATGGTAAAGAACTATGTTCAGTTCAGTTCAGTTGCTCAGTCATGTTCAACTGTTTGTCACCCTATGGACTGCGGCACGCCAGGCCTCCCTGTCCATCACCAACTCCTGGAGTTTACCCAAACTCAGGTCCATTGAGTCAGTGATGCCATCCAACCATCTCATCCTCTGTCATCCACTGCTCCTCCTGACCTCAATCCTTCCCAACATCAGGGTCTTTTCAAATGAGTCAGCTCTTTGCATCAGGTGACCAAAGTATTGGAGTTTCAGCTTCAACATCAATCCTTCCAGTGAATACCCAGGGCTAATTTCCTTTAGGATGAACTGGTTGGATCTCCTTGTTGTCCAAGAGACTCTCAAGAGTCTTTTCTCCAACAACACACTTCAAAAGCATCAATTCTTCGGTGCTCAGCTTTCTTTACAGTCCAACTCTCACATTCATACATGACTACTGGAAAAACCATAGCCTTGACTAGATGGACCTTTGTTGGCAAAGTAATGTATCTGCTTTTTAATATACTGTCTAGGTTGGTCATAATTTTCCTTCCAAGAAGTAAGCGTCCTTTAATTTCATGGCTGTGGTCACCATCTGCAGTGATTTTGGAGCCCCCAAAAATAAAGTCTGCCACTATGTAATTGATCTTTATTATTATTGTTGACATCCTTAGTATTGTAAGATGCCAATAAGAACCTAGGAATTAAACATTTCTCTTTATAAGTAAATTGTAAGGTTAGACTTTGTAAAGGGCAGGACATTTCCAAGACCAATAAAACTCATCTCTAATATTTTAGCATATATTAACCTATCTAATGAGTGAATGTATCAGTCAGTAGGGGTATGAGTCAGATGGAAATCTTGATTATTTGGTGATAGATTCAATTAGTCATACTTTCATTGTCATTTTCTCCAAGAACTCTTTAATTAATGAATCAGCAGTAGTCTCTTCTTCTATACTCCTATATGATTTATTCAACTCCTTGCCCAACTATCATACTGAAAAATTTCCTTAGAAGGCTTGGATTAACAGAAAGACAAGACTTAGATACCCTTTGAGGAAATACATTTATTTATAGTAGGAGTGCAATACAGAGTGCAGTTAGGATAAACAGTGGCACGATTAGCATCATCATTGAGTACAAAGATGCAAGTTTCAGAGTGCCCCCATCTAACCAGGGATTACATGAATTGGGAGTACAGACTGCAAGTCTTTCTGGAAGTGTAACTTATCCCTTGCCTTGTGCAGTGTTTATGCAAAAGTCTGGAGAAGTCTACACATTGTTTTGTCTGGATCTCTGCTGATCTCCCTCACTTGGTCCAGATACACTTTATCAGGCTTGTGTGTGCGTGCTTAGTTGCTTCAGTCTCATCTTTGGGACCCCTTGGCCCATAGCCTGCCAAGCTCCTTTGTCCATGGGATTTTCCTGGCAAGAATACTGGAGATGGTTGCCATGCCCCCCTCCAGAGGATCTTCCCAACCCAGGGATCAAACCCGCGTCTCTTGCATGACTACTGCATTGCAGGTGGATTCTTTACTGCTGAGCCACCAGGGACACCCTCATCAGGCTCAGCATTGTCTAATGCAGCACATGACTGAGGGAGTGCATTCAGTCCTCATCCATTAGCCTCAGACTCTTTAGCTGATCCAAGCATGTTCCTAAATTCAGGATTATAGAATGAGAATAGGCATCAATCCCCCAGAATTCTTTGGATCCATTTTAGGAAACTCTTAAAATCATGTAAAAGGCATAACCTAGAAGTCTTAGAACATTAAAACAATGTAGTCTTCTAATATTCATTTGTGTATTATCCTCTCCCCTAGATTATAAACCTTTTGGGAAGGGAATATAATTTATTTTATACAAAATTTTATTTTATAGAAACTTTAATTTATAACACCCCAGCACAAACTCTTGTGCATACGTGCACCCAACAATTCTTCTCTTAGCAAGTGAATTCTTCATTATCCAGAACGTGGATACCTACTTACTCCTTCTATCTTTCCTATTTTCTGAAAATGCCTACTTGTCTTTCAGAAAACTTTGGTTGTTTATCATCACCTTCTCTGGGACATCTCCCTGAATTTTCCAAGCAGTTAGTGTCTCCACTCCCATGCCCCTGTAGCATTTTCATTATACCTGTATAAGCACTGTTTCCACTGTGTTTTAATTACATATCCTCCTCTAGAGTGTGAGTTTATCTAGGGCTTGAACTATGAGTCATTCATTTCTGTGTTTCTTTCAGGCAGCTAAAGCTAGAATCAATTCATCATAAAAGTTTATTGAAGGCATGAATCCTTAGGCTCTCCCTCCCCACTGATTGCTTGTTATTGTAATGGAAGCCACAAATGATGTGATTAGCAGATCCTTTAATACAAAAAGGCAATGTAACTTACAAGGCAAAAATGTGACCTCCAGAATTAGATTGCTTAGGTCAAATTCCAAATCTGGTACTTACTGTGTAACTTGGGTCAGTTACTTAGCTTCTCTGTGTCTCAGCTTCTTTGTGAAGGAGTCCTTGGGCCTAGAAAAGAAAACAACAGTCTCAGAGGCCCTTGCTGAATCATCTAATTCGGGGAAAACAAAACTGAACTTTAAGTCCTGCCTTGATGCTCCGACGGTTGTATCTACCTGGGACTTATCACCCTCTGCCCAAAAACCTCCCACCCGCTGTGTCTGCCCAGAAACTCCCACCTGCTGTGTCTGCCCGGGACTTAACGCCCCCTGCCCAGGGTATTTATCACCCCCTTCCCAAAACCTCCCACGTCCTGTTCAACTACAAATGTCATCTCAACTAAAGATTATCCAAAATGTCCCGCCTGAATAACGTTTCCCGTATCGCTTCCACAAACCTCCCTTTAAATATGAAGTCTCCCTGATCCCTGTTGCACTCAGCCTGGTCGTTAGGCTGACTGTCGCCCCTCCTTGCCTGAATAAAGGTAACCTACCTCCATCGAGGTCGTCTCTCCTGCTTTTCTGCCTCGGCCGGAACTATACCATACACTTTGTCTGTAGAGTGGAACATGAATATTATCCACCTCAAAAAATTGTTTTATCAAGTGAGATAATATTTGTAAGGTGCTTTGAGAAATGCTTGGCTCATAATAGGTTCCCTGTAAACACTATCTATTGTTATTAGAAAATTTTTCAATACATGGCTACTGAATTAGTAAATTGTGTGTGTGTGCTCAGTCATGTCCAACTTTTTGTGACCCCATGGACCGTAGCCCACTAGGCTCCTCTGCCATAGAATTTTCCAGGCAAAAATACTGGAGTGTGTTGCCATTTCCTCCAGGGTATCTTTCCAACCAAGGGATCAAACTTGAACCTCTTGAGTCTCCTGCATTGGCAGCAGTTAATAAATTAGAGAATGGAAAAAGAGTGGAATGAGGTATTTTGCCCTATTATAATGATTTTATTTGTTTATTTCTAACATTGATTTCCCTTTTTTTTTTTTCTTTTACTTTTCTATTCTGTTCCCTTTCTTATTGAGTGATAGGTCCTGTTAGTAGTAATCTAAGTCAGGATTGAGAGTTGAAAAAGCAACAGTTTTTGCAAGTCCCTAGACTGAGCAGAGTAGACTGTGATGATAACAGGATTGTGATATATACGAGTCATTTGGAAAGGTTTCATGGATGTAGGCCTAACTGGTTTCAGAAGGAATATCCAAAGATGAAAGGCCATTGTATGAAAAGCATTCAACATCTGTCACCTTTCTTGGCTATTTAACAGTTCTTTGTTAAATGCAAATACAATGCTACTAACATTTTGGGTGAGCTATACTTCCTTGTTTATAGATTTAGAACTTCAAGGGTCCAAGATTGAGATGCCCTTATTTTTAAGGGGCTTGTACTATGGATGAAGATTCATGACATTGTACAAAAGGCAGTGACCAAAACCATCTGCAAGGAAAAGAAATATAACAACACTAAATGGTTGTCTGAGGAGGCCTTGCAAGAAGCTGAGAGAAGAAGAGACGCAAAAGGCAAAGCAGAAAAGAAAAGATAAACCCATCTGAACGCAGAGTTCCAAAAATAGCTAGGAGGGATAAGAAAGCCTTCTTCAGTGATCAATACAAATAAATAGAGGAAAACAATAGAATGGGAAAGACTAGAGATCTCTTAAAGAAAGAGTTACCAAGGGAACATGTCATGCACAGATGGGAACAATAAGGGACAGAAAAGGTATGGACCTAAACAGAAGCAGAAGATATTAAGAAGAGGTGGCAAGTATATACAGAAGAACTGCACAAAAACAAGACAAAACAAAAATGGTCTTAATGACTGGGATAACCATGGTGGTGTGGTCACTAACCTAGAGCCAGACATCCTGGAGTGTGAAGTTAAGTGGGTCTTAGGAAGGATTAGCATGAAAAAACCTAGTGTAGATCATGGAGTTCCAGCTAGACTATTTCAAATCCTAAAGGATGATGCTGTTAAAATATTGCACTCAATATTCTAGCAAATTTGGAAACTCAGCAGTGGCCATAGAACTGAAAAAGGTCAATTTTCATTCCAGTCCTAAAGGACAATGCCAAAGGTTGTTCAAACTACCACACAATTGCACTCATTTCACATGCTAGCAAAGTAATACTCAGAATCCTTCAAGCTAGGCTTCAATAGTACATGAACTGAGAACTTTCAGATGTACAAGCTAGATTTAGAAAAGGCAGAGGAACTAGAGATCAAATTGCCAACATCCACTGGATCATAGAAAAAAGGGAATTCCAGAAAAAACATCTACTTCTTCATGGACTCTGCTAAAACCTTTGACTATGTGGATCACAACAAACTGTGGAAAATTCTTTAAGAGATGGGAATACCAGACCACCTTACCTGCCTCCTGCGAAACTGTTAATGCATGTCAAAGAGGCAACAGAACAGGATATGGAACAACAGATTGGTTCCAAATTGGGAAAGGAGTACGTCAGGGCTGTACATTGTCACCCTGCTTATTTAACTTCTATGCAGAGTACATCATGAGAAATGCTGGACTGGATGAAGCACAGGCTGGAATCAAGATTGCTGGGAGAATTACAAATAACCTCAGATATGCAGATTACACCACCCTTAGAACAGAAAGTGAATAGGAACTAAAGAGCCTCTTGATGAAGGTGAAAGAGGAGAGCAAAAAAGCTGGCTTAAAACTCAGCATTCAAAGAACTAAGATCATGGCATCTTGTCCCATCACTTCACGGCAAATTGATGAAACAATGAAACAATGAAAACAGTGATAGACTTTATTTTCTTGGTCTCCAAAATCACTTCAGATGGTGACTGTAGCCATGAAATTAAAAGACACTTGCTCCTTGGAAGAAAAGCTCTGACCAATCTAGAGAGCATAATAAAAAGCAGAGACATCACTTCGCCAACAAAGGTCTGTATAGTCAAATCTTTGGTGTTTCCAGTAGTCATGTAAGGATGTGAGATTTGAATCATAAAACAGGCTGAGCACTGAAGAATTTATGTTTTCAAACTGTGGTGCCGGAGAATACTCTCGAGAGTTCGTTGGACAGCAAGGTGATCAACCAGTTAGTCCTAAAAGAAATCAACCCGAATATTCGTTGATTCATGACTGATACTGAAGCCAAAGTTCCAATACTTTGGCCACCTGATGTGAACAGCCAGCTGATGCTGGAAAAGATTGAGGGCAGCAGGAGAAGGGGGCAACAGTAGATGAAATGGTTGAATGGCATCATCAACTCAATGGACATGAGTTTGAGCAAACTCCTGGAGATAGTGAAGCACAGGGAAGTCTGGCGTGTGGCAGTATATGGGCTCTCAAAAAGTCAGACACGACTGAGTAACTCAGTTACACGACTGAGTAACAACAACAAATACTTCAAAGTGTGCATATATAACTCCATTTTTCACCCATTATGCTAGTTTCAAAATCTCTTTTGGCAAGTTAAAAAAAAAAAAGTCTTGCTGTTGATATAATTTGGTTTTTGGTAGTTGTATGAAGTATGATCTCTTTATATTGTTTGCCCTTGTGATTCTAGATATATTTGACTATCTCCTTTCAACTCCTTATAGTACTGTAGTTGGATATTACATAGTATTACAGAGCTGCACCTTTTTTACCTGGAAACTTTGGCCTTCTGTTTTTGTCTAGAACTTCCTTTTAGTTCTAGATGAGGATGGTGCCACAAAATATGCTGTACTTAATGTCTTTAGCTTAAGCAGAACTGTTCATTGAGAAGCAAGTATTAATATTTGTATAGCCAGCCATAAAATTTAAGCATATTTCCTTCAGTCTCTTTAAAAATGCTCTTTTTTTAATATAATCAATTATTTGGGGGAAATCAGGAGGTGTGGGCTGGCTCAGAGGGTAAAGAATACACCTGCGATGTCAGGGACCTGGGTTTGATGCTTGGGTCAGGAAGATCCCCTAGAGAAGGAAATGGCCACCCACTCCAGTATCCTTGCCTGGAAAATCCCATGGAGAGAGGAGCCTGATAGGCTATAGACCAAAGGGTCACAAAGAGTCAGACACAGCTAAGCACAGAGGCGTGTTCCTAGGCACCTGTGCTGGGACATAGGAGTACTGTCAAGCCATTATGTTTGAATGAGGTAGATTTTCAAGATTAGAATTAAGACTGAGGTGTAAATGCATTATTCAAGCACTGTGGAAAAAAAGCCTAAGCTTAAAATATTTAAAAAAATGAATCTTACGTGAAGTGAGTTTGTTCTAGTAAGTAGGATGTTTGGTTTGGATATTAACTGGGGCATGAGAGAGAAACATATATACTATGGTAATTGGAAACTACAACAAAGCTATCCAGAAATGACTAGAAATAGATTCTGATGACACATTAACCGCAAAGGTGAAGCTTGAGTGGCTTATAAGGCCATGAAAATTCAACAGTAAGAGCGTATGCTTATTCACAGCATTCTTTTATTTAAGATGCTGGACGAATGCCTTGCAAGGTCAATGAAAAACACATGTTTAATGAACCGCTCCTTTGGTTTTCTTCAAGGCTTCATTTAGTAGAGGTACCCAAATCAAATGTCCTTGTTGTCTTGAGTTTTCTGCAGCCAAGCAGAAATTTTGAGTATATCCTCTATTTTCATATTTTTTAGAACAGCATGTTTATATAATTCTTTGAATATATCTTTATTACTTTTGACTGCTCAATTTGAGTAAGTCAATGGGTTTCTGACCCAAAGCTTAAGTTACTATGTCAATTCTGGCATCAGGAAAAATATCATGCTATTTGTGGATACATGTTTATTAAGGAGAACATTTTCAGTGGAGTAGTTGGATATGTGGCAACTTTTAAGTAAATACAAGATTAAGAGGGATATTTCTGTTTCCTCTGGTTATTCCCCACAACCACAAAAATTAGCAGGTGGTGATGGATGACATTTAGATTCAAAGATCTAAATAACTAACTAAATTTTACTTGACTAGCAACTTTAAAATGCAACACTTGCTTATATATTTTTCTTTTTTTAGTAATGAGGGGGTGAGTTGGGAGGATTTTATAAATATGTAATCTGAAAGAACTTCTATTTAATACTTTAAAAATTATTTTTTATTCATGTTAAAATACACATGACATGAAATTTACTATCTTAACCATTTTTCAGTGCACAGATGAATAGCATTAAGTGTATTCCCAGTATGCAACTCTAATCATCACCATTTATCTCTATAACTCTTATTTAATACTGTTTTGTGAAGTGAAATTCTCACATCTCAAATTCAAGCTGCCAAGTGTGGAGATGAAGGAGTAGAGCTACTTTTAAGAGATGTGAATCATGACTAAGGTAGAATTTGTTGTTTAGTCGCTAAGTCGTGTCCGACTCTTTGCAGCCCCAGAGACAGTAGCTCACCAGGCTCTTCTGTCCATGGCATTTCCCAAGCAAGAATCCTGGAGTGGGTTGCCACTTCCTTCTCCATGGGATCTTCCTGACCCAGGGATTGAACCTATTTCTCCTATATTGGCAGGTGGATTCTTTACTGCTGATCCACGAGGGAAGTCCAAGGTAGAATTTAAAAATATACAACTTACATGTGTAGAAAAAGAGGAGAAAGCAAATAGGTCATGGTTTAAGTGATTTTGTGGTGGGAGTCAACTTTATTGATCTAAAAATATACTCCATCTGGCTTTGTTCCTGGAACATTTCCGTCCTTAAAACCTTGCTATGTGTTTAATTGTCAAGGATTAAATCTGATGCTATGTTGAGTGCTGCTTTGGCTACAAATTGGATGCAAGGGCAGGGTCACCATGTCTATTCTGGGGCTGGGAAGAGGCTCTTCACAGCTCTCCAGGGGGTTGATGACCCCCTTCTTGCTACAGCCTCAGGCCTCTCACAGTCATGACTGGAGAAGAACTTTAGGTCAGAGAGATATTTTTATTTTTCTGGTGCTTAGTCATTCAGTCATATCCAACTTTTTGCCACCCTATGGACTATAGCCCACCATGCTCTTCTGTCCACCAAATTTTCCAGGCAAGAAGACTGGAATAGGTTGCCATTTCGCCCTCCAGGGGATCTTCCTGACCCAGGCATCAAACCTGCATCTATTGCATCTCCTACATTGGCAGGTGAATTCTTTACCATGAGTGCCACCCGGAAAGTCTTTTATTTTCCTAGGAAGGAGCAATTACTCTCCACATCCTTCATATTCATATAAGTGCTGAGGATGAGTACCTGATGTCAGAGCTAGAAATCAGAGTATTCTGATCTAGTTTGGAATTTTTGAGGCCTAGCAAAAAAGTCTGGTTCCCTTTGTACTAAGGGAGAGCTTAACCCACGTGCTACAGGGCAGGAGTGAACCTAACAGTGGCCAGAAATGGGAAGAGCACATATTTTTCCCATGTAATTATCTAGTGGACAATGTTGGCTATAAGGAATTTTTCAAATCTTAGGTCATGAACCGTTAAGGATGGTGAAATCAATAGTAGGTTTCCACCAATATCTTAATAAACTCAAATAAAAGGACAGTACAGAGTGTCGTGAGAACTGCTTCAGGAAACGTTTTTTAGGCTTATATGTGTATATTCATTTGTTTATGTGTGGGTATAAGTATTGTATTTACCATCTGAGTAAACAGTATTTACCATGGCCTGCAATGCAGGAGAGCTGGGTTTGATCTCTGGTTTGGGAAGATCATCTGGAGAAGGAAATGGCAACCCACTCCAGTATTCTTGCCTGGGAAATTCCATGGACAGAGAAGCCTGGCAGACTACAGTCCATGAGGTTGCAAAGAGTTGGACAAGACTGAGCAGTTAACAGTTTTGCTTTCATGAATATTGTATATTGGATCCAATACAGTGCAGTAAATTGGATGCTGCATTATCCAATGCAGTGGACAATTTATTTCTTACCAAGAAGTCAATGAGAAAAAAGTTTGAATCTACTGAAATCAGAACTGCTTGCTTTCAATTTCTACAGAGTTTAATTTCCTCAAGGTATTAACTAACATCTGGGTGCAATAAAATCATGTTAGTAAACTTTTTCCAGCTTCTGTTTTCAAATAATTCTTGTGAACTCAATAAACTCGGAGTACTTACTAGTCAGTATGTGGAAATGGTGATTCACTACTAAAAATAGTTAACATTCATCCATGTTGCCCAGTATTGTTCTAAGAGTGTTACATGTATTGATCTTTACTACTATTCATTGGGATCAGAAACATTATAACCTTCATTTTATAAATAAAAGAATGGAGGCATGGAGAAATTTATTGAATTGTCAAAGCTGCATGGCTGGTTTGTGGCAAGCCAGAATTCCAGCCCAAGCATCAAATTCTGAGTCCATGACCTTGGCCTCTACTCTATACTACTTTCAGTTCAGTTCAGTTCAGTCTCTCAGTCATGTCCGACTCTTTGCGATCCCATGAATCGCAGCACGCCAGGCCTCCTTGTCCATCACCAACTCCAGGAATTTAACCAAACTCATGTGTATTGAGTTGGTGATGCCATTCAGCCATCTCATCCTCTGTCGTCCCCTTCTCCTCCTGCCCCCAGTCCCTCCCAGCATCAGGGTCTTTTCCAGTGAGTCAACACTTCACATGAGGTGGCGAAAGTATTGGAATTTCAGCCTCAGCATCAGTCCTTCCAATGAACACCCAAGACTGATCTCCTTTAGAATGGACTGGTTGGATCTTCTTGCAGTCCAGGGGATTCTCAAGAGTCTTCTCCAACACCACAGTTCAAAAGCATCAATTCTTCAGAGCTCAGCTTTCTTCACAGTCCAACTCTCACATCCATACATGACCACTGGAAAAACCATAGCCTTGACTAGACGGACCTTTGTTGGCCAAGTAATATCTATGTTTTTAATATGCTATC
Organism: Cephalophus harveyi; assembly: GCA_006410635.1. Taxonomy (NCBI): domain Eukaryota; kingdom Metazoa; phylum Chordata; class Mammalia; order Artiodactyla; family Bovidae; genus Cephalophus; species Cephalophus harveyi. The sequence goes on along the minus strand of SJYT01010387.1, from coordinate 27,419 downwards.
TAGTTTGGTCATAACTTTCCTTCCAAGGAGTAAGCGTCTTTTAATTTCATGGCTGCAGTCACCATCTGCAGTGATTTTGGAGCCCCCCAAAATAAAGTCTGACACTCTTTCTACTGTTCCCCATCCATTTCCTCTGAAGTGATGTGACCAGATGCCAAGGGAACATTTCATGCAAAGATGGGCTCAATAAAGGACAGAAATGGTATGGACGTAACAGAAGCAGAAGATATTAAGAAGAGGTGGCAAGAATACACAGAAGAACTGTATAAAAAAGATCTTCATGACCCAGATAATCACAATGGTGTGATCACTCATCTAGAGCCAGACATCCTGGAATGTGAAGTCAAGTGGGCCTTAGGAAGCATCACTATGAACAAAGCTAGTGGAGGTGATGGAATTCCAGTGGAGCTATTTCAAATCCTGAANGATGGTGTGATCACTCATCTAGAGCCAGACATCCTGGAACGTGAAGTCAAGTTGGCCTTAGAAAGCATCACTACGAACAAAGCTAGTGGAGGTGATGGAATTCCAGTTGAGCTATTTCAAATCCTGAAAGATGATGCTGTGAAAGTGCTGCATTCAATATGCCAGCAAATTTGGAAAACTCAGCAGTGGCCACAGGACTGGAAAAGGTCAGTTTTCATTCCAATTCCAAAGAAGGGCAATGCCAAAGAATGCTCAAACTACCGCACCACCGCTAGTAAAGTAATGCTCAAAATTCTCCAAGCCAGGCTTCTGTGATACGTGAACTGTGAACTTCCAGATGTTCAAGCTGGTTTTAGAAAAGGCAGGGGAACCAGAGATCAAATTGCCAAAATCCGCTGGATCATGGAAAAAGCAAGAGAGTTCCAGAAAAACATCTATTTCTGCTTTATTGGCTTTGACTATGCCAAAGCCTTTGATTGTGTGGATCACAATAAACTGTGGGAAATTCTTAAAGAGATGGGAATACCAGACCACCTGACCTGCCTCTTGAGAAACCTATATTCAAGTCAGGAAGCAACAGTTAGAACTGGACATGGAACAACAGACTGTTTCCAAACAGGAAAAGGAGTACGTCAAGGCTGTATATTGTCACTCTGCTTATTTAACTTCTATGCAGAGTACATCATGAGAAACACTGGGCTGGAAGAAGGACAAGCTGGAATCAAGATTGGTGGGAGAAATAGCGATAACCTCAGATATGCAGATGACACCACCCTTATGGCAGAAAGTGAAGAGGAACTAAAAAGCCTCTTGATGAAAGTGAAAGAGGAGAGTGAAAAAGTTTGGCTTAAAGTTCAACATTCAGAAAACAACAGTACTTTACACTATATTAACAGAAATATTTTATAAACAAAAAAATATGTTTTTAATATCACATTGTGTATTTGAGGTTTTATTTACACCTGATTCAAAGTGATTAAAATAATGTTATCACTCCTCTTCTCTGATAACTCCATTTCAGAAGCTGTTTGCTGAGGACTTGCTCGTTACTCATTGGTCAGGTGCAGACACAGTGTAACACTGTCTAAAACTAGGCTTGCTTAGAATTAGTTGCTCTCAGTGTAAAGAGAAACAGCATCTGTGAACATTGAATAGTGATTGTTGAACAAGTTGCCTATTAGCTCAAATTCTATGAGACATTTCCACTTGGATAGATAGCTGCTTAATGGGGCCTGAAGGCAACTATGTCATTGTTTTACCCATGAATCAATTAATGGCTGCAGAATGCTACTTTTCATGCATTTTATGGTCCTGGGAATTAAAAAGTAATAATAATAGTATCAGAATTGGAAACAAACTTCAATTATTAGAATAATTGAAGCTACCCATTCTAGATGGTTTACATCACTTTGAAGGATAAATGTGTGCTGCTTGTATCATTCACAGACAAGCCTTCATTATTATTCTGAGGACTTACTATTTCTGGGTATACCAGAAGATTCCCACTTGGAAGCCATCCTATCGCCATCAGTAACCAGTGTCCTTGGAAGATGATAGTTTATGAACTTCTGTTTCCAGGTATGTTGCTTCAGTTCCCTTTCTTATCAGTGTAGAAAATATACCAGGTAAAACTATAGAAAAATGCTGATAGTTTTTGATATCATGACAATAGGATGAGTGTGTGTGCGTGTATTGGGGAACGTGCAGGCTTGGGCATGGTAGGGAGAAATTAAAGCAAAGAAGTTACATTTGAAGGATAAATATATTAATCAACTTGCATAATGATTTTATAAACCCTTTAAAACAGATTTTTTTTGTGTGATTATGTGGACCAAAATTTTCGAATTGTTTTGTTTCATAAATTATTTATGTGGTGATTGTAAATTTAGCAACATAACTCTTTAAATACTTATCAACATACCTCAAAAATTAGAATAGTAATTAATATTTTAAATGCTGTTATCTTATTCTGCTTATGCCATCTCACAAAGAGCACTGTCTATGAAAAGTACAGTCTTCTATTTTTGATAATTTATTCTACCAGCATCCCTTTTCTAGAGAACTTTTGCATTTGCTTGACATACAACTTTGGAACTATTAATATTACTTTGGCTTCCCATAGTAGTATTCTGACACTACTTCATTGTAAGAGTGGTTGTTATTTATTATCATTTCAGAATGGCAAGATAGAGCTATATCTCTAAGAGGTAGCACACAAATTATTCTCCGTTGTTGCAATGAACCATTGCTTTTCTTTCCAATCTTCTGCTGTACATAGGTGCATTTCCTTTATCATACAGTTTAAAAATGCATAACACTTTTATTAAAAGGCAATATACATTCATTATAGCTGATTTTTGGAGTAAGGGTACAGAGGCAATAAATAAAAATTATGTATAATTAAAATATTTAGGAACAATCACTAATAACATTTGGTATATTTCCTTCCAGATTTTTTTGAATAAATGCTTGGGTAAAAATGCACATTTATTTTTTGACTAATTTGACATTATAGTATGTTAAAAAACAGAATACATTTTAAAACTTAAAACTATATTGTATTTTTCAAAGTCTAAATATTTTAACATCTTGTTAATAGCTTCACTATATCTCCTTGTGCTGTGAATGTTCACGGTTTATTTTACTCAACCCCTCTCATTAGACATTTATCTTGTTTCCAAATTTCCATGATTTTGATTACACACAATACCAACATCTTTGTAAGTGAACTTTACTGTATATCTATGATTATGCTCTTAGTCTAAATCACTAGAAATCAACGATCAAAGAGAAGTACATTTTTGAGGCTTTTGATAATTTTTTTCTTGAAGTGATCATACCTATTTTCACCGAGTCCATTTTTATATTTTTGTTCCTTTTGACAACATGAATTTTATATTCCATTGTCAACTAGTATGATACCTCATGACTAGGTAAGGATCAATTTGATCTATCAATCAACTATCTAACTAAGTGACATAAGTACACATATATGTCATGTATATATCCTCACATGTTTTACTATATAAGGAAAACTGACATTTAGCAGTGGTGTCAATTCATCTCTCTGGGACACTTTCTCTTCCAAGCCCCTTGTAACCTGTTCCTCCGCCCATGCCCAGTCGGTTTGGTAAGAATGGCAGGAAAAGGACCTGTCATTATGAGGCTGTATCCCAGCTCTGTTTACTTGGAGATCAATTGTAATGCAATTCATCATCACTATGTAAACCAGAATGACTGTCCTACTTTCTCTAGCACATTTTAAAGAAGGTTAGGAAATTCCAACAAAATTTATTTTGTGAGACATAAAATTTAATATATAAAAACTTGATTTTTCCTTTGAACCCAAGGGAAACTATTTTGCAGGTGAAGTGAGACTGTGGAGCAAGCAAAGGTGAACATGCACAATGTGGGCTAGTTTTCAAAACTAGAAGAGAATGTGCCTAGTTCATGTATGTAGAATTATTAGAAAAATCACTTAGCAAGAAGGAAAAGACTTGTAAGAGAAACCTAGTCATTTTCAGAGCAGATGTTTCAACAGAGTTAGCTAGTTGGACACCCTTTTGCCTCCTCCCTGAGTCTCATCTCTCCTCCTGCATGCCAGCCTGGGGTTGCCCTTGTCAGTACTCACTGCCACATTGTTCTGGTTGCAGCCATTAAAGCTACCTGGAACTCTATGTCACAGAGGCCTTCTGCCTTCTTAAAGCCTCAAGGCACTCATCACCTGGTCCAATGGCAAGCATGTGCTGAAGTGACATTAGAAGGAGGCCTGCTCCCTTAGTGGGATTCAGCTTACACTCTCCTCCTAGGGTTTATATCTACTGTCCTTGTCCAACCCAGGAGCCATGAGAGGCTGAAGAAAGGTCATTTTTAATCCTGCATGTACACTCTTGACACTGTGCCTCCAAATGGAAATATCTCAATGCTTAGATTTTAACTGTTTATTTATTCACTCAACTAAAAATTATAAATTGAGAACTTTCTATGTGTCAGACACTTCTAAGTGATATGGACTCCACCTTGAAAAAATATTAAATTCATAATCATAATGGAGATTACAATCTAGTAGGGGTGTTAGATAGTTAATAAACATGTAGCAGTTTATCATGTGATGTTAGGTAGTAACAAGTGCTTTGAAGATAAATTAAGTAGCATATGAGGATAAAGAGAGAGAGAGGCTACTTTTCTGGACAGGAGGTCAGAGAAGGTTTTTCTTAAGAGATGGCATTTCAGCAGAGACCTAAAGGAAGAGCAAGAATAAGCCATATAGATATTTGCAGGATTTACAGATGTGCTGCTTGGGAAAACTGTAAGTGCAAAGGCCCTGGCATGGGAGTGTGCTTGAAAAGAGTAAAGTGTGGATGGGTAAGTCAAGGGGTGGGTAGGAGAAAGTGAGGTTGGAGATAGCCAAGGGTCAAGTAAGGTAGGTAATGCAGGGTCCCGCCAGTGGATAGGCTCAACTTATTTGAAGTGTGATAGGAAGCTAGTGGAGGATTTTAAGAAAGAAGCAATGTCACCCATTAACTTTCTGTTGCTTTTGTGGATTTTTGAAAATTTTACTTTTAAGATCTTTCCCTATGACATTAAGATAGGAGGACATTTTTCCAAATTCCATTTGCTTTTGTCAATATCGCCATGTGGGAAATAGTTTAGACATATAGATGTTCTCTCTCTGCCAAAGGCATAATTGAAATGTCTGAGGCTTTATATAAAACTTTACAGAGGGCTTGGAGTGATGAAGTTTCTTTCAAGTAACAAAATCAAACATAGATTACTCGAGCAGTCTTCATTGGAATTGATGGTATGTCTTTCAGAATCCAAGGAAGAGGTCCCTCTGGGCATTGGGGAGCAGGGCTCCTCCAAGGGGCCTTCACAGCAGCTCGTTTTGATCCCTCTTCTGCAGTTTCACATTAAAAGCCCACATTATTAAGAGAGAGAATTTGGTTGGTTCAGCTTGACTCAGGCATCCTCTTCTTCCAAATCAGTGAGTTCTGGTCAAGGGTGCAACGACAACAGAAATGAAACAGCTCTGAGGAGTCCCAGGTGGGTAAGGAGCATGGTTCCCAAAGACACGGCTGGACAGACAGCTTTCTAGTGGTTTCTGACAGCTCTGTGGGCAAGCACCCAGATGCTTTGTTTAAGTACTTTGATGGAGGCAGACCCTTGAAGCAAGGGCTTCTGGGTAGTAACCATGTCTCCACTTTCTTCCTCTATGGAGAGGTGATATCCTGGGCAATTTGGTTGCAAAATTCTTGATAGCAAGGGACACTTTTACCCCATTTTGTACCTCCTTGAGCAAAGTGAAAGTCAGAGGAATTTCTGATGTTTAATTTTGCTTCAAGGCCCTAGGTTCTTTTTGATCCTGAAGCTGCCCTACAGGTTCTGTTTTACACTCTTAGAAGATTTGCCGATAACTTGGCAGGCAGATACGGTTTTATTGTGAAGAAATTTTGCCCATTCTCACATGTACTGTTGTGCCAAGAACATGGAATTCAGAGTCAGGAAACTATATTAAGTCTGGTTCCTAGAAAACTCTGAAGTGGAGATTGTGAGCAGGAATTCTATTGGGGAATGTTCTGGGGGTCAGCACCTGTGAGGGAAGCTAGAGTGGGCAGAGGGAGAAGGTAAACTGGGGCGCCATAGCAACAGAGACTCCAGCCGATCCTACAGGTATCTCTGGAGCTAGGATGGACCTCCACTGGAAGAGAGGCAAGGGAACCAGGACTCTGTACATGGCAGTGATCAACAAGGGCATGCCTTGGGTTAGATAGCTATCTTAGGTCTAAGGCTGGGTCCTGAGAGAGATGAGAACTCCCAGCCTCCAATCCGAGAAGCAGCTAGAGAATGAGTGTTTATATCAGAATTGCAGGTTGGGGACAGGAAGGGTCTCCTTCATCCATCATAGCGTATACTCCAGACTTCAATTTCAATTCTTCCCTACCACACTGGCCTGTGAGGTCCTGAGAAGATCATCTGATTTATTTGAATCATGTCCTCATAAAAAAGTGAACCCATCCAAACCAAATGAACAAACCTCATTTTAAAAATAGCATTAAATAAAGAATGTTGTAAGCACTTTGGAGGATATTTTCACTTAGGCTGTATTGTTTAATTCTCTCTACAAGTCTATGGCATCATCTATTTTAGGACAACTATACTAATAAGCAGACAAATCCTCAGAGACATGACATGAGAGTAGTTTGCTTGCATTTGTACAGAAAATGCAGTCTCACGTGTTCCAAATGTAAATTCTTATTTTGGCCAATTCACTCAGCAACAGAGATAACAGGAATAATACTAAGACTTATAATGACAAATAACCCCTAACTTACATGGTTGTTATGAGAATTGAATAAAAGAAATTTACAAGTCAAGTCATAAGTTGCCGAAAAAATTGAGTCAGTATCAGTGTTCCTCAAAATTGTTTTCGTCATCAGCAAGAGATGGGAATGGTCTGTTAGTGTGTTAGCTGCTTAGTCGTGTCTGACTTTTTGCAATCCTATAGACTGTAGCCTACCAGGCTCTTCTGTCCATGGAATTCTCTAGGCAAGAATACTGAAGTGGGTTGCCATTTCCTTCTCCAGGAGATCTTCCCAACTCAGGGATCGAACCCAGTCTTCTGCATTGCATGCAGATTCTTCACCATCTGAGCCACTGGGGAAGTCAGGAATGGTCTAATCCATCCTGAAAAAAGGAGAGAAGATTTACACAGGATCCTAGAAAATCTCTCCTAGTCAACCTCTAAAAGGCACAGGGCATAATGTTGTCTCCAGTTTCTCTAACTGATGTTTCAATTTTTCTGGTTCACTCTTTGAAAGTTTAGTAAATTCGACTCATATATTCTGAGCTGAACTTTACTCTTTGAGAGTTGTGCTTAGGGTAAGGAAATGAAAGAAGTGTTGTCCTTCAGAGATAAAAATAAGACCATCAGTGACAGTGATGTGGGCTCCTGTTATGGAGGGAGAGAGACATTAAAGGAGCTTGGAACAGGCTCTGGGAGTCTGGGCCAGACTCTTAAATTGTCAAGGTGACTCACAGCATAGATGTCAGCTTGAACTTTATTGACTTTGACTTTCAGGACCCATTGTTTAAAAGGTGAGGAAGTCATGGAAAAGAGCCAGGCTGTGGTACCTCTACCAATTTGAAAAAAAAAAAAAAAGCTCACAACTCTGTGTAAGGCTTCTTGCCACTGGTGCATGAAATATTTTATGTGACACACAAAATCCTAAGGAAAATAAGTTGTTTTGAGCACATACCTGTACTCTGCAGCATGTTTAGATTGGAATTGAAATAGTATCTCCATGTTGTTGTGAAAGCCCACTTTTACATTTGTCTCATAATTACCTTTCTAAAAAATTCCATGTTTTGATAGAATTTTTGCTTATTCTTCTTTCTTGGAAAATAATCAAATGTTGCTACTAACATGTAATATTTGACCAAAGGTATTACTCCTGAACCATTAGGTCTAAAGTTCTGGGTTTTCTCATGTTTATTTTCCCCCCTCTGGCTTCATTTAGTAAGTTCCAGATTCTCCAGGGTAGCAAGTTCAGTAGAGGTCAATGGATTCTCATGTCTCTAGTTTGTTTACTTTTTGTCTCCACTTGACCTAGATTAAAAAGTCAAGCCTTTTTTGGCAGGAGAAATTATTTGAGAAGGTATTGTAATGTTTCTAGGATGGTTAAAATGAATAGGAAAATCCTTTCTGTAATTATAGAGAGGCTTCACTCTAAAATGGTTGGTTTGTTTAATCACGGTTTCCTTGGCTTCAGTGGCAACATGAAAACATGTCTGCTGGGCTATGTTTCTTATCACTGAATGAACCAGTCAATGCAAATGACTGACATTTAATTATGTGTTGGTAGTATAGACTTGGCTAATGTTTGGGGGCATGATGTAGCATAATATATCAAATTATAAAATAATATAGATATATATATCATGTGTGTGCTTAGTCAGTCAGTCATGTCCGACTCTTTGTGACCTCATGGACCATAGCCCGCTAGGCCCCTCTGTCCATGGGGAGTCTCCAAGCAAGAATACTGGAGTGGGTTGCCATGACCTCCTCCAGGGGATCTTTCCAGCCCAGGGATTGAACCCAAGTCTCCCCCACTGCAGGTAGATTCTTTATCAGCTGAGCTACCAGGGAAACCTATATTATAGCTGAAGACAATTCTGGTTGTGATTTGTAGCAGAGAAGAAGAAATAGCAAAATTGTGAACATGTTTATTTTACTCTTTTGTTCCCAAAACTGTTGTTGTCCTTTGACTCAGAATTGTGAACAAATGAAAAGTGTCCCTTGGCATAAGATGCAAAGCTCATGAAGACCATTAAAAAATTGTTTCACATTTTCACTTATAAAATATTGGAGACATGATATACTTACAACAACAATTAGCCTTAGGAATGGATATCATAGCAGAAGCATCCTTCGTGTGTGTGGTCTAGTCAAAATTCCTATTTTAATCTGAGGAATGTAAATACAATTATGAGGGGCTTCCCAGGTGGCATGAGTGGTAAAGAACCAGTGCCAGAGACTTAAGAGATGTGGTTCAGTCGTTGGGTCGGGAAGATTCCCTGGAGGAGGGCACGGCAGCCCACTCCACTATTCTTGCCTGCAGAATCCCATGGACTGTGGAGCCTAGTGGGGTACATACAGTCCACATGGTTGCAAAGAGTCGGACAGGACTGAAGCAAGTTAGCATGCACATAAATACAATTATCCGTCTTATACCACAGGTCAGGGTTATCTCAGTCTTAGCAGTATTGACATTTTGTGCTGGAGAATTCTTTGTTCTGCATTGTAGAATGTTTAGTAGCATCCTTAGCATCCAGCCAGTAGATGCTGGTGAAGTGAAGTGTTAGTCACTCAGTTGTGTCTGACTCTTTGTGATCCCATGGACTGTAGCCCATCAGCCTTCTCTGTCCATGGGATTCTCCAGGCAAGAAAACTGGAGTGGGTTGTCATTTCCTTCTCCAGGGGAATTTTCCTAACCCAGGGATCAAACCCAGGTTTCCTGCTTTGTAGGCAGATCCTTTACTGTCTGAGACACCAGGGAAGCTCCTAGATGTTGGTGGCAACTCCAATCTCCCCCTTCCCCAACCATGAAAACCAAAAATATCTCCAGACATAGCCAAGTGTCCTGGTTATGGGGGAAGGGGCAAATTACCCTAGTGGAGAATCTGTACACTAAAAGACTCCTGGGTTTCATGGTGACGTTCCATATTATAATTTAAACACGAAATTTACCTATGGAAAATATTTGAAAGATCTATAATCTTTGCTAAGAAGATTAAAAAAGGGAACTATATCATATATCTGGCACACAGTGGCTAGAAAAAAATGTCTTTGTGTGAACTTTCCAGTGCTATGATTTAGTGAGACATTTAGAGGAGGAGAGACTTCAAGGCCTTTCTGTTTTCAAGCCCATAGAATCCAATGGCATGCTTTGAAAATTACAGCTAAAGTAACTAAAGTATAAATTGTGTAATTCTCATATTGCCTTCATTTCAAAAAGGAAAATAACATTTAGATTTAGAGAGAAAGAAGTTGTCAGCAACTTTGGGAAATCGCTTGGTAAGTCTAACTATACCAAAGACCATGGGAATAAAATTAGGCCTTTTCTCAGTAATGTTGCCGTGGAGAATCATATTTTCATCCTTCGTCCACATGATTTTCTCATTTATAGTATGCAACTATAGGATTGAGAGCACCACTATTGTTAATATTTTTCTGTCAACAACTGTTCCTATATACTCTTCTGTTTTTCCTTTTATGTTTTTATTAAACTTATTTATATTTCTCTAGAGTTAAAAAAAAAACGGATTCACAATTCAGTTCAGTTCAGTTCAGTCACTCAGTCTGACTCTTTGCGACCCCATGAATCGCGGCATGCCAGGCCTCCCTGTCTATCACCATCTCCCGGAGTTTACTCAAACTCATGTCCATCGAGTCCGTGATGCCATCCAGCCATCTCATCCTCTGTCGTCCCCTTTTCCTCCTGCCCCCAATCCCTCCCAGCATCAGAGTCTTTTCCAATGAGTCAACTCTTTGCATGAGGTGGCCAAAGTACTGGAGTTTCAGCTTTAGCATCATTCTTTCCAAAGAACACCCAGGGCTGATCTCCTTTAGAATGGACTGGTTGGATCTCCTTGCAGTTGGTGTTAGGATTTACAACAATTGGCCTTACCATTTGACTTTTATGCATACATGCAAGTGTGTATGGATGAGTTCTTGGAGGAACCCCAAGTTGGCCTGCATTTTTATGTACATTTGTAAGTCTCTCCTTCAACATGTCTTCCACCTACAGCATGTATGTTGTCCTTAGGAAAAGATGTTTTCAACATTTTTTAGTTTAAATTCAGTCAGATCCAGATTTTGCATCAAAATGCATTGTAGGAGTCAGAATACCCTTAAAGAACAAAAGCTCGGTCATCTTCCTGTCTTGGGTCAGGTGTACATGCAGTGGTCTGACTTTCTTGGGATAGACTGCTCTGGCCTTTTAAGGCATGCGTTTACTCCCACAGCTGCTTGCCTGCCCAGGACTCCCTGGAGTGCTACCCCACAGCTAGTCTGAACATCTAGGCCAATTCTCTATTAAGTATGTTAGGTTGTGCAGTTTATTTTCTCCCATCATCTTCACCACCCCCCCCCTTTTTTTAAAGATAATTCACATTTTTCGAAGCTTAAAGAAAATTGTGGAAATCTTATATTTGACTCTTGTCCCTCATCTGCCCATTTCCTGTCTTCTCCCAGCTACAGTTAACCACTATTGTCAGTTTCTTATGTGTCCTTCCAGAATTTATATATATATATACACACACACACATATATATATATTCAAACATATACCATTATCTCTTTTCTTCCTTCCTCAAAAGAGAGGATGCCATACATGAAAAGGAGCACATTGCTTTTTCCACTTACCAATTTTCCCTGGGGCACCTTTCCATAGTGGTACAAAAAGAGCTTGCTTATTATTTCTTATAGCTGCAATATTGTTCATTATATGAATGTACATAATTTATTTATCTCCATATAGATGGACTATATGCATTAGTTGCATTAGTTCCATTCTTTCATTAGTTCATTCTTGCATTAGTTCCATTCTTTCACTATCATGTTAGTAGTGAAGAACATTTAACCATTATGTTTTGTGCAAGTGCAAGTACATATGCAGGATAAATTCACAAAGTGAAACTACAGGGTCCAGGGATATGTGCAGTTCTAATTTTGATAGATACTGGAAAACTGTCTACCACAAGGATAATCTTAACAGCAGCATATGAGAGTGCCTGTTTCCCCATAGCCTGGCCAACTGAGTGTTAACATAATTTTGAGTTATCACAATATGATAGATAAAAATGGGATAGTTTTAATTCACATTTCTTTCTTTATGAATGAAGCTGAGATCTATGGCTTAATCTTGATTGGGCCTTTTGAATTCTTGTTAGATGGTGCTTGTTGAGCTCTAATAATTTTATGCAACATGAAGTCATATGGGGGCTACTCGGAAGGTAGGACTCTCCAGCTCTGTCTGGATGTCAACATTAACACAGCTCAGAGAATGTGCTTGAGTGTGTTCCACTATTTCTCTTAGAATGAACCCAATAAGTGTCTATCAAAATGCTGAATTTCATAGCTACTAATTTGTGTTTTCTTCTGATAGCTTATGTTTTCTAAGACTAGCAGTTTGATTCAATTACTTGTCTTTATCTGTGATAACAACTTTCTATTTCCTCTGTAAGTGCTCTGGAGTTATGACAAAAGAGTAATGCTTTCTCATTATGGCAAGTCTGAAATTCTGTCTCCATTTCCATCACATGAAGGACAAAATAATGATACCTCTGGGTATCATCTTTCCCATTGCATTCTATTCTATATAGATAGATGTGGACGTTGCCACCAAGTGAGTGCCTTCATATAGGCAATCAGCATTCAGCCAGTATTCATGGAGTGTCTGCTATATGCCAGACACTGTTACAGGCACCTAGCATGATCTGTTATGGCCCAGCAAAGACAGACGTTGGGTATTCATCACATTTACTAGATTGAGTGTGAGTTGGAAGGACTATGCATGGACAACACATACTGTGCTGTCAAAAGATCAAGACTGGCAACTGGGACACCAAGTTCTATCCTTGGATTTGCCCTTATCTTGCTGTGAATATTGGACAAGCTCTTTCTTCTCTAAGGGCCCCAGCTTTCTCATTTGTGAAAAATGTAATGTTGACTAGAATAGATGATATTTACATCCCTTCTCGTTTTAACATTCTAAGATCATAATGCCCATATGCTACTTTAACAATTTCAAAATACCCAAGAATCCACATTTATACACTAAGAAGAATAATTGTGCCCCTTCCCATTTGTGGATACCCCTCTAAGTATTCATAATTATTTTTTTTCCATCTGGAGGTGGCAGAAATATATTAGAACTTGTCATGGTATGTAAATATTTGTGTTAAAAAGTCTACTAGGACATTAAATATTCAACATTTATGACATTTTTTTATCAAAGTATTTCTGAGTGAATAAAATGTCATGAAGTATAAATCTCAGTGAAAATTTTCAACAGTAGACAGACTCTGGAGGAGCCAGCAGTACTCAGAGCATGGATATCAGAAACAGACATTGTGATGTTGACCTATGCTCCGTAGGACCATCTGCTTTCTCACTCTGGAAGGCTTCAGCTCCACTGGAAAGGAAGATACTGTAGTCTAACTCTTCATCTAGAGCCGGGCTACCTGCCTATGAACCTGGAAGCAGTGAATGCCTTTTTGAAAGATGCTTTAAAATGTCCCACACTGTCATTTTATCACATCACCCTCACCTCTGCTTTCTCCATACCCCTTTCTGTTCTCTATTATATTCACCCTGGGGTATTCCTCAGGTTAAACAATTCCATCTCACGTGGTAGCAGATTAAATTGTACACTCAGTTTTAATATGTATCCTATTTCATTGATCTGCAATCCAACTTTAAGCAAGTTAAAAAATTTATCTTTAATGTAAAATATTTAGATTAATGATATTAACCTGTCTCTTATACACATCTAGATGTGTATAAGAGACAGATCTTATTCTGCTTAATAGACCTGTATGCCCTGGGCTGTGAATGTGGGTTCACCTCCTGAAGTGGAAGACCCTTGTGGTTAAGATGGGGACCTATTCTCTGCAGCCCCCCAAAGCCAGCCTATCTGAGGTTTTCACAGGTCGTCTTCAGCCAGGAATGACAGGGGATTGAGGGGAGCTCTGGCTCCTGCCGCAGGATTCCTCCCCACGGGCAGCAGTGCTGTCCCCAGGCCAACCTCAAGGGAGGGGCTCCCCCATGGGTTCTTCCCTCAGGGCCCCAAGCCCCTCTTGTGGAGCCACCTGTGAAGCGCCAAGCTCTTGGCCTCCTGTACTCAGCATATGACTGACTCTCCCGGCAGGCAAATCACCAGACCCCTCCCTTTGGGGGAGCTCCCACTTCATCTGCAAAATGGGAGCAAGTAGGATAGAGGAGCAGTCCCCCCAGGTGCCCTTCCCTGGGGCTGCCCTTCCCTGGCCAGGAAGAGGCTGATGGGAGGAGGGGAGGCGGCACTTGTGGGCTGGCCCTGATGTCCAGAAAGACAGGAGGTGGGTTGGAGGGCAGGGGGTGTTTTTGGTGGCACCTGTTTTGGGTCATTTGCAGAGCGGGCCCCTCCCTGGGTTTCAAGAGCTGCTTGTCAGATCACAACAGAGGGAATGTGGGAATGGGAATCTAGTAACAGATGATGAACATTCAAATACTGGACCTCTTCAAAGAGGGATGAATAATTGCTCATATAATCTGGTAATTGATCACAGTTTATAGAAAGTAGTGTATATATTTCTAAAATGCCAAAGTAGAGCTCTTATTTTTCTCATTGCTGTTATTCTCAAATTCAATATCATAAAAATATCAACAACACATTTTATTTAATGCAATTGGACTTTATTAAAGTTTGGAGACTTAGGAAGAAAGTAACCATGTTTTGAAAGGAGGAGAAAAGGACACTGAAATATCAGAAAGGGGTGATCTGAACAGGAGTACAAGGATGAATCTCAGGAGCCAGTCTGACCTTCCGGGGACACATCACGCTGCAGAGCGGAGCCTCTAGATGGCGAAGGAACACCGCGGAGACTGCACGGCTTTTGCACAGCTCGGGCGGTGGAAGCGCTCAGAGCTCTGGTGATTTAACAGCCCGCACGCGGAGCCTTTGGATTGCAACACCAATTCCGCAAGTTATTAATTATGCTCTCAACATAAATGCTGAACTCCTATTTTCAGGCCACCGTGTACCCCTGCCTTAAAAGAATAGTTGCTTAAATATAAGAGAGCACGATGTGTAATTCAGCAACGCATCTCTTTTTCTAAAAGGAAAGCGTGTTCAGGTGACTGGCCTTTTTGTGTTTGAGAAGCAGTCACCTTTTTTGGGGGTGGGGGGAAGGTGCGAGACCCTCAGAGAGCGACCTGAGAACAGAGGTTTACGGACAAAACTCAGAAATGGTGTGAGTTTGAATCTCTTCACCTGTCTCTCTGCGTTCTTGGATAAGGTATGGACACTCTCTGAGCTTTGGTTTGTGGTCTGGAGATAACAAGGGCGCCCACTTCTTTAGGTGGTTGTAAAGAATAAAGAGCGTTTGTAGTAAAGCACTTGGCAAAAAGATTGACACGCGGTAAGTATCCAATAAATGACAGAACTGGAACTTGGTGAAGCACTAATACGAGTTAAATTGGTTTATTGAAGCTGAACAATCCGTATCATGGGAACGTGAGACACCTCTGAATCTGAAGCAGTGATTAAACATCCTATCAGCTTTCTATTCCTTGCTATTTATATGAAACAATGTGCCTAATTCTCTATGTCTGGCTGACAGAATATTTTGGAGAGGGGACGGGTGGCTGCAAAGTTCTGACAGGATTTTCAGGGTTCACTTTAACACAACACCCCGAAGTAGCTTCTCAATAGAATTATGGTGCTTTCTTAAAAGTCAGCATAAAGAATCTTGTCAACAGCTGATGTTCAGAAAGGAGAGGGAGGAGCGGGTCTTTTTCCTGAAGCCTAGGAACAGAGCTTTATGCTACCAGATTCTGGTTCCAGTTGCTGCCCTCAACAAGCATCCCCAAAGGAATCATAGAGAAGTCACTTTCAGCTTCCCAACCCAGGGATCGAACCCAGGTTTCCCACATTGCAGGCAGATTGTTTACCGTCTGAGCCACTGGGGAAGCTCAGAAAAGTCACATAAAGGGATATTTTGAATAGTTTTCCTATAGTAACTGAAACAGTGTGTTACAGCTAAGTAAATGTAGGAGTTAGGGGAAAACATGACATGTTAAACAAGAAAAATAGCAGCAAGGGCTGAGAGGCAATCTTTTATAAAATTACAGTGTCCTCATCTTTTTATATTTTGGCCTAATCTTTTCATTCTCAGTGAACTTTCAGCCAAAAATTATCTGGGAAACATGTAGATAGTGATGCCAGAACTTAAAGGAGGTAGAGCTTTAAGTACTTTATGGGTACCCACAGGGGCTTCCCTGGTGGATACGGTGGAAAAGAACCCTCTTGCCAATGTTGGAGATGGGAGTCGTGGGTTTCCTCCCTGGTTCAGGAGGATTCCATGGAGAAGGAAATGGCAACCCATTCCAGTATTGGAAAATTCCATGAACAAGGGAGCTTGGTGGGCTATAGTCTATAGGGTTGCAAAGAGTCAGACACTATTGAAGCAATTTAGCATGCATATGTAGGTACCCAGAGATATATTTATCTGAAAAAATGAATGGAAAAATAAACACTTGTTTTTTATTCAGAAGAAGCAACATATCTAAATGCCAATATTTAACTTACACCCTATTCTTTGTGCCCTGGAGAGTCAAGGCAAGTTGGTTTTGTAGTTCTTGAGTCTGCATCTATGGAAAGCTGTGCATGACTATAGACCTGTCCTTCTCCTTGTCTTCCCCGCTCTGCTAAACTGGCCTCTACCTGCCCTGTCCCTCCTCTCCTCCCGTGGTCAGAGGACCTTAAGCGGGAATATCAGTGGCTCTGTGGGCCTGAAGCAGGGGCACCTCTGTGTGAAACAGAAGTTCTAACTCTTGCCCAGGACCATGAGGTCTTCTCAGTGATCTTTGGCAAGTTACACACCATGGAAGCCATCCCTGTGTACTTAGGTTTTGAAGCTTGGAGATACTACATAGGCTTCCATAGATTCTGCTCTAGTCATGGCTTAAATTCATTCTTTCCAGTTGCAGTTATTTTGTGCCTATTAGATGCCAGGTCCTCTGCTGCATGCTACACAGACATGTAATAGAGTAGGATGTGGTCCCTGCTCTCAGGTATTAGTGAGAGTGACAAGCAGAGAAAGACAAAGAAGGCATTATACTGCCTGCACATCTGGTATGTGATTAGCCTACTGCTTCCCTGCTTTCCTTTTCTTTGAGAGCTGGGGTTGGGGTTGGGTTTGTTGGTGATGAATTAATTGTGCAGGCGGTGAGCGGGTGTGAGGGCAGAAAAAAAAAAGATCTCAGCCTTGCACGTTATGTCAGGATGATCTCAGCATTACATATCACAGAGCAGCCGTTTCAGCAAAAAAAATGTGGCGAATTGGGCCTTATGTATAATAACCTACTTTATTAGGGAATTTCAGGATTATAGGGGGCAATCTGTCATGTTCATGATAACTCAGAATGACGATTTTTTTCTTTGCCAATTTCCGTCTCTCTCTGTTGGAAACACCCATCTCTATATGTACTGTGAGCTTCCTGAAATCTGAGGCAAAAGGAAAGAGATAAAATTATCACTTCTTTATTCACTTGGAAGGAGGAAGAGGGGAATTGGTTAGGATCTGGCGATGTTAGTTCTCTTGATTTCTTGTATGAATACTTAGTGTATGAGACTATGAAACAAACTCTGGATAACTTGAATTGACAGCTTTGGAAATAACAGATAAATAAATAGGTATAATGATCTTTATTTTATTTTATTGTTCAAGTTGAATTTTTATTTTATATTACAGTATAGTTCATTTTCAATGTTTTGTTAGTTTTAGGTATACAGTAAAGTAATAGTTTAATTGTCTTTTAATGGCACAATTTTAAGATAAAAGCCAATATTGGTACAATGTTTGGAAGTAGAAATTTGGTATAATGTCATTTTCAAATGTGAGATTTTATTACTATCCCTTTTCTCATAGGTAATCATAACTTTATTGTACACATAAATACTACTGCATCATGTCATTCAGGTTTCTTTGAATGAAATAGTAACACTAACAAAATGCACACTACCATCTAGAACCTAAGGGAGAACTAGAATCATTAGGTTACTGGAGGCACATGAATAAATGGGGACCATCCATCTTTCTTACAGAAACTCAGAGGTTGACTCTGAATGTTGAGAGCAACTGAGTATGAGTAATGTGTGTGTGTGTGTATTCAAAATTTATAATGTGTTTCTGCCATCTTTATTAAAAGTCTTTGAAATGTAAAAATATGAAGAAACACATATTCATCTGAAGCATGAAGCAAGGCCCCAGGAAAGTCTTTCAAAACTCCATCTTAACACCCAGGAAGTGTCAAGTCATTCGTCATGTGTAATTGATACATCCCCTCTTCCCTTTCCTCCTTGAGCACAGGCATTGCAAAATGAGTCCTGAGGTTTTGTAGTAAATAACACTCTTTTCAACAATTTGTTTCCATGTCTGGACAGATGTATTGCTTAATTTGTCGATTCTGAAAATTTATTTTGTTCCATTTTTATTCTTGGATGCAAACAGATAAATATCTGCTACTGCAAACATAGAATAAAAATCTTAATTTTGTTATGTTAAAAAAATAGTGCTATTTGTATACTACCTTTAGCTTTCAGTATGACAGCATGATTTATCAAAGCATCACAGTATTTAAGGAAAGTGAGATAGTTTTTGAAATGCAGAAGTCTAGGTGAAGAAAGGTCATGGTACTAATATAAGCATCGTTTCTTCAATTTTATATATGTGCAGAGGCCAATGATTTCCCTCTTCCAGGATGGTCTTTCAACTAGAAATAAACTTTGGCATTTAGTGTGTTACATGATCATGCAGAGCACATGTTCAATTAATGCATAGCTATTTAATTTTGGGTTGTCTTCCTTTAAGGGAAGTAGCTTTTGCATAGCTAATCCGCAAATATTTGTTCTAGTGTCTCACTGTGTGCTTTGAGTTTGCTTCATTATCAGTGGTTTTCTTGAAGTGTGTGGGAATTCAAAATTTAAGCCCAGTGATTCAGTCATATAACCGAAAAATGACTCAGCTCTGTTTCTTTTCTTTTCTTTTTTTCTTTTGCTTCCCAATCCATGTGGGAATGTGATGCTATAATTTCTTAGAGAAATAAATCTCCATAGTAAAGAAAACTCTGTCTTTTAACCTTTGCATAAGGTTGTTGTTCAGTCGCTCAGTTGTAGTTGATTCTTTGCGACCCCATGGACGACTCTGTGACAACCATGGACTTCAGCACACCATGCTTCCCTGTCCTTCACCATCTCCCAGAGATTGCTCAAACTCATGTCCATCAAGTCGATGATGCCATCCAACTAACTCTGTCTTTTAACCTTTGCATAAGGTTGTTGTTCAGTCGCTCAGTTGTAGTTGATTCTTTGCGACCCCATGGACGACTCTGTGACAACCATGGACTTCAGCACACCATGCTTCCCTGTCCTTCACCATCTCCCAGAGATTGCTCAAACTCATGTCCATCAAGTCGATGATGCCATCCAACCATCTCATCCTCTGTCATCCTCTTCTCCTGATGCCTTCAATCTTTCCCAGCATCAAGGTTTTTCCCAATGAGTCAGCTCTTTGCATCAGGTGGCCAAAGTATTAGAGCTTCAGCTTCAGCATCAGTCCTTTCAGCAAATATTCAGGGTTGATTTCCTTTGGAAATCAACTGGTTTGAACACCACAGTTGAAAAGCATCAATTCTTCGGTGCTCAGCCTTCTTTATGCTCCAACTCTCACATCCACACATGATTACTGGAAAAACCATAGCTTTGACTATATGAACCTTTGTCCGCGAAGTAATGTCTCTGCAATTTAATATGCTGTCTAGGTTTGTCATAGCTTTTCTTCCAAGGAGCAAATGTCTTTTAATTTCATGGCTGCACTCACCATCTGCAGTGATTTTGGAGCCCAAGAAAATAAAGTCTGTCATTGTTTCCTTTGTTTCCCCATCTATTGGCCATGAAGTGATGGGACTGGATGCCATGATCTTAGTTTTTTGAATGTTGAGTTTTAAGCTAGCTTTTTTTACTTTCCTCTTTCACCTTTATCAAGAGGCTCTTTAGCTCCTCTNGTATCTCTAATTTTCTTGAAGAGATCTCTAGTCTTTCCCATTCTGTTGTTTTCCTCTATTTCTTTGCATTGATCGCTGAAGAAGGCTTTCTTATCTCTTCTTGCTATTCTTTGGAACTCTGCATTCAGGTGCTTATATCTTTCCTTGTCTCACAGGTAGGATGGTAATAAAATATTTCAGTTTCAAACAATAAGCAAAAGAACACAAACATAAAGGTAGCAGAAGAGTAACTGGCAAATGATTATAATAATTTCTTTAATCATCGCAATGGAAGTCAGAAAGTAAAACAGATTCTCATATTGTTAACCTTTTTCCCATGAATAAGTAAAAGGTAGCTGTATTAATTTGAAAGTTCTTCTCAGCCTTTAGGGCAAATGAACAATAAAATATAGTTGAAAACTAAAGCAGTTATTTGAATTACTCTCAAAAATTCTTACTAGTTACATATGTGCTACATAATTTAAGCAAAGCCAGATATTTTAACAAAAATAGATAAAAATTCCTTTGGTTTGCTAATATGATTAATATTTATTTGTATCTGAATAGGTGTTTTTAAGGTNCAATAAAATATAGTTGAAAACTAAAGCAGTTATTTGAATTACTCTCAAAAATTCTTACTAGTTACATATGTGCTACATAATTTAAGCAAAGCCAGATATTTTAACAAAAATAGATAAAAATTCCTTTGGTTTGCTAATATGATTAATATTTATTTGTATCTGAATAGGTGTTTTTAAGGTCATATTTTCTAACTCGGAGGAGCTCCCTTGTTTTTAGGAAAGTGAAGTCGCTCAGTCGTGTCCGACCCTCAGCGACCCCATGGACTGCAGCCTTCCAGGCTCCTCCGTCCATGGGATTTTCCAGGCAAGAGTGCTGGAGTGGATTGCCATTTCCTTCTCCAGGGGATCTTCCCGACCCAGGAATCAAACCCGGGTCTCCTGCACTGCAGGCAGACGCTTTACCATCTGAGCCACCAGGGAAGTTAGGGGCAGCTGTAAATTAAGTTCAGTGTCTTTTTTTTATCCCTAAAACACATCTGCAGGGCATCCAGGTAACAAGTATTATCAACAATGCATTGCTGATAGATGAAATTGGATTTTATAAGCTGCTTTGAAAATTATGACATGTTGAGTTACTTGCTTTAGTGAAAGTTCAGCTCACACACTATTGAGTCGAATGGATCTTTATTTTGTCTGTTGGGTGAGAAACTCCTTTTCACTGAAACTCTCCTTGGTATCCTCAGAATCACAAGGTTCAAGGGTTCTATGTGTGGGAGGTGATGAGCTCTTTGGTGTTAGGGGCTACAGGAATTTCATCCACGTACTTCTCTGTTCTTTAGACTTATGTAGAGGGATTATGCTCCTACTCCTGGGGTTCTACTCAAACTGACACTTCCAGCCAAAAGCTTAGTTATGGACAAAGAAATAAATGCAGAAGTTTCGTAAACTATAAAAAAAAAATGTTGGTATACATTGGTTCCATAGCTCCAGGCACTATAGGAACACAGATAACACATAATCAAAGGATGACATTTTTTGAGGGGAAAAACACAACAACCTTGTCTCTGAATTCTTCCGTCCTATAATCCTTAATTAAGAAGCCCTCTTGTCATCCCTTCTACATGGATATCTTTGACTTTTCTGCAAATTGGAAAATCCCAGTTGTGTGCTCATTGGATGTCTCAGTGAATTTATGATACCTCGATTTTCCGGCAGGGAGGAAGAGAAGGCGTGCACTTTGATTTTCCTCTTTTGAATCATTCCCTTTGGAAGTCTTGCTTAGAAATTACTCACTATTAATTTCAGCTGTGGCCCCATGCGAGCCTACAGTATCCATTAGGATGTTTGCCCTTCATTCACAATGATGTGAACTCTTTCCCTCCTTTTGTGAATATATCTGCTTTTAAATATGCAAGTGTCAGCTCCTACATTTTCATAACTTCTGAATGGCTATCAGAGAGAATACATGCCCAGCACGTCTGTGACCCCAATTTATTGCTCATCCTCTGTTCTGTACTCATACTTTACAGATAAAAAAGAAAATATTGCTATGACTTGATAGCTCACTGCATTTAGGAATCTCAGATATATGGATGAGGTAAGGTCCTAAGGAAAAGTTACATAAACTGGAGTCATAACAAAAAACACACTGCTGAGACTGTCTTTGAAAATGAGTAGTTTAGAATAAAGGGGCTGATTTTGCCACGGCAGCAAAATTGCAATAGGTCAGCTCCTGCAGCTTTGATTGCTTAGAACTTCAGAATTCAGATGTTATGAAAATGCAGGAGCTATCACGTGTGCATTTAAAAGACATACTTTAAAGGAAAAAAATATCAGATCACTATTGAATCTCTCCTTGTACAAAATGTAATATTCTCTTATTTATTTATATTCCAAATCAGGCTGTCTATAACATGGGCACACAAGAAATTGAAAGGTATGGAAATTGCATAGTTTAATATTAGGACTTTTTAAGTTGCCAAGAATAGGAACAGCTTTTATTAAATAGGACAGCTAAATATTACATTATATAATGCCATAACTCACACAATAAACCAATTTCAACTCAAGAAATTAGTTTTACATAAGGCTGGCTATTAGTATCAGCTGCCAGGGGACTGACATGTTCATTATTTTTATTCTCCCTTGTTGAGGTTTTACAATAGTGGATTTCTGTACATGAATTCTTGAGAGATAGGTAAAATAGTGAGAGGCTGAACATTTCTTTGAAAGGTTTGAGGACTGCAAAATTCCACTCTAACTTCAATGGAATGCTTAGAGATGTTAGCAACATTTGGGAGAGCAGACACGATCGCTTCCTCACCTAGGCTAACTACTGAAAAACCAGGAACTTTCCCTGCTAAAAGATACTTTGAGAAATAAGTCAAAAACAAACAAGTAGACTGTTTATCTTTAATATTCCCCTGGATATGGCTGCTTTTTAAGAAATATTCTGTGCCCAGGAGAAGGGAATTACTCTATAGTAATCTGACTCTTGACTGAGTTCTACCTATTTTGCTCACTGTTTCATTTAAAATAAGCTTTTGATTTGCCATTTTCTTTTAAAAATGTTGTTGATGTTACCATGGTAACCATGCTTTAGCAAACAAGCATGAGTGCTGCCCAAAGAGTACTCAAAAATCACAGAGTGAAAAAGTAAAAGCATAGTGAGGCTACCCATATTCCCCGCTGTGGAACCTTGAAACAGCTAGCTGGTAGTGAAAAAATAGAAAAGATGGACAAATGGAGGGTGTAACCTTGAGTAGAGACAGGTGAAAGGAAAAGGATTGAAAAAATGGTGCCTACAAATGGTTCTTTTCTTTGAAATAACCATGGCATTTTTAAAGTTAAACTAGAAGTAACCAGAAAACCTGTGCTCGGTGAGGTGGGCACAGGCAATTTAGAAAACAATTCCGGTAGACCGCCTAAAGAACTGGCTAGGTAGGGACTAGGGGAGGCTGAGGAGGAGAATCATCCAGACTATGGTGTGGATAAGGTCAGACATCTTTCGTAACTCAATTGTAAGCCCATTTTCTGAAGGTATAGTGTGTGTGTGTGTGTGTGTGTGTGTACATGTACATGGGTGTGTGTAGGGAGTGATTCTCTAGTTGAGTCTAAAATAAACTTCAAATCTGGTTGTGTTTGTCAGAGGACTGGTGGCACCTTTCCTCTCCAGCATACATTTGTATGTAATTCAGAGGTGATTTAATCTTTTAAAAATTTGTAAGCCTTTTTTTTTTTTTTGGTAGTACAAGAAACTCTTGAGAGAAGGCTATAGGGTAGTAGAGCAGGACAGTGCACAGATTTAGCAGTTGCTGGCGCTGTTACTGTGCAACCCATTACCAGCAATAGTTACCAGGAGACCACTGGGTCCCCAGAGGGCTAGAGTGGCGATTAGAGGTCCGTTCTGCCATTGGTTGACACCACAGTGGGTCCCTCCCCCAAGCAAACAACTGTCATTGAGTAACTGTTAGTAGTTGTGCTCAGCCATTGGTTGGCTCTGCTGTGGGCTCCTCCCCCAAGTGAGCAACTGTCACTGAGCAATGGTTAGTGGCCGATTCAGCAAATGGTCGTCAGAATGCTGGTTGTCAGGTGGAGAGTGAGGTAAGAAGTGGATCCTGGCCTTCTCCCTGGTGCCCTCCACCTCACCCCGCCTCGGCCAGCGGGTGAGCTAGGGAGTCTAGGAAACAGACTGGGAGCTCTGTCCTTCCAGAGCCCTTAACAAGGCTGCCCATTGACCCTGCCCAGACCTTGAGATAGCAGAGAACTTCTTCCCCAACTCCTGCCTCTGCGACATGCTGGCACTTACTGTCTGCCTGGGTCACGGTCTGCAGAACCTGGCCCCTGCTGTCCAGGTAGCCTGAAGAGCTTGAGTGCCAGATGAGTCCTGGGTGCCTGGCTTCCTCAGCCATGGCAGCTGGACAGAGTCTGGGGACCTGGCCCTGAGGGAACCGTCAGCTGAGATCTGCCTCCTCTTAGCCAGGATCTGGACCTCGGAGAGGCAAAGTTGTGCCTGGGGACCCCACCCTTTCTTGTCAGAACAGAGAATAGCATTTACTTGGTAGAGGTTTACAGGAACATAGTTACCTGCCCATGACCTGACCTCAAAGGCAAAGGATCTGACACCAAAAAGTGTGCAACAAATAATCACACCCCTCCCTCATCTTTCGTAGAAAAGGGCTTTGCTGAAAGCTTTTGGAGAGTTTGGAGTTTATAAGGCATAAACCATCCATCACCTTGCTTGGGCTCTGCAATAAAATTTTCTCTGTTTCAGACTCCAGTGTTTTCATATTCTTTGGCCTCAACTGTGCTTTGGGCACACAGATTTGGGTTTTGGTAGCAATATTGCTTCTACTTTTGGTTTTTAATAACCTTTGTCCTGATGGCAGTTTCTCTTCAGCGTTTTCTCATTAGAATCCATCACTTGTTGGCAAAGTGATGGCACTGTAATTCTGGATCGATCATGACACTTCCTTACTTAAAATCTTATAATGAATTCTGGCTGCCTTTAGGATCAAACCCTACTTCGTCCTTCATGATAAGTAGCTGTCTACTTCTGACCTTGCTCATTCCTTGATTTCTTCTCCTCATCACTTGCCTTGTGCCATTAACAATCTCCTTCTAGTTCGAGTCCAGCTGGTTTCATGTCTCACTTTCTCTGTGTGTCTAGAACCATGCCTTTTCACCTCTCTCTCCAACCTACTCTTCCCAGTCCAGCTAGCAGAAGGGGAGCCGTTAAGAAAGGAAACTAGTTGGGTGGCTTTATAACTCTATTTGTCCTTTATTGAAATGGCAACTGGTCACAAAATCTTTGTTAATTTGTTTTCCAGATCAGTTTATACAAAAGGGCATTATGCTCTTTCTCAATTTCGTTAGGAATTTCAGTTCCATTTATTACAGTACATTGAGATTTATTGGTAAGATTTTATTATTTTAGTAATGACAATATTATCTGCATGAAGCAGTGTAAAATACTAATATTTCTCAGAACAATCCACGTTTGGTTTTGCAATATTTAAAAATCTGGTCAAAATAGGAAATTCTGATCAAGTTTAATTATTAGCAACAGTGGCAGCAACACTAATCTCCATCTTGTGGTTCTAGCAGAGGCATCCAAAGTGAGCTAGTTGGAGACAATATAACTGAGAAGGACCAGATTCTCTTAGAGTTATTTGGGGGATATTCATATCATAAGAGTATACTATGGACAATATCCAAATTCTCTTCTTTATGAATTTAGAGAAAACTAGATGGAATCACTGACCAATCCTTGATGGCAGATCAGTGCTGTTGTTTTAAAAAGTTTAAATTAGATCCATTTTGACCTACTTCATGTTGATGTATGGCAGAAATCAACACAACATTATAAAGCAATTATCCTCTGATTTAAAATTAGAAGAATATACATATATTTGGGAGCCCAGCCTGGCACTCTGTGATGACCTAGAGTGGTGGGAGGGAATATATATATATTTATTTATATATATATATCAGTTTATATAGATATATACTGATTTGGGTTGTTGTACAGCAGAAACCAACAAAACATTGTAAAGCAAATATACTCTAATTAAAATATATATATAAATAAATTTGAACAAACCATCTGTAAATATTAAAAAATCACAATCTTAATTAGAGACTTAGTCTGGAGAAATGAGGTGTTAAAATTAAGGAGAACCTGTTAAAGTAGTTTCTGACCTTGGCTAAGTCTGCTTATCTTTCAAAATAACTCTCCAGCCAACAGCAGTGCTTCTCAAACTTAGTTGTACATCTGAATCACCTGGAGGACTTAGGTGGGTCTCATCCTCAGTTTCTGAATTAGTAGCTTTGGGGTGGGGCCTGATAATGTGCATTTCTAACAGGGTCTCAGGTGATGCTGATGCTGCAGGTCTGGGACTAGACTTTGAGAATTGCTGGACTATAAAATATAAAAGTATCTGCCTTCTACAATACTTCATGGATGAGGGTATAATTATAAACATGCCATTTCTCTTTGAGTTATAGTTACTTCTGTAAGAGGTAGGCAAGAAATGGTTGCAATACACAGTTTGAAGGGGAACAAACATCTTTTGTTGGTCTCAACAAAATTATTTAATACATTTTCCCTCGAAGGAAAAAACACTCATAAGAGTAAAAGCAAGGGAGAATTGTATCAGAAGTTCCCAACAAGACTTGAGTCTTGACTGCATATGTGAGGTAGTTTAAAAAACAAATACACATGTACTCACATCACTTTTTAATCCAATATCCTACTACTACTTAATTGACTGATGAATGAGCAACCATAGACTAAAGCATATCAGAATTATGGTTGACATTGCTGTGTGAGTTTCAAAATAGCTGAGCATTACATTTAATAATAGAAAAGGAAGATTATTTATCCTTGTTGGGGAAAATAAAAATATCATGGGAACTAAAATATCGGCAAATTCTTTTTATACCTCTCAGTTATCCTCATGCAATAACACTAACGAGAATCAAATCCACTTTCTTTTGCAATTTACTTTTTAATAATCAGACAAGTGATAATAGAATGAAAGATTAGTATTTTTTTTTTAAAGTAATAGTTGGGTTCTGTTCAGAGATGACTACACTTTCAACACAATGTTGTGCTCTTTTTGTTGCTTCTGTTTACAATTGTGTAAAATTATTTTTCCATATGACGATGGTTTTTATCATGTCATCACACAAAGATTAAAGTATGTGATAGCTAGAATATCTACCAGTATATTTTCAACCTTAGGGATAGGATGGATACTAAATATTTTCAAGATAAGTCTCAGTTATCCAAAAAATGCAGTTAATCAGAGAACCTCATCCTTGAGATTTTGGTGTCACTTCACAGATGAAAATGAAATTACTGGTCCCCTAGCACTTTTAACCAGTAATGCTGCAGAAACTGGATGTGAACGGTTCTATGAAGACCTACAAGACTTTTTAGAACTAACACCCAAAAAAGATGTCCTTTTCATTATAGGGGACTAGAATGCAAAAGTAGGAAGTCAAGAAACACCTGGAGTAACAGGCAAATTTGGCCTTGGAATACGGAATGAAGCAGGGCAAAGACTAATAGAGTTTTGCCAAGAAAATGCACTGGTCATAGCAAACACCCTCTTCCAAAAACACAAGAAAAGACTCTACACATGGACATCACCAGATGGTCAACA
>SJYT01010382.1:53577-66249 GCA_006410635.1 Cephalophus harveyi | reverse complement strand
TGCATTTTGTTCTAATAGTATTTTAAACTCTATAAACATTATAATTATTTTATAATATTCAATATTTCTGTTTCTTGGATATTTACTCTTTTTTGGTACTCTTCATTTTCTCCTATGTTTCCATGTTTTTGTCTTTATTTTCCTTCTGCTGGAAAATACACTTTTCTGACTTTTTTTAAAAAATACAGTCATACTAAAAATGATTACCCTCAGTATTTGTCTAAAAAGGGCTTTACTTCACTTTCATTTTTGCAGGATATTTTTACTCTGTATGGAATTCCAAAGTGACACTTAATTTTCTTTCAGCACTTTAAAGTCAATTTTCTATTTTCTTCTGAATTGCATTGTTTCTGTTCAGAAATTAGCTATTCAGCTTGTCAGTCCTTGAACTTAATGTCTTTTAAGTTCTAGCAACTTTTAAATTTTTTTCTTTACTTTTGTTTTTCAGTATTAAAACTGAGATATGTGTAGAGTTTTTGGGTTTTGGTGTTTTTCTTTTTTTAATCTTGCTTGACAACTGCTAAACTTCCTACATCTGTGAGTTGATTTTTATCTATTTAGAGAAATTCTTGTATAAAACACATTAGAATATTGCTACTGTTCCACTCTTTTTCTTTACTCTGGTGCTCCAATTACATGTACATTAGACATTTTAAGTATGTCTCACCTTTATGTTGTATCTGAGCTTTAAAAAAAAAAAACATTTTTTTCTCTCTTATTCTGTTTGGGTATTTTCTACTGACCTGTTTTATTCACTGATCCTGGATTCTTCATTTTTCAATCTGTTGTTAAGTACATCCATTCAGTTCTTAACTTTAGTTATTATATCTTATAATTCTAGAATATCCATTAGATTCTTTTTAAAATTACAGTGTCCTGGTGAAGTTCTTCATCCTTTCACCTCTCTTATCTATCTATCTTCTTGAATATATTAATTGAGCTCATTTATATTCTCATCTGCTAAATATAGTATCTGATCTTCTGTTGTTTGGAGTTTTCCCCTGATGATCTATTGCATGGTATTACTTCCTCATGTGTCTCATACTTTTTCCTATATGCTACAAAAGTGTGTTTGAGAGAACCAGGAAGTCCCCAGATGATGCTATGTCATCTTATATAACAAAGTTGTTTCCTTTGTTAGATAAGGTAAGGGACTGCTCACTTGAATCCATTTAGGAATTCGGATGGGTCCTCTATGGACTTTAGTGTTATTACAGTTCAGTCTGCCGCTCACTTGCCAATATCTCTAGGATATGGTCCTCTAGGGTTTTTACTTTAAAGCCTGCTGAGTCTTTGTCTTCTTGGCTCTATAAAACTTCAGTAGTTCTCTTCGAAGTTTTTCAGTTTAGCTTGTTAGCCTCCTGACATCTTCAAATACATTGGACATTTGAAGGGGAGACAGCAATGTGTTTGAGGCCTCTCTACTCACTGCTGCTGCTGCTGCTGCTAAGTCACTTCAGTCGTGTCCGACTCTGTGCGACCCCATAGACAGCAGCCCACCAGGCGCCCCCGTCTCTGAGATTCTCCAAACAAGAACACTGGAGTGGGTTGCCATTTCCTTCTCCAATGCATGAAAGTGAAAAGTGAAAGTGAAGTCACTCAGTCGTGTCCGACTCTTTGCCACCCCATGGACTGCAGCCCACCAGGCTCCTCCGTGCATGGGATTCTCCAGGCGAGAGTACTGGAGTGGGGTGCCATGGCCTTCTCTGCTCTACTCACTGCTGCTGCTAAGTCACTTCAGTCGTGTCCAACTCTGTGTGACCCCATAGACGGCAGCCCACCAGGCTCCCCTGTCCCTGGGATTCTCCAGGCAAGAACACTGGTGTAGGTTGCCATTTCCTTCTCCAATGCATGAAAGTGAAGAGTGAAAGTGAAGTCGCTCAGTCGTATCCGACTCTTTGCCACCCCATGGACTGCAGCCCACCAGGCTCCTCCGTGCATGGGATTCTCCAGGCGAGAGTACTGGAGTGGGGTACCATGGCCTTCTCCGCTCTACTCACTAGGCCTATGTAAACACTGAAGTCTGTGCTAGTCTCGCCCAACTGCAGCCTTTTGTCATGACCAAACCTTGTCCTCTACCTGTGTGCTCCCTCCCACTCCCTCCAGAGATGAGCTCAGGTGAAAAGACGATATAGATCCTCAATGTCAGTTCACAGTTTCCTCTAGGGATTTCACCTCTTGCCTATTTTAATTTCAAGATTGCACAGTTGATCTTTGTTTCTTAAGCACTGTAAGAAATTTCACTCTACCTGTTAGATTTTTTTTCCCCTTATCTCTTAATCCCCCATGCAACTTCATATTAAAGCCAATAGCTTTTGCAGAAAACAGACCAAGTAGCTGGAGCCTCTAAAATCTCCAATTTTAAAAGATGCATTGATTTCTCTATTCCCCACTATTTGCCTTATACATGAGTCAAGCTCCACTTACCAGCCTATACCTAAAATTGACAAGGCCCCTGGGAAAATCTGGTAGCTAATTGCCCACTCACCTCTAAATGATCCTCCCTGCTCTAGAATTTTAGTCTGAGTAGTTCCTTAGATTTTTCACATCTCTCTGATTTTTTAGAATATGTATTTATCTGGCAGCATCGGGTCTCAGTTGCAGCATGCAGGGTCGTTTGGTGCTACATGTGGGTTTCTCTCTAGTTGTAGCATTCCGTAGTTGTGACACCAAGACTTAGGTGCCCCAAGGTATGTGTGGTCTTAATTCCCTGACCAGGGATCAAACCCACGTCCCCTGCATTGGAAAGTGGATTCTTAACCACTGGACCACTAGGGAAGTCTGATTTTTTAAGTATTATTTTTATTATCCATCTGGCTTTTTCTAACTGTTGTCTGCATGCGTGATGCTAAGTCACTTCAGTCTTGTCCAACTGTTTGCAGCCCCATGGACTATAGCCTGCCAGCCTCCTGTGTCCTTGGATTCTCCAGGCAAGAATACTGGAGTGGTTGCCATGCCCTCCTTCAGGGGATCTTCCTGGCCCAGGGGTGGAACCCTCATCTCTTACATCTCCTGCATTGGCAGGTGGGTTCTTTACCAGTCGCACCACCTAGGAAGCCCAGGTGTTGACTACAGGAGCATAACTTACCACTTCCTGACATTACCTATCATGAACTACTTACTACACCCTATATGGAGATGAATGACACCCTACTTACTCTGTAGAACAGAATCATCATTGGTCCTTTAGAAATGTTCTGGTCAATGAGAATCTCCACAAGATTCCATCTTTATCTAGATACTTACTTCCTTTACCTTTCAACACCATATGTATATGGGCAAATTGCTTAAGTATGTTTGCCCAATATTCAACTGAATATAATTTTTATGTGAGCATACTAACCAATGAATATGAACGCATCCAGTAACCACTTGAATATCACAAGGGTTAATTTAGAAATGATGATACTGCTATTGGTGGGTGAGGATAGGCAGTGACCACTTGTGAGAACTTGTTTCTGAACTTTTTTTTTTTTTTTTGCTCAGTTCTTCTATTGGGTTGTCTTCTTATTATTTAATTATAAAAATTATTTATTCTTAATAAGTCCTTTATCTGTTGTATGTTTTGAAAATACCTTTCAGATATGTGGCTTGTCTTTTCATTGCCCTAATGTTATCTCTTGAAAAGCCATAAATTGATGTGGTACAATTTACCAATTTTTTAATGGATCATACTTTTAATGTGTATCTATGAAATATTTGCCTCACCCAAGGTTACAGAGTTTTTCTCCTGTGTTTTCTATAGAGGTTTTATGGTTTGAGCTTTTATATTTAAGTTTATCTGTGATTCATTTTCAGTTAATTTTTGTGTTTGGTACAAATTATGAGTCAAAATTTTTCTATGTATTATATAGATAACCAATATTCCTGCACTACTTGTTGAAAAGACTCTTCTTTTTCCAATGCATTGCCTTGCCTCCTTTGTTGAATATCATGTTGATTTGCTTCTGGACTCTGTTCTCTTCTGTTGATCTATATTTCAATCTTTATGCCAATACCACATTGTATTAATGCTTAATATTTTTGAAATGAAGGTTAACATATTTGTAAATTAATGTTAATGTATTTCAAATACTTTGAAATCAATAGTTTGTTGAGTTACAAAATTGAAGGCTTGAAGATTTAAATGACTCAAGTATTGATAACATTTTCTAAATCACTAAATTTAAAACTCTAATATTAAACTCATAAGCAAATGCTAACATAGAAAAGAGGCTTTTAAGATTAAAAAAAAATAGAACTCTGTGATTGTACAGAACTTCAGAAAACTCTGGAGAAGAAAGGAAAATTATTGAAATTTTGGAAAAGGGGAAATTTGTGGAAGACTTACCAAAGTTGCCCATATTAGTTGCAGGAGACCATTAGATCTTTAAAGTATCAATATCTGATTCACAACCCTAAAGATATGGATTATTTTGGAATCAAGCTAGATTTGGGAACCATGTAATAGTCAAACGAATAATCCAGACACAAGTAAATCAAACACATTTAATCATTGTGGAAGGAGCATAAGAAAATAAATATGCCATACAGAAATGAGGACTGCAGTGTAAGATATTTGGGGATGAGCTAAACATCAAAGAAATATACTATTACTTTTAATAATTATTGAGATCTATAGAATAGCACACATTTACACAATTGTTTTATCTTAAAAGGTCCGACTTCTACCTACAAGACTAGAAGGAGTCATTACATATTAATAGCTTCCAATTTTTAAATCTCATTTTGAGTCCAGAAGCAGATCCTGACACAATAATTCAGTGCAAGTATTTTTATTATAAAGCAACAGGAGAAGTAGAGAAATGATAAAGGAAAGAGAAAGCAGTCCATAAAGGATGTGTGGTCTAGCCATCTACCACTGCAATTAGCTAGAGCTTGATCTTGTGGAGAAACACTGGGAAGCCTCAAGAGTTATCCTGAGCAGCTAGGAAATTGAGGCATTTATGCGTCAACACCCTGGAGTCACAATTTGAGGGCTTCTGGGGTGAGAATGGTATTTCTCAGGCATTTCTGTCCTTCCAAGTCTTCAGAAATAGTCCTCAGGTAAAAAGCAGCATACAGTGGCAGGAGGAAGTCCACCAGAGTTCATACAATTGGTAAAGTCTGAAGGGAAAGGATAAGGCACAGACAGATTCTGCTGCAGTGGACTAAAGGACTTTGAGATTCCATTTAATACATTATTTATAACCTTTACAGAGACTGCAGGGAGGTTTTTTTCTATTTTAACTTTAAAGAGAAACCAAGACATCTGATAATTATTGTGTACCTTTTATGTACCAGACCCTGCTCGGGACTTCTGGGACAGAGTGATGATCAAAACCGACTGGAAATATGCCCATGTGGAGTTTATACTGTAGTTGGGGAGACTGGCAACCATGTAAATGAATACAGCTACAGACAGAGACAAGAGCTAGCAGAAAAATAAAGCAAAGTAAGGTAATCAAGAATGACATGGGGTACTTTTTTTAGGTAAATAATTTAGGGAAGCCTGGTTATTGGGAGAATATTGAGAAGAGAACCAAATGTAATGAGGGAGCCAGCCAAGTAAAAGTTACAGGCAGAGGAAATAGCAAGTCCACAGCCCCACGGTGGATCTGGGCTTGGTATGCATAAAGGACAAGGAAGCCAGTGTGGCCAGAGCAGAGGGAGAGGGGGTACTAGTCAGGAGTAAGGTGAGAGAGGTCAATCCTTGTGGGTCATAGAAAGGACTTAATATTTAACTTTAGAGGTAATCAAAAGTGTAAAGAACCTGCCTGCCAATGCAGGAGATGTAAGAGACACAGGTTTGATCCCTGGGTCAGCACAGTCCCCTAAAGGAGGGCATGGCAACTCACTCCAGTATTCTTGCCTGGAGAATCCCATGGACAGACAAGCCTGGCAGGCCTCAGTCCATAGGGTCACACAGAGTTGGACTCGAATGAAGCAGCTTAGCATGCATGATCGTGACAGTTAAGAGCAGAAGAAGGAAAACAAATTAGGAGTCAGTTGTGCTAATTCAGGAACAGTGATGGTGTTAAATCACTCTCCCAAGAAGACAGAATTATTAAGTGTTTAATCGTCAGCTCAGACAGAAGTCTGACTTCCTTCCAAGCTGATGATCTTTGCACTGTTGTGGTCCCTCTCCTTTACAGCATGACATTCCTTTCTCTAGAATTCTTTATGAATGTGTGCAATTGGTGATATCTCTTTGCCAAATTAAAACAAGGGTAAAATCCTCAAACTGACAATTTAAAAAAATTATTTATTCGTTTGGCTGCCCCGGGTCTTAGTTGCAGTGCTCAGAATCTTCATTATGGCATGTGAGATCTTTAGTACAGCAGGCAAACTTTAGATTGTGGCATGTAGGGTCTAGTGCCCTGACCAGAGATTGAACCCAGGCCCCCCCGCATTGTGAGCCCAGAGTCTTAGCCGCTGCACCACCAGGGAAGTCCATGAGACTGACAGATTTTTCAAAATTCCATTGATAGCCCAGATTTAATAAACTGTGGCTGCTTTTTTTTTTTCAAATCCTGGGAAATATAAAAATTTTAAACTTGCAGCGCTTTTATTTCATGAATATCTTTGGCTGCCAGCTCCACCTACAAGCATTATCTTTTGAGACTCACTGAAATCTCAAATTGCTGCTTTTCTGTGTGCTGTGAGTTGAAAAGAACCCAGAGTCATTTGTTTCCTCCACAAGCCTCAGGTATTTCATGAATCCACATTTAAGTCAGGCATGCTTTCTTTCCCTCATGAGAAACTTTTACGTCTCAAAGGTCAATAGAAAGCCTTGGAATGTGCAGCCTTTTTTTTTTATCTTGCTAACAGTAGGAAAAGAGTAGAAAGAAAGAACCTCACAGTAAGAGGACATAAAGAATAAAAGCAATGGCAACATAATTTCTTTCATGTTTTTTTCAGTCAAAGAAAGAAAACAAGAATAGCCCTGGCACAGTAATAATTAGCTGGTTAGCATTCTGGCAACTTGCTGGGTTTGTTATGCTACGGGAATATTGATGGGCCTGACTCTGGGGTAGTTTGGTCCAATTAATGACAGGGTCATGACTGCTCTTCACAAACTGCAACATTGGCTTCTGCAGACTTCTGGAGTCAGTCCTCACCAACGCTGGCCCTCCTGAAGCTCCATTCAGGTATTGGAAATAGGGAGGTGATCATTTCTCCTTCTGTGACTTTCTTCTCTCAGAGACACAGACATCGCCTTTCTTAAAAAGGTTATTTATTTGTCTTTGGCCATGCTGGGTCTTCGTTGCTGAGAGTGGGGTTTCTCTACTTGTGGCAAGTAAGGGCAACTCTTCTTTGCCACGTGTGGGCTTCCCATTGCAGTGGCTTCCCTTGTTGCTGCACATAGGCTGTAGAGCCCGCAGACCCAGTAGTTGTGGCACATGGGCTTAGTTGCCCTATAGCATGCAGAATCTTCCCAGACCAAGGATCAAGCTTGCCTCTCCTGCATTGGCAAACAGATTCTTTTTGAAAAAATGAATTTATTTTTAACTGGAGGATACTTGCTTTACAATGTTGTGTTGGTTTCTGCCATACATGAACATGAATCAACCGTAAGTATATATATGGAAGGCTGATTCTTAACCATTGGACCACCAGGGAAGTTCACAAACATCATCTTTGGTGGCCTACCTCAGTAGTAAATCCGTCTGCCATGACCAAAACACTTGAACCTGGAGTGGGGGAGGGAGTGTCGGGTCCTGGATAATAATTCACAAAGTAAATACATGGTTTGTCTTTCAGCATCGGGGGTACACTAAAATAAAAGGGTCACTAGAGTCAGAGAACCTGGGTTGGAATCCCAACTCCTCTACTTGCTAGCTATATAGGCAAATTGCTCAGCCTGCAGTGCCTCAGTTTACTGATCTGAAAAATGGGAGGAAGAATAAAAATAATATTTACCTTGGAATTTTGGTTAATGCAGAAAACCGTTTCTGAATAACTCTCCTCATTGGTAATGCACATGTGCATATAACCTGATTCACTCCCTTCCTCTGTTTTAGTCCATGTCCCCAGAATTCTACTGGCCACATGGCCCAGGGTTAGACTGATGAAATAGCTGTCAACTAATTAAGAGATAGTCATTCACACTGTCCTGGGAGTCTCAACAAGGATTTCAGGACCTAAAATCATTGCTCCCAGATGGCATCAATCATAGCCAGAAGAAGGGTAGATTACAATCATCTCAGGGAATTCCTAGCCAACTCACAATACCCTTTCAATCATGCTTCTCTGGCATGGAAGCCAATTATTTGACTTTATTATAAGTAAATTATGTATTTATTAAAATTATTTGGTCCCCACTAATTTCACTAGAGAAAAATTCTGGAATATAAATAAAGCACTTGGAACACAAAGTAGAACTACATCTATAAGTGTTAGTTACTGTCATTGCTGTTCATCCTTTGGGAAAAAAGGAGACAGTGTTGAGGCTAATGCTCACAACTTCCATGTGTCCATCTCATTGCAACAAGAGAAAAGGTGTCAAAGAAACTTTTTTTTATAACATTAAGCTTAAAAAAGAGATTCTTAATCTGTAAGATGAGAGAGCAAGAGATGACCATGTAAATTTTCACATTTTACCTAGTTGTGTGATATGAAGAAGGCAGAAGTAATTTGAGTTTGGAATAGAATTTGTAGAGTTCCTATCTTAACCAAAACATACATTTGCAAAAAGATGAATTTTTAAAATGATAGTCCTTGTATCTTATTCGCCTCTTCTGGGCTCAGCAAGATAACTAAATATCTCCAAGGCTATCAGTAGAGCTGTCCTTTTTAAATTTTTTTTTAAGCTACGTATTTTTGTCACATTTTTGTAGCCAAGCTTTTTAGCGTTAAGTATTTAAGAAGTTAGCAAGATGATGATAGAATGTGAGCTTGAGCAGGAAGCATTGCAAAGGGAGTGCCTGCCAATTTCCCAAGCACTCTTTCTGTTCCTGAGTGAAGAGAGCATACATGAATGCCTTCACATGTAAATGAGAGTGCTTCAACCTGCCCATGGAGCTATGGTGTGTTAAATGTCTTGCTGTTTGGTACTCAAAAGAAGTTACTCGCTGCCACTCTCAGATCTATAAATCAAAACTTAGAAAATGAAGCATCACTGGCACAAATAGACCAGAGTCCCCCTTATACTTAAAGCAAGTTGTAATCCCAGCCAGTTCAGGCAAAAAGTGGGATCAAAGGTTCCTAAATACAAAGAGAAGATGGATTGCCATGAGTGCTTAATGCACTCGGTGAGGCCCCAGTGACATGAACTGTGTGGCTTCATCATACAGATAAAGGGGTCTTTGTCAGTTGGAACTCAGGTCTCTTACTTTATACTGGTTTAAGGTAAATAATTAGTATATTCTGGCATTTGTTGGATGATTGGCCTTTTAAGGAAAGCATGTTTTTCATTTTTTAATGCTCATTACCATAAACCAATATCAAGTAATTTTTCATCCTGACTTTTCCTGTTATTCGTGGTAGCAGCCTTTTCATTATATATGTATCACCAGCCACATACACATTTGCTTATGCATTTAAATATTTTTTAAGCATGAACTTCTTTTCTGCATTCACATCCAATCCTGTAGCCTCGGGTATGCATTCCAAATCTCAAAAAAAATAGCAGCTCAGCTTGATAATTCAGGTATTTATGAAAACAGAAAACTAGCTCATTAGTGGGCAGAAGAAAAGTCAGCAAAAAAAAGCAAAGAGCTTTGCTTTCCAGTGATGGCTTTAACATGTAGCTGAAACTACTAAATTTATGAAAAGCTTAAATATGTATTTCTGAAGAGTTGAGAATTCAGCTTGAAAAGCAGACTTTAGATTTTTGTTTTATATATAAATAAATATATATATATAATATATAATTTATATATAATCTTAGTTTTATATATAAATAAATGAGAACTTTAAAATAAAATATTTTCTAAAAAGTTTTCAAAGGAGAAAACTATTTTATCAATTTTGGTTTATAATAAAACATAGTTATTAATAGCATACAGTATAGAGGAAGATACTATTAACAGTCCTCCACCATGGTACCTTTGGTATACATGCATGAAAAATGCCAGAAAGATACAGAGTTTTTAAGAACGTGAGTTTTATAGGCAGGACCTGAGTTTAAACTTTAATTCTGCCGCTTATTTATGTTACTTTCTTCTTTGTTCCTCAGTCTCCTTTGCTCCTTCTTTGTTCCCCAATCTTCTTTGTTCCTCAATCTCCTCGTTAATGACATGAATAAAATGAATAGTGTACCAACTGCACAGCATTGTTACGAAGACTAAATTCAACAAATCTGGAAGAATTCCTGGCGTAAAACAAGTACTCAGTAAATATCACTTATTTTTATAAAAGGCAGAGTAATGAAAACTTCTCCTACTTTCAGTTAACTTAATAGCCTCCAAGAATGGATTCACCGCCCTACTTAGTTCAAAGAAAATCAACTTTAGACACAATTCATACTTGTTGCTCTAATTTGCTTTTTAGTTAGACTTAACCCGAAGCATACATGAAAAGATGCTCTAAATTCCATATATATGTGTTAATATACAGTATTGGAAGCAGGGCACCCAAAGCCAGTGCTCTGGGACAACCCAGAGGGATAGGGTGGGGAGGGAGATGGGGAGGGGATTCAGGATGGGGGGAACACATGTATGTATACCTGTGGCCAATTCATGTTGATATATGGCAAAAACCATCACAATATTGTAATTATCCTCCAATTAAAATAATTTATAAAAGAAATTTTTAAAAAAAGAGAGGCTCAAACTTATCAATATTTGAGCAAACTGAAATAGCAAAATTCCCTCTTGACTTTTCAGGTTAGCAAAGGTAAAAGTGATTCTAAATTTCATCGTTGGTATACACTGGGAGGAAAAGAATCCTCTTTTACTTCTGCTGCTGCCGCTGCTGCTAAGTCACTTCAGTCATGTCCGACTCTGTGCGACTCCATAGACAGCAGCCCACCAGGCTCTGCCATCCCTGGGATTCTCCAGGCAAGAACACTGGAGTGGGTTGCCATTTCCTTTTAGGGGTCTAAATTGGCATGGACTTTCTCGAAGGCAGCTTGGCAGTATACATCAAAATCTGTAAACTATATTCTCTTGACCCAGGAATTCAACATAGAGAAATTAATCCTAAGAAAATGTTAGTGAAGCAAAGGTGGATAAACAGGATGGTCACTGTGGTGTTACTTATAACAGCTTCAAATTAGAAGCTACTTGAAAGGGGGTACAAGTTAATGATATTGGATCAGGTCCATAAAGTAGAATTCAGCAGAATCATTCACAAAAATGATAGATTTTATATAGAAAAGATGAATCAAGAGAAAAATAGAATTATTACAGCATGGTTCAAGTTTTTGTAATATGCATACATGTTTGTGCATAGGAAATGTCAGAAAGGCCATACCCCAGAGCATTTCCAGTTATTACATCTGAAAGATAGAATGATAGGTGATTGATTTTATGCTTATTTGTGAACTATGGGCATTTTACAAGGAAAGTATATTACTTCTGTAATCATAGAAACAGCTGTGAAACTGGTTAATAAAAACTTAATCAAGTGAAGCCCCTAAATCTACAGAAAAACATCATGGACCCGGGTTCGATCCCTGGGTCGGGAAGATCCCCTGGAGAAGGAAATGGCAATCCACTCCAGTATTCCTGCCTGGATAATCCCATGGACACAGAAGCCTAGTAGGTTACAGTCCACGGGGTCACAAAGAGTCGGACACGACTGAGTGACTTCACCTTCACCTTTAAACTACTGGACAATGAGGCATTCAAAAATGCAGCTTTATATGTACCTTAGTTTTTTTATTCCCCTAACCAAGTGATCTCCGGTATAGGCAGAACAGCTTGATAGAATTTCAGCCAAGGAGGCTCTGTGGACCTGTACCTGGAATAGAAGCATTGCTTTTTGTTTTGTCTCCCCATACTGCCTATATCCTCAGGGCAGTTTGTTAGAGTTACTCCTTCAGTCTAGCTGCTAGGTGTAATTTGGAATTCATTGAATTGTTGACATGGTTGACCTGGGCCAGTGTGATTCAAGGTTAAGAGGACTAAAAGTCAAAATAAAAAAGAAGTTGTATGGTACATAAGAAAGGCAATCATTGAAGGGGCTATTCCAGAACAGTGGAGTTAATGAAAAGCTATCTGTCTTCTGTCAGTAACATCCAAATTCTAAAGATCTATATATTTAACCGTCCTAATAATGGTTAAAGTTGAGATGGAAGTTTCACAAAGGGAGGTTGACAGTCAAAAATCAGTGGACCAGATTTTATACTTGGTCATCTGAGTTAAATTCACCCATTCCAGTCCATTTTAGTTCGCTGATTCCTAGAATGTCGACGTTCACCCTTGTCATCTCTTGTTTGACCACTTCCAATTTGCCTTGATTCATGGACCTGACATTCCAGGTTCCTATGCAGTATTGCTCTTTACAGCATCGGATCTTGCTTCTATCATCAGTCACATGCACAACTGGGTATTGTTTTCGCTTTGGCTCCATCCCTTCATTCTTTCTGGACTTATTGCTCCACTGATCTCCAGTAGCATATTGGGCACCTAATGACCTGGGGAGTTCCTCTTTTGATATCCTATCATTTTGCCTGTTCATACTGTTCATGGGGTTCTCAAGGCAAGAATACTGAAGTGGCTTGCCATTCCCTTCTCCAGTGGACCA
>SJYT01010382.1:0-52536 GCA_006410635.1 Cephalophus harveyi | reverse complement strand
ACCAGTCCATTCTGAAGGAGATCAACCCTGGGATTTCTTTGGAAGGAATGATGCTAAAGCTGAAACTCCAGTACTTTGGCCACCTCATGCGAAGAGTTGACTCATTGGAAAAGACTCTGATGCTGGGAGGGATTGGCAGGAGGAGAAGGGGATGACCGAGGATGAGATGGCTGGATGGCATCACTGACTCGATAGATGTGAGTCTGAGTGAACTCCGAGAGATGGTGATGAACAGGGAGGCCTGGCGTGCTGCGATTCATGGGGTCGCAAAGAGTCGGACACGACTGAGCGACTGAACTGAACTGAAAGAAGGGTTATCAGTAGGCAAGTTTTTAAATAAAAGAGGATTTTAGTTTGGGTGGGCTTCCCTTGTGGCTCAGCTGGTAAAGAATCCGCCTGAAATGAGGGAGACCTGGGTTCAATCCTGGGTTAGAAAGATCCCCTGGAGAAGGGAGAAGCTACCCACTCCAGTATTCTAGCCTGGAGAATTCCGTGGACTTGTCTAGTCCATGGGATTGCAAAGAGTCAGACACAACTGAGAGACTTTTACTTTCACTTTAGTTTGAGTAGCCAGAAAAGTATTAAACTTCTGAAGATTAGTTAACATAAGATACTAATTTTTTTAAAGTTATCTGAAGGCATCAAAATCCAAAAGCACATTAAGAATTTTCTGTTAGACTATTATAAAAAATGCCACATATAAATTGTCATATATTGCTGTATATTATTTATAAACATTGTGTATTTAAATTATGCTGGACAAGGAGGTCTTTTTCAGAAAATATTCCAAATAGAAATTTATCTCAGCCACTGATACTTGATAAGGCCAGGTTAGAATGTGCCAAGATGAATGGTTCAACAGAATCATCCCTGTGGTGATGTCTATGTGGTGGGGCCAGGGGAAGCAAATGAGAGAGAGTTCAAGACAGAAACATTTAGTAAGAAAAGGAGAAGATAAAGACAGGAAAGATAAATTAACTGAGAAGTTAAGAACTTTGAGTTCTTCTCCCATCTCTGTGGATGAATCTGCAGATCTTAGTCTCCCATTTATCATTATAAATAAAAGATGTGAACTGTAAATGTCTAAAAGTCTTCATCATTCCAGTCTTTCCTTATTCTCTACTTCTGTAGGCTGCCTTTTTATTTGAGAAGACAAACTGAAAAATGCAAAATTTCAGTCAGAGTTTGCATAGATAGGCAATTCATAAAGATACATTTCTCTTCATCAGACCACTGGGATCCCCACACTAACCTAAGTACAATCCAAAAACTAAGAGACTTAAGTAAACAAATGAAATGCAAGTGACCAAGCAGTTGGGAAGAACTCAGTTACCCACCCATTAAAAAAAAATACCTATTCCAGAGCAATACCATGAAGAAGATTTATAAGTTTTTAGTTCAGATCACAGAGACCACCAGTTTTAGATGATCAATAACTTTAAATGGTTGAGATTAGAGAATATGCCAATTTGTGACTCCTAGTGGCATTTCTTTAAGTCATGTTCTGTCTTTTCTCAGTTTAATCATTATTCAAACAGTAAAAGTCTATATTTTAATTTGTTTAAGATATACTTGAACACAGAACTGCACACCTTGGTGTCTGTCAGGTACCCTTCATGCCTGGAATAATTTGAAAAGAAATTTGTTATACCCTAAAAAGATGGAAACTTCCACCAGGATGTCTATGAACCAAACTCCATGAGTATTGCCTAAGCAAAAACTCGCCACTAAAAGATAAATCTGCTAATGCAGCCATTATATATTACGACCAGCACACACCACACATGAGGCAAAATAGAGGACTGACAGATTCCATGTCTCATGATTTTTCTTTATCTCTTTTTCCCTCTCTCCCTCCCTGTCCCCTTCCCTCTTCCTTCCATCCTTTTTTTTTTTTCTCTTTCTTTCTTTTCTTCCTTCCTTTACTTTTTTCCTTTAAGCAAAAGGTGCTGTCAAGTCTCAGGACTTTTTTTTTTTTCTTTTACCTTGCCATGTGGCTTGTTGGGTTCCCCAACCAGGGATTGAACCTGGCCTAGGGAGCGAAAGTACCGAGACCTAATCAGTGGACTGCCAG
The DNA here is from genome assembly GCA_006410635.1 of Cephalophus harveyi. NCBI lineage: Eukaryota > Metazoa > Chordata > Mammalia > Artiodactyla > Bovidae > Cephalophus > Cephalophus harveyi. The sequence goes on along the minus strand of SJYT01010382.1, from coordinate 50,462 downwards.
GGGAATTCCCTCAGGACATATCTAAAGTAATATTTTTGTTCATAAATTATACATTCTATAGAAATACAAGCCTGGGGAATTGATATAATAGGGTGCATATTTTTAATATATGATGGATCAGTTTGGTTGATGAAGTAATTTCTAAATATTGTTTTAGACACTGACCATTCTAAATTTCAGTAGCCTTTTAGCACTTTATCCCAGAAGAGTTTAGTGAAGATGTGCAGAAAGAAAGAATAATAACTAGATCAAAAAGAGCTCACTGCAAGTGCAGAGTGATGATCATTATAAGTAGGAATTTAGCCAGCCAGTGAGAAAGAGTTGGTGAACCAGGTCAAAGATAGATGCTAAGTGCCATTTTCATCACATCTTTATAGATGAGTTGCAAGATACATAAGAAATAGAGAAAATACATCAATTTTATCTTCAACTAATATAGGTCATGTATGGATGTGAGAGTTGAACCATGAAGAAAGCTGAGCGCCAACAAATTGATGCTTTTGAACTGTGGTGTTGGAGAAGATCTTGAGAGCCCCTTGGACTGCAAGGAGATCCAACCAGTCCATTCTCAAGGAGATCAGTCCTGGTGTTCTTTGGAAGGACTGATGCTAAAGCTGAAACGGCAATACTTTGGCCACCTGATGCAAAGAGTTGACTCATTGGAAAAGACTGATGCTGGGAGAGATTGGGGGCAGGAGGAGAAGGGAACGACAGAGATGGCTGGATGGCATCACTGACTCAATGGACGTGAGTTTGAGTGAACTCCGGGAGTTGGTGATGTACAGGGAGGCCTGGCGTGCTGCAATTCATGGGGTCGCAAAGAGTTGGACATGACTGAGTGACTGAACTGAACTGAACTGAATATAGGACTAAGCATCATCATAAAAACCACACCCATAAAGGAAAAAAATACAGAGAAATCTTAAAATGTACTGAGCCATTTATCTTAATGAGTAGAGGTGCCTTAGAAATATTGGGTAGAGAGAGGGGTAAATGATTGAGCTAGAAACAGTACATGACTACCTCCAATACTTAAGAATTGTTTTAATAAGTAACTTCCTCATTTCTTACCATAGTAAGTCATCCACTGATCTTCAACCTACACTCTACCAGAAATTCTGGTGGAATCTGTTTCCTCTCTGTGCATAAGTTCATCAAACTCAACATTGCTTCTAGGCTTTCAGTCTAGTTGACCATCTGTTCCCCACCTCTTCTCCATCATCACTCCATATTCACCCATTCCTAGTGTTTTCTCTTGTCATTTCAACACAAGCCTAATCCCACTTCCTCTTGGAAGCCTTCATGGCTGTTTCAAGCTGCATTGATTTTCAAAGTCTCTGACCTGTTGCTTAGGACTTCCCTGGTGGTCCAGTAATTTAATTTTTGATTGAATTGACTTACTCTGTAGTGGTAAGCATGTGAATCGATTGTTGTCAGGGTAATCTTAATATTAAATATAAGTATTTTAACCCATATCATCTATATACCTGAGATTTTTGCCATATTAATGATCAATTTTCACAATTATTTGATCAATAAACCTTTATTAAGCCCCTTCTACATTCCAGACACTGTTATTTGACAGAGATACAGAGTTAATATGGCTTAGTCTCATAACTTGATAATGACAGTCCTGGACATTTGTATGAATAACATTTATAGCTTATGAAACAATTTGACATTTTCTGTAACATAATACCTACAGTAACTCTTTATTACTGAGATTGAATGGAAGCCAGGAATGTACTAATCATGCTCAGAAATTACTCTCTTAGCAATTTTATTGCTATCAAGAGCCCCAGTTCTACACAATGTCTCTTACCATCAGCCTGAGCCACTGGAAGATCATGACTGAGCATTTCCTTAGTGCTGTTCCCCTTTTACTAGTGCATTCCTTATGCATGGGGGCTCAGTTGCTAAGTCATGTCCAACTCTTTTGCAACACCATGGACTGTAGCCCACCAGGTTCTTCTGTCCATGGTATTTCCCAGGCAAGACTTCTGGAGTGTGTTGCCATTTCCTCCTCCAGGGGATCTTCCTGATTCAGGGATCAAACGCACGTCTCCTGCGTCTCCTGCCTTGGCAAACAGGTTCTTTACCACTGAGTCACCTGGGAAGCCTGCATCCCTTATAAAGTTGACAAATGGAGTATCTGCTGGGCCCTCTACAGAGCATAGTGGGCTGTTGGGTTTTCTTGAATTACATGATTGTTGTTTTTGTTGTTCATTTGCCCAGTTGTGTCTGACTCTTTGCAACCCCATGGAGCACACCAGGCCTCCCTGTCCCTCACCATCTCCCTGAGTTTGCCCAAGTTCATTTCCATTGTATTGGTGATGCCCTCTAGCCATCTCATCCTCTGATGCCCTCTTCTCCTTCTGCCCTCAATCTTTCCCAGCATCAGGGACCTTTCCAATGAATTGGCTGTTCACATCTGGTGATCAGAAAGAATACTAGCGCTTCAGCATCAGTCCTTCCAATGAGTATTTGGGGTTGATTTCCTTTAAGATTGACTGGTTTGATCTTCACACTGTCCAAGGGACTTTCAGGAGTCTTCTCCAGCACCACAGCTCAAAGGCATCAATTCTTTGGTGCTCTGCTTTCTTTGTGGTCCAGCTCTCACAACTGTACGTGACCACTGGGAAGACCACAGCCCTGACTATGTATGGACATTTGTCGGTAGAGTAATGTCTCTGCTTTTCAACATACTGTCTAGGTTCGTCATAGCTTTCCTGCCAGGAGGCAATCATCTTCTAATTTCATGGCTGCAGTCACCATCTGCAGTGATTTTAGAGCCCAAGAGGAAATCTGTCCTCTTCTTGATACATGATACATCTACTCAAACAGGTACAGTACACTTAGCTCTTTGATATCTTTTCTATTTTTTGCCATGGTGGGTGTGGCAGTTTTTACTTGATGTTGTCTTCCTCCAAACTTCTAACAGCCATCCTCAAAGATAGCATCAACATCATCTCCTTGGGGACTTTCCAGAGTGCTAATTCCTGGATTACTCAAAAGCACTCCTATATAAACTCTCCTTTATCTGCCTTTATGTTGTTCCCTGCTTGATCCAGCATCCTCAGGACTGAGTTTCATACGTTCTCTCTCAGTTCTTGCTGCACACATTGACCTGTGTCCCCTCACAGAACAGCCCTTTTCTCTCTCATCAGTCCATGCACTTCCATAGCTGGCAGTGCACTGAATGGTGATTTTGTGCTGGCTAGTCACCCAGGGGCCAAGGGTGCAAGTGACAACAAGGCCGAGGACTCCAGCCAGTGGAGAGAACTGAACTTCAGCAGAGCAATTTGGTCCACTTTTCAAGCCCAAAGGAGAATCTGGGGGTTCAAGATGTTTTAGACTATTAACCCAGATTTCCCTGTGTCGTGTGTCAAGGTCTCACTTCTACAAATATAACCCTGCCATTGGTGCAGAAAATGTGCCAAGTTGGAGAACTCAGTCTCTTCTATAGTTCTTCTACTTTTGTAATTAAGATTTGGGACCTGATCTGACTCAGCTTTCTGGAGAGAAGAGTCTCTTTATATGTTGCCAACAAGAACCTCTGACTTCCATACTTACTTTTTAATTTGGTAATTAAACATCCTCAATTTTCATTATCTTTTCTGATGTATTGATTGCCTCTAGCCATATAGTCATCCAGTTCCATAGTCATTATAACTACTCTTTTTCTCTTGCACAGGTTATCTAATACTGTGTTTAAAAATAACACCCCCAAAATTACTGGTATAAAATAGGAATTTTAGCATATTTACAGATTCTGCAGGGCTGGAATTTGTACATGGGAGGAATTGCTTTCCTCAGATTCGTGATATCTGGGATATATACTGGGAAGGCTTAGATAGCTTCAAAGTAGATAAAAGAAAGTGTTAGTCACTCAGTCGTGCCCAACTCTTTTCTGACCCCATGAACTGGGGCCCTCTAGGCTCCTTTGTCAGTGGAATTCTCCAAGCAAGAATACTGGAGTGGGTGGGTAGCCATTTCCTTCTCCATGGGATCTTCCAGACCCAGGGACTGAGCCCGCATCTCCTGCATTGCAGGCAGATTCTTTACCACCTGAGCCACCAAGGGAAGCCATTAGACAGCTTAAGGTCACTCAAAGGGCTGAGAACTAAATTTATCTGAAGGAGTGGTTCCTAATCGGGGGTAATTTTGTCCCCACGGAATACAGCAGTGTCAGAAACATTTTTGTTTGTCGTAACTGCAGGAAAGGAAGTACTACTAGTAGTAGCAGACAAAGGTCAGAGATGCCGCTAACCATCCTCCAGTGTCAGGACTGCCCTCCCAGTGAAGAATTGCCTGGCCTCAAATGTGAATAGTACTGAGGTTGAGAAATCCTAATCTGGAAGTTTCTGCCTCCATATATTGGGTACCTGGGCTAGGACAGCTCAAAAGCTGAGCTCTGGGACCTCCCCACATGAGGGGAGCTCTAGGCTCCCTTGTAGCATGGCAACTTCAAGGTCAGCTGAATTTTTACATAGCGGCACAAAGTTTTAAGAATAAACAAGAATGTCACTGAACCCTACACTTTAGATGATTAAAAATAAATATCTGTTGTTTGGGGGGAAAAAAGAGAGTAAATAAGTCTAGAAAAAACTGTCTGACCTTTTATGATGTGTGTGTGTGTGTGCTCAGTTGTGTCCATCTCTTGGCAACTCGTGGACTTCAGCTTGCCAGGATCCTCCAGGTGAGAAAGCTGGAATGGGTAGCCATTTCCTTCTCAAGGGCATCTTTCTGACCGAGGGAGCGAACCCATGTCTCCTGAGTCTTCTTCACTGGCAAGGGGATTCTTTACCACTGAGCCACCTGGGAAGCACCCAGCCTTTTATAATATAATCTCATAAATCACATAGGATCACTTCAACCTTGATCTTATTGATGAGAGCAGTCAAAATTCGAATGATGGGATAGAGGACATAGTTCCTACTTATTGATGGGGGGAGGGAGTATAAAAACTTTTCCAGCCATGTTCTAAGGACACCATAACCCATATCTCTATACATCTGAGCTATGCCTCTCAGTGCATTTTATTCTACCAGTATCACATCCCAATCCTGTACTAATTAATTATTAACAGTTGTATTCTGTAGCATGTCAGGCACTACTCATCTTCCATCTACCACCAGTGATGGAGTTCTCTCTGCTGCTCAACCAGTTCTAAAACCTCTTCTGGTTTCAGTTTTCACAGATCAGGTCCCCAGAAAATAAATGCTGAAATTCTGAGGTTTGCATGTGGGAGGTTTGAGGGATGCTTGTGGGAGCAACACCTTTGAGGGTATAAGGTAAAAACTGGTCAGAGGGAGAAGTTGAAATGTGAGATAGTTGCAATGCCCTCCTGGATCCTACAGGATGCTCTGAAGATGGGATGATCCTTTAGAGATTTTTGTAAGAGAGGTAAAAGTTTCAGCCTTTCATAACCCTGCTTCAGCCAGTTGTTGAATGTAACTGCTCTCTTGGAGGGGGCATAAGCTTGGGAAAAGCAGTATCAGTAAACAGGACAGTTCCTCAAATAGGGCATAGTCTTGCATTTTCAGCAGGTAATATACTCTTGTCAGCTAGAGGACTAAATTCCTCAAGGGGAATCTGGTTGTCGCATTTGCTGCAGGTATTATTATTATTATTATTTTACCAAAGTAACCTTTTATAATCCAGATTTAATTTACTAGGGAAGAAAATTGTCATTTATCCTTAGTGCATGCTCTGTAATTGCCATTTGGTTTACTTTCAAGTTCAGTATGTTTGAGATGTGCCACTTAAAGTATTATGTAATGACTCATCTCTGTAGCAACACAACAGATACAGGCAAGAGCTTATAGCCTGATGCAAATAATTCTTGTTGCATACCACATGATTCAAATTTTAAGCAATCCATTCAGGGGGAAAATATCCTTGTTTTCCTGTTCTCTGAAAAATAGTTGACCCTCCACCCACAAGATATTTCATTCTTCACCTCAGAAAGAGAGTTCAAATTTGTTCAGTTCACTGGAGCTCAGCTCAAACATGGCCTGTTTGTTATATTCCTTTCAATATAGAAAGGAACAAAATTGATGACAAAATTTCCAAACTGTGTTTGTTAAATAACCTTTATTACCTTAAGGTGAAATAAATTACTTCAAGGTGAAATAAAACCTGTGGCTTATTTGTTTTTCTTTAGGATTCATTTAGGAAGACTTACTAAATGCTGCCTCTCCATAGAAAATGCAACCCTATGGACAGGTTTTGGGAACTGCTATGGATTTTTATATTCAAAAATACCAGTATTAGTAGTAAACACACCATTAAAACTGAAGTAAGAGATGGTAAAGGGAAGTAAAAACAAAGGAAACTTCCCCTCAATAGCAGGGCCAAGAACTAGAGTGAGGCAAATGAGTCTAAATAGGGTACAAAATTTCCTGAGGAATTCACTCTTAAGCATTGATTCTGCCCTTGAATGGCCCTGAAAATGAGTACCTCCTAACATTTCACACCCAGGCCTCTCTTGCCTTGTCCTAATCCCGTCTCTGTTCAGAAGGACACCTGAACAGTAATCAGGTAGGAAGTAGGTGGAACGGGCTGGTGTCTACATGGATAATTTCCTGAGGAATTCACTCTTAAGCATTGATTCTGCCCTTGAATGGCCCTGAAAATGAGTACCTCCTAACATTTCACACCCAGGCCTCTCTTGCCTTGTCCTAATCCCGTCTCTGTTCAGAAGGACACCTGAACAGTAATCAGGTAGGAAGTAGGTGGAACGGGCTGGTGTCTACATGGAATGTGTATTAGACAGTTCATACTGAGTACCTGTCTTCTGATCCATTTTTTTGGTGGTTCTTTAAACAGAAGTCACCCCACTTTGTATCATGGGTTCCAGCTAACTTGATCATACCCAGTTTGACCAGGAGTTAACATCTGAGCTAGAGACAGTTGTCTGTGGTCTTCACCCTTTGATGTGATCTATTGCGAGACTTCTGCCCAGCAGGGGCATTTATACCAGATGGTAACTATTCAAATCAATCTGATCATATTTTGGAAAACTTGAATGGAATTTACAGTGAGAGTAAGCAGAAACTGAAGTAGTACCAAGTAGGAAATCTCAGAAAGAGAAGGTCACCAGCACAAGTAGAGAGAGTCAAGGAAGGTAGCTGGCAGCAGAACAGGAAGAAGCAGCTCGTGGAGAGAGAGATTGAATGGTTAAGTCTTGAGTAGCAAGCACTGTTTGAGTTGTGTTTAGACCACCACTGGCTTCAGACTTGTGTGACTACTCTTATATCTTAAATTGTGATGATGACACCCTGGCTTTCACTGAAACCTGACTGCTCAGTACTGAAACATTTCTCATCTTTCTTGCCTTTTTCCTTAAAATAAAACATATTAATAGAAATAAATTGTGCATTTTCCTGTATATTTCAGGACTATAGTTCCAGTCCTGAGGCTCTGAATAAAAGTGTTTTGTCCTAAAATATCTTCCATAGCTTCTGACCATGGTTTCTAAAATTGAAGAACAGGTGATTCATGGGTTTGGGTCCTAAATGTATTTCTAGCTTGATGAATTGCCTGTTAAAATGCAAGTACACCTGAAAGGGGCATATTTGAACTGCTGCCAAACAACCTGTTGTTTTATTTGCTAGTGCAACCCATGAGAATGAGATGGAGAAAATCCTCCTAATGGGAGGATTAACCGATTGAGTTCAGCTCCATCCTGTAAACTTTGGCCTCAGCAAACTCCAGGGCTGGGTCCATCTGCAGGTCATATTTTCACCTCGCTTGCATGGTTTGGCTTAAGAGACATTTTGCTCTTCTAAGAGCTGACAACTTAGCTTACAAAATAAGGTGCTAGAGTGACTGTTGACCAAACCAGAACTGTGTTGCCATCCTTGTGCAAAGGGTGCACAAGGATGACACCCTCATTGCCTCGTTGCCTCACATATGCAAAGGGTGCAGGAGTCAGACAGACCTGAGTTCAAATCTTGGTTCTGCTTTTTATGCACTCAGTTCAGTTCAGTTCAGTCGCTCAGTCGTGTCCGACTCTTTGCGACCCCATGAATCGCAGCACGCCAGGCCTCCCTGTCCATCACCATCTCCCGGAGTTCACTCAGACTCACGTCCATCGAGTCCGTGATGCCATCCAGCCATCTCATCCTCGGTCGTCCCCTTCTCCTCCTGCCCCCAATCCCTCCCAGCATCAGAGTCTTTTCCAGTGAGTCAACTCTTCACATGAGGTGGCCAAAGTACTGGAGTTTCAGCTTTAGCATCATTCCTTCCAAAGAAATCCCACTAGGTAACCTTTAAATAGGCGGAGGAGCCTGGTAGGCCGCAGTCAGTTCATGGGGTCGCGAAAAGTCGAACATGACTGGGCGACTTCACTTTCACTTTTCACTTTCATGCATTGGAGAGGGAACTGGCAACCCACTCCAGTGTTCTTGCCTGGAGAATCCCAGGGATGGGGCAGCCTGGTGGGCTGCCGTTTATGGGGTTGCACAGAGTTGGACATGACTGAAGCGACTTAGCAGCAACCTTTAAATGATAAGACAATTTTGCTACCTGAGGTGCATCCTCATTTGTCAAATGATAATAAGATTTTGTGGGGTTATTTTGAGGATTATAAATAACATAGGCAAAGCATTTAGTGTCACTGCAGTAGGAACCCAGTTTTTAAAATGTACCTGTTCATAGCTGTTATATATGAATATTTTCAATACTCTGATGAGTAGTGAAACTTCTGCTTTAAGTTGAAACTTCTATGCCAAACACTGAAGACCGAATTAATCTTTGTTTTTTGACTGTTTATTTCCCATTATAAGCAAATTGTCTTTCTTCTGTCAGATCCTTTCCCAGCATCAGGGTTTCCAGTAGCATTTCTGCCTCTACATCCTTTATCACACAGGGTTCTATAGTTTACAAGGAAAGTTCCATGTATTATCTCATTTGACCCATTGAAACATGTTTTATAATCCTTACTTTGCAGATGAGGAAGCTGAAGGCCAGAAAGTATAAATAACTTGCTAAGCTTGCATAGTATAGAGCTGTACTCTGAAGCCTTTGACCCTTATAATTACCCAGCCACAAAAGTGAAAAAAGAACACAGAGACAGTGATGACAACATTCTTGGTTTACTGGATAGGGAATCTTACAAGTCAGAAGCAAAAGATCATGGAGCAACACTCCACCATTGACAGAGCCGAGCAGGCAAGACACAACAGCAGTCTTTGCTACATGAAGGGGAGGGAGGCTACCATTTATAGGGAAACTTATTGGCTCATCGGTTACCAAGTAAATCAGCATCTGAGGCAGGCAGCAAGACAGTTACTCATTAACAAGATTGGATGGTCATGTGAGTGGAATGTAGGTGAAACAGGGACTGATCAAGCAGGGATGTACAGAGAGCAAGAGAACCACCATCTTCAGTGACCTGATAATACACATAGTAAACAATAGGGTGAGGCCTAAATTTCTTTTGTTTTTCTTTTTTTTTAATTTTTCTTTTATATTGGAGTATAGTTGATTAACAATGTTGAGTTAGTTTCAGATATACAGCAAAGGGATTCAGTTATACATATACATGTATCTGTTGTAGCTATGAAATTAAAAGACATGTGCTCTCTGAAAGAAAAGTTATGACAAACCTAGACAGTGTATTAAAAAGTTGAGACATTAACTTTGCCTGCAAAGGTCCATATAGTCAAAGCTATGGTTTGCCCAGTAACCATGTATGAATGTATGAGCTGGACTATAAAGAAGTCTGAGTGCCAAAGAATTGATGTTTTTGAACTGTGGTGCTGGAGAAGACTCTTGAGAGTCCCTTGGACAGCAAGGAGATCAAACCAGTCGATCTTAAAGGAAATCAACCCTGAATATTCATTTGAAGCCCTGATGCTGAAGCTCCAGTACTTTGGCCACCTGATGTGAAGAGCCTACTCATTGGAAAAGACCCTGATGCTGGGAAAGATTGAAGGCAGGAGGAGAAGGGGATGACAGAGGACAAGATGGTTGGATCGTATCACCAACTCACTAGACGTGAATTTGAGCAAACTCTGGGAGATGGTGAAGGACAGGGAGGTCTGGTGTGCTGCACTCCTTGCGGTTGCAAAGAGTCGGACAGACCTGAACTTTTTTTTTCAAATTCTTTTCCCATTTAGGTTATTGAGCAGAGTCCCCTGTGCTATACAGCAGATTCTTGTTGGTTGTCTATTTTAAATATAGCAGTGTATACATGTTAATCCAAAATTCCCAATCTATCCCCGCTCACTCTTCCCCCCTGATAACTGTATGTTTGTTCTCTGTGAGTATGTTTCTGTTTTGTAAATAAGTTCATTTGTATTGCTTTTCTCAGATTCCACTTATCAGCAGTAACATATTTGTCTTTCTGCCCGACTGACTTGGCTTAGGTTGATAATTTCCAGGTTCACCCATATTGCTGCAAATGGCATTATTTCATTCTGTCTCATGACTTAGTAGCCTTCCCACATCTTCTTCATCCGTTAATCTGTTGGTTGACGTTTAGGTTGTGTCCATGTCCTGGCTGTTGTAAATAACGCTGCAATGAATATTGCAGTGCATGTATCTTTTCAAATGACAGTTTTCTCTGGATATATGCCCAGGAGTAGGATTGCTAGATCATTTGTTAGCTCTATTTTTAGTTTTTAAGATACTCCATAATGTTCTCCATAATGGTTGTTCCAATTTATATTCCCACCAACAATGTAGGAGGGTTCCCTTGTTTTCACACCCTCTCCAGCATTTATTTTTTGTAGATATTTTATGATGGCTATTCTAACCAGTGTGAGGTAGTTGTACGAAAATCATTGTACTTTTGATTTGCATTTTGGTAATAATTAGCCATGTTGAACATCTTTTCATGTGCCTTTTGGCCATCTGTATGTCTCTTTAGAGAAACATTTGTGTAGTTCTTCTGCCCGTTTTTTAATTGGGTTGTCTGTTTTTTTGATATTGAGCTGCATGAGCTGTTTGTAAATTTTGGAGATTAATCCATTCTCAGGTGCATCATTTGCAAATATTTTCTCCCATTCTATGGTTTTTTTCATTTTATTTATTATTTCACACCTTCTGATTTCAAAGCCCATAAGGTTTGCACAGTGGTTCTCAGCCCTCACTATTCACATGAGTTTTCTGGGCACCATAAACAACTATCCATGTCAAGGCTCCATCCCAGACCAATTAAATCAGAATGGAACTGACCTGAGACTTGGGAATATTTAAAACTCCCCAAGACATTCTTAGACTGAACTAGACCAGTTCCAGTGAGAATCCTGTCTCTACTATAAAACTTAGACCATCTTAATCTCTCTAATGAATCTTTTATTGTGTTCATTAAAAATTCTACATATTTAGTACTTTACTTTAGAAGCCATATAATGTAAATTCTGGAAGGAACTTCATATCCTTAATTAGTCTGGTTCTGAAACTTGGATCTGAGGACTGGACAGCAGAAAAATAAGGGCAATATAACAGATGTAAGGGGCTTCCCAGGTGCTTCAGTGGTAAAGAATCCACCTGCCAATGCAAGAGACACAGGAGACATCCGTTCGACCCCTGGGTCAGGAAGATCCTCAGAGGGGGAAATGGCAACCCACTCCAATATTCTTGTTGGGAAAATCTCATGGACTGAGGAGCCTGGTGGACTGCAGTCCATGGGGTAGCAAAGAGTTCTGACCTTACTAAGCATGCACCCAGCAGATGCAAGCCGATTATCTGTTGGAAGAACTGATTGTTATTCTAAAATTTGTTTGTGTTAAATGCCCATTCTTTTCTGAAATAATAGTGATCTTTGTTTTGCTAATATCCTCATTTAGAAGCATAAAAATTTGACAACCCTTTAACACATACCAAGTTATTTTTGGAAATTTTACTGACTTATATGGAAGGGAGTTCAGGATTGGGAACATGTGTACACCCGTGGCAGATTCATGTTGATGTATGGCAAAACCAATACTATATTGTAAAGTAAAAATAAAATAAAATATGAAAAAATAAAATAAATAAAAATAAAAAAGAAAAATAAATGAAAAGAAAATCCAACAATTTCTGGAAGCCACTGATCTTTGCCAACCCCCTCATTTTGCAGATAAGGAAACTGAGACCCAGAGAGAAGTTCTAGTACCCAAGTTCTATTCTATGTATTGCCTCAATGATTTTAAACTTATTTTTTTTTAAGTAGAATGTAATTATACCTTTTAATCTATGTGTGGTTCTGATTAATGCAGAGAAAAGAAATATAATTGGAAAAGAAAAAGTGAAAGGGTAAAAAAAAAAAACTGTAACTCAAAGATTCTGGAATTGTGACATAACAGTTATGAAAATAAGTCAAAGAGAAATTCTAGAACTGTAGAATACTATATCCCAAATTAAGAATTCAATGACAATGGTAATAGAAAATTATTCACAACTGAAGAAATAATCAGACAACTGGGAGATAGACCAGAGAAAATAACCAAATAATACAAGTTAGACTAAAGGGTTGGAGAAGGACATGGCAACCCACGCCTGTATTCTTGCCTGGAGAATGTCATGGACAGATGATCCTGGTGGGCTACAGTCCACAGTGTCACAAAGAGTCAGACATGACTAAAGCGACTTAACACGCCCACACACACACTAAAGGATATAAAATACAGAAGAGAGTGAAAGACAGGGCAGAGTGAGAAGGTCCCAGAAAGAAATAAGATAATAGAGCTGAGGCAAAATTTGAAGAGAATTTTCAACGATTTTTTCCAGAACTATGGAAAGAATAAAGTCATAGCTTCAAGAAGTCAAACGGATTTATAAAAGAGAAAAGAACACATCTGAACCCAATTCACTGAAAATGAAAAAAGAAAGAAACCTTAATAGTGGTTTTAAAAAGAAGACCATTTTCAAAGTCCTAACAATTAGATTAGCATTGACTTCTCAATAGCAATCATTAAAGTTAGAACACAATGGATAGATCAATTAAATATCCTGAAAGAAAATAATAGCCCACTTAGAGTTTAGTATCCAGAAAAAAAAATTCAAAAAACAAAGACAAGAGGAAAACATCTTCAGACAAAGGAAAATTGCAAAAAAGTCTCTCAGAATTCTTAACTTTTCATGTGTCATGGCCCCTTTGGCACTCTGGTGAGATCTCTAACCACTTTCTCAGAATAAGGTCTTTAAATATATAAAATAAAATATGTAAAATCACAAAGGAAACCAATTTTAGACAGATATAAAATATATTTAAAAAGTGATATAGTGATATGTTTATAAATATGCTAACAAGACCTAAAAATAGATCTGAATAAGAAGATCTAAATAACAAGTATGTATGGTGATTTCTGAGTTGATTACAGTAATTTCTAAGAAGGATAAGTTTCTAAAAGGTTATCTCCTTGAGTTTAGTCAGAAAGCTAACTGTGCTAAGTTCTATCAGAAAGCAGGAGGTGGAACAAAGCAATCAGTGGGAAAGCTGACACCTCCTTAAGGCACATCCAAGAAGCGAGAGCCATATTACACAGTGAATGATATAGATCTTTAATACAGGGAATAATAAACATCAATCATTGCTTACTGCATAAACAGAAAGTGTTGGTTACACAAGTATGTATGTACCATCTCTATTTTTAAAAATATCCTAACAAGTGTCTTCTTTTTTTAAGTATAGTTTATTTACAATGTTTTGTTAACTACCGTTTTAAAGTGGTTCAGTTATGCACTTTTATACATTCTCTTTTTATATTCTTTTTCATTACAGTTTATCATAGGATATTGAATATAGTTCTCATTCTGTGAAGTAGTTCAGTTCAGTCGCTCAGTCGTGTCCAACTCCTTGCGACCCCATGGACTGCAGCACGCCCAGGCCTCCCTGTCCATCACCAACTCCCAGAGTTTACCCAAACTCATATCCACTGAGTCGGAGATGCCATCCAACCACCTCATCCTCTGTCGTCCCCTTCTCCTCCTGCCTTCAATCTTTCCCAGCATCAGGGTCTTTTCCAGTGAATCAGTTCTTCACATCAGGTAGCCAAAGTATGGGAGTTTCAGCTTCAACATCAGTCCTTCCAATGAACATTCAGGACTGATTTCCTTTAGGCTGGACTGGTTGGATCTCCTTGCAGTCCGAGGGACTCTCAAGAGTCTTCTCCAACACCACAGTTCAAAAGCATCAGTCCTTCGGTGCTCAGCTTTCTTTATAGTCCAACTCTCACATCCATACATGACTACTGGAAAAACCATAGCCTCGACTAGATGGACCTTTGTTGACAAAGTAATGTCTCTGCTTTTTAATATGCTGTCTAGGTTGATCATAACTTACCTTCCAAGGAGTAAGCGTCTTTTTATTTCATGGCTGCAGTCACCATCTGCAGTGATTTTGGAGCCCTCCAAAATAAAGTCTGCACTGCTCTGAAGTAGGACCTTGTTGTTTATCTACTCTCTATATAAAAGCCTACATCTAACCTCAACCTCCCACTCCATTCTTCTGCCAACCCTTTCCCCCTTGGCAACCACCAGTCTGCTCTCTCTGTCTGTGAGTCTGTTTCTGCTTCATAGATAGCTTCACTGTGTCATGTTTTAGATTCCAGGTATAAGTGATACCATATGATATTTGTCTCTTTCTGACTTGTTTCACTCAGAACGATAATCTCTGGTTGCATCCATGTTGCTGCAGTGACATTATTTCATTATTTTCATGACTGAGTAGCATTCCATTGTCTATATGTACCCCACATCTTCTTTATCCATTCACCTGTCAATGGACAGTTAGGCTGTTTCCATGTCTTGGCTATGTGACTTTGTCAGTAGTGCTGCTATGAACATAGGGACACATGAATCATTTTAGATTAGGAGTTTGTGTGGATATTTGCCCAGGAGTTGGATTATTGAATCATAGAGTAATTTTATTTTTAGCTTTCTGAGGAACCTCCATACTGTTTTCCACAGTGGCTGCACCAACTCACATCCCTACCAACAATGCAGGAGAATTCCTTTTCTCTGAAACCTCTCCAACATTTTTTATTTGTAGAGAACTGTCATGTTTCAACATTTTCCTTTGAAAGTAGATGTATAATAGAGCTTTAAATAAATACTCTGCTTCCTTCCATCTCATTAAAAAAAAAAATAAGATTCTGCCTTTAATTTCCAGATGTTTTTGTTTGCTCAGAGTAGGATTGAGTCTTCTCAAAGCAGTTAGTGTCTACACATAAAGTTTCATTTTTAAGTTGTCGTTAATGCTATTTCTGAGAAAACAGGTTATTGGTATCCTTGTTCAGATTGTATGGGGGAAAGATACATTGTATCAATACAAAGAGACACTAGTTATTTCATTTCAGTTCAGTTCAGTCCCTCAGTCGTGTCCGACTCTTTGTGACCCCATGAATCGCAGCACTCCAGGCCTCCCTGTTCATCACCATCTCTCGGAGTTCACTGACTCACGTCCATCGAGTCCGTGATGCCATCCAGCCATCACATCCTCGGTCGTCCCCTTCTCCTCCTGCCCCCAATCCTTTCCAGCATCGGAGTCTTTTCCAATGAGTCAACTCTTCACATGAGGTGGCCAAAGTACTGGAGTTTCAGCTTTAGCATCATTCCTTCCAAAGAAATCCCAGGACTTATCTCCTTCAGAATGGACTGGTTGGATCTCCTTGCAGTCCAAGGGACTCTCAAGAGTCTTCTCCAACACCACAGTTCAAAAGCATCAATTCTTCGGCGCTCAGCCTTCTTCACAGTCCAACTCTCACATCCATACATGACCACAGGAAAAACCATAGCCTTGACTAAACAGACCTTAGTCGGCAAAGTAATGTCTCTGCTTTTGAATATACTATCTAGGTTGGTCAAAAGTATTTCCTTAAACAGAGCATCCCAAATGTACTTGATGATTGCCTGTCTATGGCCTTCATTTAGTCCTGAGGTACTCCTCGCTATTGGCATAAACATTAGCAGGAATAGGTGTTTTGGTGAATACTTGAAGATGTTAAATAATTTGAAAATCTTTTAAGTGTTGAGTTTATTATTTTGCCAAGTATTAAAAGTGATCTGCCAATGCTCATGGCTGAAGCTTCTGCCCTTGCTCAGATGACACTACCAATGCGATCATTACTTGTGGATGCATGTTACAAATCTGGCATTCTCCCCAGTAGTCCTTAACTAGCTCATCATCTTCTTCCCCTGTGAAACCAGATGCAACAACATAATTGACTTCCCAATTTTTCTGGCCCAGATCTACACTGTGTATCATTTCCCCACATGAAAGCTCTATTCAAGTGGCAGAAAATCATTAGAAGCAGAAATAAGATTCTTTATTTCCTTTATTTCTTCAACCCAACCCTTAAAACACTTTAAGATTCCCATAAAGCCAATACTGAAATGTCCAAATGAGAACTTCCAAAGTATCTTTGTGCCAAGAAGCACAGTAAAAATCAAATTGGTTCTAAATGCTTTAGGAATGAGCCCCAAATATCATACTGTTACTCATTGTGACTTCTGATAGCTCTAAATTATGAGGTTGTGCCACAACCCTCAAAGTAAGGGCAGGCTTCTTCCTGGACTTCATCAACCCAGTGAGGCCCACCAGGAAAGGAAGAAGGAGTTAATTTCACACTTACACTTCTAGTGGTCTAGATGGTAGAGAATCCGCCTGCAATGTAGAAGACCAGGTTTCGATACCTGGGTCGAGAAGATCCCCTGGAGAAGGGAATGGCAACCCACTCCAAAATTCTCACCTGGAGAATCCCATGGACAGAGGAACCTGATGGGTCCATGGGGTCACAAAGAGTAGGACACAACTGAGCAACTAACATATACACAGGCTTCCAAAGAAATTTGGAGTTGTTTCAGGTCAAACTACCAAATCCCTATAAATGGGTGTAACAACCTCATTTCCTAAACATTACCTGTATTACTTTTGAGATTTGGATTTATTATGAAGGTTTGAGCAATCAGGTCCATGTTTGTAGATTCTATTAATGATTTCTTTTCCATTTCACTTTATCTTGGAGTAACAAATAGCTAATATCTGGGGATATATACCCACAGAGGTTTACAAAGAAATCACTAATAAAATGTCCAGATGCATTTCAGATTGTCCGCTTCCCTTTTGTGAGAAGCAGGTTTTTAAAATGATTTTGTTCCCCCTCCCACCTGGTTCTCCCTAGGATGCCCTTCTGTTCAGCATTGCAAGGGCATTAGATAGGGCCAGGGTGGCAGTGATGCAAGTTATCTACATTGAGGCTGACCAAAGTTAGTGGGAGATATAAAAAGTTCTGCCACATTGAGCCTCCTTAACTGGGAGTCCTCAGTTGCCCTTGTTATTCACAGTGAGTTCCTTGTATCCTGGCCTCATCCTGTCTCTGCCTGCCACATAGCCTTCTCCTAAGTTAGTGCTCGCTAGGTCACCTGTTGGTCCACTGCTCATTAACCGTTTATTTCATTTGCATGTGTTATCTGTTCCCTGTAACCAAGGCAACCAGGGATGGCACTTGTGCAGTCAGACAAGCGTTTCTCCCATCTGGTCAGGCCACAGTAGTGTTCTTTCTCACCTCACTCTTGTGGCAGCAAGAAATACATGATCAGCAAAATCCTTCTCCTTGTCATCAGTTTCTCCACAAGGACTCAGGAACTATACAATTTTCTCTAGGTTTATCAATTAACTTATTTCTTCTAACAAATCTTGGTATGTTTTCTCTTCTAGTAGATTGTACTTCCAACCAGTTGGCACACTCAACATATTTCAAAATCAGAAGAAAAAAACGTACACACAGACTCACAGACAAGCATATACCTGTTCTTGGATCACCATTAATGAATGTGTCTGCAATGTGGAAAGGAAAAATCTTCAGTGGGATGTTTATTTCTTTGAACATTTTCCCTTATAGGAAGGACAGACCTTCTGGGGTATAACCCATGAAAACTCTACATCCATGAACATCCTCTCCTCTTCAGCTACACTCGGACTCTTTTGGAAATTTCATCTGTTCTGCCATCTTTAAATACTATATATAATGAGGTTTCTTATATCTGTATATGCAATCTGGAACACTCTCCTAAATTTTAGATTCATAAATTTACCTGCCTACTTGACATCTATATCTTGACAGCTATTAGGAATCCCAGTGTGAATATTTTTAAAGAAACCAAACTCCTGATCATTTCCTTATCCCAGATTTGTTCTACCTCAGCCATTCCCTTTTCTGTTAGAGGCAACTCCTTGTTTTCCAGTTTATTATGCCAAAATCTTGGATTCACCCTTTATCACTTTCTCTCTTCATTGCACATTAAATTGGTTATCAAATCCCGTGGGCTGTCCTCTCAAAATATATCCAGAATCCAAGCAATTCTTAATCTCTTTAGCTACTACTAACTTGGTCCAGGGCTTCCCTGATAGCTCAGTGGTACAGAATCTGCCTGCCAATGCAGGAGACATTGATTCCATTCTGGGTCAGGAAGATCCCCCAGAGAAGGAAATGGCAATCCACTACAGTATTATGCCTTGGAAATCCAACAGAGGAGCCTGGCAGGCTATAGTCCATGTGGTTGTCAGGAAGCATTTAACAGGAGGCTTCCTGTGTGCTGTTTTGGATCTGTCAGGAATCCTCTGTTCCTTATTAATTCCTGAATATTCAGAAATTAAAAGGAGAGGCAAGCCTCTCTGGGGGCTGAGGAATCCAGCCATTTCCTTCATTAGTTTTTCAATATGGTGATAAGTACCCGCTTCCTTCTTATGAACCATATGGTAAAAGTGATTGTTTACGACTCTCTCTCTCTTTAATATGGATCACCTATGTTTTTTAAGTCTGGAATTTTAATCTTTATCTTTGCTTAGAATAACTACAGTATATATGCCCACACCATGTTGATTAAAACACCTTTGCTCCATCAGAGCTCTGGTCCCCGTGTCTTTCTTTCTCTCTCTCTCTCTCTCTCTCTCTCTCTCTCTCAGGCTGATTTTCTGGAGCGCAGAGACCCGTCATGCTCATTCTCCTGCCCAAGCTTCTAAGACCCTCTGGTGAAGGTGCACTGTGCCTTCACCTGCTAAAGAGGGCACCAGGTGCCTTCGTGAGCGACGCAAGCCCTGTGTCAAAGGGCTTTATTGGTTTTCTGCATAAACCAAGGAATATCAGCCTCTTTCTCTCTCTTTTACTTTCTTATCTTCAACTCTGGACCACCAGGTTCCGGTCCATTAAAGGACCTCAACATGTGGTCACAGAAGAGTTTACACAGACTAAGCAACAACTTGGTCCAAGTCACCATTATCCCTTTCCTAGGTTATTTCAACTGGCTCCCACCCTTGTATCTTTCCATCTTTGTTGGTTATAGTATATTCTCACCATATCTACTAGTATGGGTGAGCTTTTGAAGCTGCAGGTTAAACCTGTTAATATCCTCCAGGGACTTTCATTCTCAGAGTGAAAACCAAAGCCCTTTCATAGCTTATGAAGATCTAGTTGACTTCTTACTTCATTTTTTCTACCCTCTTGTTCATGTTCAATCTATGCCAGTCACGCCATGCTCCTTTTGAAGGATTTGAACTTGCTGTTTCCTCTTCTGGAAAGTTTTCTCACCAAATATTTATACATGTCTGGTTTCCTTATCTTCTTTAGGTCTATACTATATAAAGGAGAAGGGAGAGGAAACTAATGTAAAAAGCGGGAAGTGAGCAAAACATTGTATAGTTCAGTTCAGTTCAGTCACTCATTTGTGTCCATCTCTTTGCAACTCCATTGACAGCAGCATTCCAGGGCTCGCTGTCAATCACCAACCCCCAGAGTTTACCCAAATTCATGTCCATTGAGTCGGTGATGCCATCCAACCATCTTGTCTCTGTCGTCCCCTTTTCCTCCTACCTTCAATATTTCCCAGCATCAGTTCAGTTCAGTTCAGTCTCTCAGTCGTGTCCGACTCTTTGCGACCCCATGAATCGCAGCATGCCAGGCCTCCCTGTCCATCACCAACTTCTGGAGTTCACTCAGACTCACATCCATCGAGTCGATGATGCCATCCAGCCATCTCATCCTCTGTCGTCCCCTTCTCCTCCTGCCCCCAATCTCTCCCAGCATCAGAGTCTTTTCCAATGAGTCAACTCTTCACATGAGGTGGCCAAAGTACTGGAGTTTCAGCTTTAGCATCATTCCTTCCAAAGAAGTCCCAGGGCTGATCTCCTTCAGAATGGTCTTTTCAAATGACTCAGCTCTTCGCATCAGGTAGCCAAAGTATGGGAGTTTCAGCTTCAACATCAGTCCTTCCAATGAACATTCAGGACTAATTTCCCTCAGGATGGTCAGGTTGAACCTCCTTGCAGTCCAAGGGACTCTCAAGAGCCTTTTCCAACACCACAGTTGAAAAGCATCAATTCTTTGGCACTCAGCTTTCTTTATAGTCCAATTCTCACATCCATACATGACCACTGGAAAAACCATAGCCTTGACTAGATGGATTTTGTTGGCAAAGAAATGTCTCTGCTTTTTAATATGCTGTCTAGGTTGGTCATAACCTTCCTTCCAAAGAGTAAGCATCTTTTAATATCATGACTGCAGTCACCATCTGCAGTGATTTGGGAGCCCCCAAAAATGAAGTCTGACACTGTTTTAACAGTTTCCCCATCTATTTGCCATGAAGTGATGGGACTGGATGCCATGATCTTAGTTTTCTGAATGTTGACCTTTGAACCAACTTTTCACTCTCCTCTTTCACTTTCATCAAGATACTCTTAAGTTCTTCTTTACATTCTGCCATAAGGGTGGTGTCATCTGCATATCTGAAGTGACTGATATTTCTCCTGGCAATATTGATTCCAGCTTGTGCTTCATCCAGCCCGGCATTTCTCATGGTGTACTCTGCATAGAAGTTAAATAAGCAGGGTGACAACATACAGCCTTGACATACTCCTTTTCCTATTTGGAACCAGTCTCAGACAGCCATTTTGCTTTTTTGCATTTCTTTTTCTTTGGGATGTTCTTGCTCCCTGTCTCCTGTACAATGTCACTAACCTCATTCCATAGTTCATCAGGCACTATGTCTATCCATATCTAGTCCCTTAAATATATTTCTCACTTCCACTGTAGAATCATAAGGGATTTGATTTAGGTCATACCTGAATGGTCTAGTGGTTTTCCCTACTTTCTTCAATTTGAGTCTGAATTTGCCAATAAGAAATTCATGATCTGAGCCACAGTCAGCTCCCAGTCTTGTTTTTGCTGACTGTATAGAGCTTCTCCATCTTTGGCTGCAAAGAATATAATCAGTCTGATTTCAGTCTGTTGGCCATCTGGTGATGTCCATGTGTAGAGTCTTCTCTTGTATTGTTGGAAGAGGGTGTTTGCTATGTATGACCAGTGCGTTCTCTTGGCAAAACTCTATTAGCCTTTGCCCTGCTTCATTCTGTACTCCAAGGCCAAATTTGCCTGATACTCCAGCTATTTCTTGACTTCCCCCTATAATGAAAAGGAAATCTTTTTTTGGGTGTTAGTTCTAGAAGGTCTTTTAGGTCTTCATAGAACCGTTCAACTTCAACTCTTTCAGCATTACTGGTCAGGGCACAGACTAAGATTACCATGATATTGAATGGTTTACCTTGGAAACGAACAAAGATCATTCTGTCGTTTTTGAGATTGGATCCAAGTACTGTATTTCTGACTCTTTTGTTGACTATGAAATCTACTACATTTCTTCTAAGGGATTATTGCCCACAGTAGTAGATATAATGGTCATCTGAGTTAAATTCACTCATTCCAGTCCATTTTAGTTCGCTGATTCCTAGAATGTCGATATTCACTCTTGCCATCTCCTGTTTGACCACTTCTAATTTGCCTTGATTCATGGACCTAACATTCCAGGTTCCTGTGCATTATAGCTCAGACCTTGCTTCTATCACAGTCATATCCACAACTGGGTATTGTTTTTGCTTTGGCGCCATCTCTTCATTCTTTCTGGAGTTATTTCTCCAGTGATCTCCAGGAGCATAATGGGCTACCTACCAACCTGGGGAGTTCCCCTTTCATTATCCTATCTTTTTGCTTTTCGTACTGTTCATGGAGTTCTCAAGGCAAGAATACTGAAGGGGTTTGCCATTGCCTTCTCCGGTGGACCATGTTTTTTCAGAACTCTCCACCATGACCCATCCATCTTGGGTAGCCCTACATGACATGGCTTAGTTTCACTGAGTTAGACAAGGCTGTGGTCCATGTGATTAGATCAGTTAGTTTTCTGTGATTGTGGTTTTAGTCTTTCTGCCCTCTGATGCCCTCTCTCAGCGCCTGCTGTCTTACTGGGGTTTCTCTTACCTTGGACATGGGGTATCTCTTCACAGCTGCTACAGCAAAGAGCAGCCTCTGCTCCTCACCTTGGACGTGAGGTATCTCCTCGCTGCCACTGCTACAGACCTTGGATGTCGGGTATCTCCTCTAGGCTACTTGCGGCTCCAGCGCTGCGCAGCCTCCACTCACTGCTCCAGCGCCGCACAAAACATTGTCTAAATGTTTATTTAATTCCATAAAATCAGGCAACTATATCATTTTGTAAGAGATATACCATTGCTGTGAGATATATCATTGCCTAGGTGACAGACAAAAATCCAGATAAACAAAAGGCATCTAGAGAAATAAAAATGAAAGTAGAATGAAATCTAAGTGAGTGAATAAAAATAAAATGCAAAGACTTTACCTCCAAGTCCCCAGGAGGTCCATTTGGCACAACCTCAGGAGTTCCCTTGTTATCCTGATATTAAATTAGAGAACCCCACGTAGGTAGCTATTTCCATTGTTTCTTTTATGTTCATTCTGGGTCAACCTTTTACTGGGTTGGACTGATGACAATCAAACAGAAAAAGATAAGCCAGAAAGCAGTGATTCAAAATGTTAGGCTAAGAATTGAAATGTTAAAAAAGACTCAGGAGGATTTAAAATATTTTTTCAAAGAACCATTTAACAGGGAAGAAAGCCCTTTTCTAAATGTAAAAGTAGTGGCAGTAGAAATACTTGCTAGTTCACAGAATTGTGTTGGCTTGTAAGAAAGTTTTTCCAGAATGAAATCCAAGTGCTTGTCCTCTTCCTACTCATATATCCTAACACAGAATATTTTGGAAATGTAGTAGGCCAGAAGAATACCACTTTTATCCAAATATTTATCTTAGTAGACTATCCTTAACCAAAATTATTCAAATGTTCCTTAAAATTGCTTGAAACTGGACAGCCTCTCAGGGTCTTATTTGATTGTATCTGTTAGTTTATTTTTGTAAGGAAAGTGCCAATGGAGGATGAAAATTTACCTCATCAAAGCTAGAAATGCCAATTTGAGTGCAGATTTTTTTATTCTGTAGCAAAATTCCTATAATAGAATTTGTCTTTGGGAAAGCTATTGGAATAGCTTTGGCAATAGCTATTGTTCTCTTAGAGAACACTACTTCTGACCCACAGTAATATGAAGTAGATACCTTTACAGATTAAGACTTTTTTGGTTTTTTTGTTTGTTTGTTTGTTTGTTTTTATCTAGACATCCCTATCTACAGAAGAGTATTGTATTGTTCTTATGAGGGGTGTGTGTATGTGTTTAAGAAAGAAATTAGAAGCTGAAACTGGTTGATGGCAGGAGAGATGAAGTAGCAAGTCTGACGTGTCTTCACCTCAGGCTGGTGGTTGGATCATTAAACAGAATGGATGGGCTTTGCCTGCAGCCACTCCCTGCTAATCTTCTAAGCCCCCACCACCAAAGTGACATACCTCCAACTGTAACAACTCCTGTCAAATATTTCACTCATTCTGTCCCACGACTTGGGAGCCAGACCAAATCCTATTAAGGGGCTTCCCTATTGGCTCAGGTGGTATAGGATCTGCCTGTAATGCAGGAGAGGCAGGTTCGGTACCTGGATTGGGAAGATCCCCTGGAGAAAGGAATGGCTACCCATTCCAGTATACTTGCCTGGAGAATTCCGTGGATAGAGAGCCGGACCAAATCCTATAAACAAAAAGGTAGGGCATTCCCCTAAAGAAAAATCTGTCTCCTCTGTCAAATCACTGAAGAGAGAAAATAGGGAAAGTTTTAGCCTGGAGGAAGAAATGGACTATGAGCTGATGAGCCTGAATTGGAAACTTATGATAAAAGGCATTTTTCTGAGAGGGGGTAGGCTTAGTTTTGAAACCTAGTGGCTGGACTATGTCAAGTAAAGAAAACTTGTATAAGGGCATTTCCAACAGGTCTAGAAAGAATGATATCTGTATCCAGGGCTAAGCTTTTTTCCCTTCATTGTAGTTCTCTTCTCAGGTAACAACCAGCATATTTAATTATTCCTTGGAAATTCCCAGGAAATACTTTGAAAGTGTAGAGTCCATTCTTCCATTAAAAAAATAAATGAATTTCTCAAGGTTCACCAGATGGGAAATAAGAATACGAGATTGGGAAAAGGATTCCTTCTGAAGCCTGGAGAGCCCATGGAACTCTGAGGCCTGCTTAATTATGTAAAGGGAGCCAAATTTAGAGTCCTAAAGTCCTTCAGCCTACATATATTAAAAGAGGGGCAATGCCCAGGAATAAGTCTTACCTCTGACACAGAATACCACCCCAGGGCCGTGGTCACTGGACAGATTCAGTCACTAGCCTCAGTGATCAAATGCAAACTCCAAAGTCACTTCATGCCAGCTTTAGAGAACTAGTTTAAGTGTGTAACCCAAATTCTGTAAGTCATAACAACATTGCTAAAAGATTAATAAAACAGTATTTCTCTGGTTCTGCCCTCACTGGTATTTTTGGGTTGCCAGCCTGTCCTACTTTTGCCTCTGCAAACTTCCTTACAGAACATCACATACTCCTTAGCCTAAACTAAGTTCTGCAATCTGAGTCTGTCCTCCCTCTGCTCCCATACAAGCTATTGCAGTCAGCATCTCTTCTTGTGCGGCGGCGGCCCCAAGGTTCAGCTCCCAGGCTTCTGTCTCCAGTCCACACGTAAGCTGGACTCTTCCATGTGTCAAAGGCCTCCTGAAGGCAGGAAGTTTCCCTTCATCCCCACTTGCACACACTCTGCTACCCAGCATTGCCTTCTGCTCTCCCGATCTTACTGAGATTTTATTAGAGTTGTTTTCTTTTTTCCTTTAAACTGCCTCTGTGTTGAAATAGGCTCTTTCCAGAAACAATCCATGACTGCTAAGAGCTGATCCAGAGGACATGCTAAGAGGCAGACGCTACACTGGATTTAGAGTTACCTCTGCCCTCTGACTTCACCCTATTTTTCTTGGCATGAATCTGTAAACACAACTCTCTCTTCCAGTTGGATGAGCCTTTCCTATTTGGGTTCCCTGGGGATTAGCCTGATAGGCCCAGACTCGAAGCAAATTGAGCTTCTGATGGTGCTGGGAGTGAGAGACTTTGGCCTGGGAGCAAGTAAATAAAACAGCCACGACCTTTTAATTATATGTCTCACTGTCTAATTGTTTGTTTTATTGCATATTTCATGTAGCTTCTTCTAGACCCTTTTTGATGGTTATCTTAAAAATCATTAAAAGATAATGATTTGGGGGAAAGTTTTTCAAAAATGCAGTCACTGTCCTTCTCCTTCCCAAGTTACCTCCTTCTGACTCAAAATCATTTGTACTTTTAGGCAAACCAAGCTGGAAACCCTGCCATAGGAAATACGAAAGCTTTTTCCTGATTTAACTTCTTTCTTTCATTTGGACTATTCACTGAAGGAAGGTGGTAGATGGCATATGTATATATATATATATAACCCCCTGAATTCAGTCTTCTGAAAGAGTTAAACCTTCAGGTTATGTGGCAGATTTTTCAGGCCTTGAAGCCAGTGGACATCAAATAAGCTAAGAAAGCATGAGAACCAAAAAGGCCTAAGGAACATGGATAGACTTTTAATATTTTACTGGCCATTGAAAAGAAATTGTGCATTGCACTATTTAGAAATACAGCAACTATTACATTTTGTAAATGGATATGCCTACATTTATTGATGTACAAATAATTTATGCCTGGAGAATCCCAGGGACGGGGGAGCCTGGTGGGCTGCCGTCTCTGGGGTCACACAGAGTCGGACACAACTGAGGCGACTTAGCAGCAGCAGCAGCATGCTTGTTTTATTGCCAGGGATACTCACTCGGTCCTGGGAAATCCAGTAAACAGACTGTAACAGTAATTTCAAAAGCTTTTGCTAGAACTTGGAACAGAATTATCTGATGGTGGTAGTTCTTATAGGGTTTTGCCAATGAGACCAGAAGTTCCCAGAAGCAAAGGGCTTCATTCCCTGTTAATTTCCTGCAAAGCTACATGGTTTTGGTTCTAATTAGAAAATTAACTCATGATTAGAGTAAAACACTTTGAAAACACATAAAAGCATGAATAAAACAAAAATAGCTTACAATTCTAAAATCTGCTGATAAGTACTCTGTATTTTGGTGTATTCTATTCTATTATTTCCAATACTCTTTTATTGATTGATACACCTTTTTTTCACATTTTAACATCTTTGAAACAGTTGCATCTTATAATTGGTGATTTGTTAAAATAATTATTGGAAGTGTTTTTCTCTTTCTTAAATATAGGTATTGAAATGATGATTCATCTTAAAGTCAATAACCATAAATTAGGTAATCATTTCAGACATGAAATACTGAATATATATGCATGCATTTGTGAAGGTCTAGTTATATTTAGGAGAATTTATCATGACTCTCTCCTATTACTATTTTATATTCAAAGGGAAACACACTAGTAATCTAAACTAATCAAAATTTTCATTCCATTCTCTCAAAGGATATTGATATGTAACCCCAGTTTACTTTTTAAAATTCTTCTTTCCCAACTCCATGTTTCCAGATCTTTTTTTCAACCCTTCCCTATTCTCCCTTTTTCCCCAGTCTTCTTCAATTTCTCCTTTCTTTAACCTCCATCATTTTTCCTTATTATTATTACTTTTTATTTATTTTTTCTTCTGATTATTAACTTCCATCATTTTTCCTTTTAATTATTACTCTTAAGAGTAAAACTTGCCATATCTGATGTAGTTCCTTTCTACATTACAAAAACCCAGAAACTCAGCACTTAAAGAGGATTTTCATTAGAGGCTAATAAGTGAGAGAGTGAGAAAGATGGGATGGGCAAATATCAAAATTTCTGTAGCAAGTGAGGGGAAAAGGGAACCATGTTAATTATTATTATTTCTGACAAAACACACAGATGCAGAAACATACATAATAATAGT
Organism: Cephalophus harveyi; assembly: GCA_006410635.1. Classification (NCBI taxonomy): domain Eukaryota; kingdom Metazoa; phylum Chordata; class Mammalia; order Artiodactyla; family Bovidae; genus Cephalophus; species Cephalophus harveyi. Next base: position 23,308 of record SJYT01010382.1, on the reverse strand, counting down.
CTTCTAGGTATCAAAAATATTTAATGTTTTGATGGAGCTTTTTGATTTGAAGTAGTAAAAACAATACAAAACAAAAGAAACAGAAACTCTAGTTTGTAGATAAGGGGTTACATTTTCTATAATTCTTGCTCTTATACTTGGGTTGTCATGAGAAAATATAAGTTAATAGCCATGTATTTTTTTTCTTAATATGTAATTTTTATTCTATATTAAAAAAATACTAAAAAGTATGTTATAACCTTGCTTTTGACTCCTCTGACCACCTGAACAGAACCTACCCACTGTTCCCTTGTTACCTTTGATATATCCCACTCTATAGACACAGATCTTGGAGGAGTTAACTTTCATTAGACCTGGCTTGTACCTCTTATCTTTTACTGAATATTTGCTCAGAGTATTCTCTGTTGACACATAATGAGAGAAGTTTAAAAGGCCCACAAAGGCTACTACAGTCTTCCATTCACTTCTATTCTATGCCTAATATCAGTGCCTTCCAAGGGGTAGGTCTTGGTGAACACAAGAGTACCTTGGAGGAGAAAGAGGGCCTAAAAAGGGGAAATCAGGAGAAAGTAAACAGTCAAACCTGGTACTTGATCTTCTGTAGTCTAGTCACCCCTTGACCTAGATTACAGAGAGTTCACTATAAAATGTGGCTGGTTACACCAGGACCCTATTCTTTAAAAACTGGAGGACCTTCTAAGCAGTTTATACACAAGCCTGAATTTCAGATTCATCAGAAAGCAGAGGAATCTTCCCCCACGTCTGCTCCTCAAATTATAGTAATCATAGAGCAAAATCTCCAGACACATTTCTCCCCATTCACACTCTTTACCTCTCTCTTCTTCAGATATTTTATTTACAAAAGAAACAAGGGTGAGAATAAGAGAGAGGCTTAATGTAGATAAATATCAGACAAATCAGAGCTGAGCAAAAAAGGAATTTGCTAATCCAAGCAAAAAGGGAATTTGCTGTATGGTTCAGGAAACTCAAAACAGGGGCTCTGTATCAACCTAGAGGGGTGGGATGGGGAGGGAGCTGGGAGGGAGCTTCAAAAGGAAGGGGATATATGTATACCTATGGCTGATTCATGTTGAGGTTTGACAGAAAACAGCAAAATTCTGTAAAGCAATTATGCTTCAATAACAAATTAATTTAGAGAAAAAAAGGAGTCAGCAGAGTGTAGCATAATTGCTTGTACACAACAGCACATTCACAAATAGTAAACTTTAAACATTCTTTAATGTCAAGCAACATTCTCCCCAGGTCTCTTTATCCTGCTGAGCACCAAGAGGTTGGCATCAAGCCCCAGGTGACGCCACCTCTAGGGCTAAAAACAGAAAGACAAGACAAAGGAGAAAGAAAATACAAGTCAGTGTTTGTGCTAGATACAGTTCACTAGCAAAGCCAACAGTATTCTATAATTTGGGCTGGGAAACAGCTTTTCTTATAATATTATTGTAAATATCTGTAATAGCTACCAAAATTTAATGGGATTTCATTATATATGGAGTTGCATATAAGAAAAGAAAACAGGGCATTGTCCATTCAAAGAGACAGTGTAAATCTTCCCTTTCTCACTGATGTCTGGGAAAGCACTCAAATAAGAACTGTGAAGAACTGGCAGGAAGATTCATTGAGAAAAGCACATTTGTCAACTGCTGGCTGATGTGGATAAGCAGACACAGTGAAACGAACCTTGGATGAGTTAAGACAAAGTCTTCTCATTAAGGCTCAACTCACCTACAGATTTCAGTCAGTTCCCCATGAGACAAAAGGACAAAGACTCAGTCAGAGTTCATTGCAAGATGCAACAGACCCAAGCACAGTAAACTGTAAAAGGCCTGAATAAAACAATGAAATAATAAAGTTAAATAAAAAAGAAGGAAATAAAACTGTCCATAATCTCCACCCCACCATTATAAACACTACAAACTTTGAACTAATGGATCCATACATTTGCCCATCTACAACTTAACTGTGGTGTTTTGAGTCCTATTTTTGTAGTAAGCCTCTCATTTATGACTGGCCACCTCACTTGAAGACTAGCCTCTCTCTCAGCTGGTCACCCCAAGTATTCCCTTTTTTAATGTCTCGGCCCTTAAGGCCATTGTCTTTATATTCCCATCCCTTCCTCCGCTGCTCTTATTCATTTGTTCCACAAATATTTATTGAGTACACACTGCTGGTGTAAGTCAGACACCTTCCCTCCAAAGAGCCAGACCACTACCCCATGTTAATGAACTTAACAGCTGAAGCTGAAGACACAGTAGGTTCCTGCAGAAGAGCTGCCTGCTCCCCATCAACCAGACTCTGCCTGTGCACCGACAAAAGATACTCATACAAATGTTGCTACCTTCTTCCAGTCTGATCAGATCTCTTGTTGTTTTTCAGTTGCCCAGTCATGTCCAATTCTTTGCAACCACATGGACTGCAGCATGCCAGACCTCTCTGACCCTCACCATCTCCCAAAGTTTGCCCAAGTTCATGTCCATTGTATCAGTGATGCCATCTAGCCATCTCATCCTCTGATGCCCTCTTTTCCTTTTGCCCTCAATCTTTCCCAGCATCAGGGACTTTTCCAATGAGTCAGCTGTTTGCATCAGGTTACCAAAATACTGGAGCTTTAGCTTCAACATCAGTCCTTCCAATGAGTATTCAGGGTTGATTTCCCTCAAGATTGACTGGTTTTATCTCTATGCTGTCCAAGGGACTTTCAGGAGTCTTCTCCAGCAACACAGTTCAAAAGCATCAATTCTTTGGTGCTCTGCCTTCTTTACAGTCCAGCTCTTACAACTGTAAATGACCACTGGGAGGACCATAGCCTTGACCATACAGACCTTTGCCAGGAGAGTAACGTCTCTGCTTTTCAACACACTGTCTAGGTTTGTCATAGATTTCCTACCAAGAAACAATCTTCTTCTGATTTCATGGCTACAGTCACCATCCACAGTGAGTTTATAGACCAAGAGGAAATCTGTCACTACTTCCACCTTTTCCCCTTCTAATTTGCTATAAAATAATTGGGCAGGATGCCATCATCTTAGTTTTTCTAATATTTAGTTTTAAGCCAGCTATTTCACTCTCCTCCTTCACCCTTATCAAGAGGTTCTTTAGTTCCTCTTCACTTTCTGCCATTAGATTGGTGTCATCTGCATATCTGAGGTTGCTGATGTTTCTCCCACCTATCTTGATTCTGGCTTGTAACTCATCCAGCCCAGCATTTCTCACAATGTTCTCAGTGCATAGGTTAAACAAGCAGGGTGACAGCAGACAGCCCTGTTGTACTCCTTTCTTTCTCATTCTGGAACCAATCAGTTGTTCCATACAGGGTTCCTACTCTTCTTTCTTGACTCACATGCAGGTTTCTGAGTAGAGAGGTAAGATGTCTCCTTGTCCTGGTGAAGGGGCTTGCATAACTCAATGAAGCAATAAGCCATGCCGTGTGGGGCCACCCGAGACAGACAGGTCCCATTTCTGACAAAACGTGATCCACTGGAGGAGGGAATGGCAAACCCTCCCAGTATACGTGCCGTGAGAACCTCATGAACTGTATAAAAGGACAAAAAGATCTGACCTCTAGCACCCCTGTAACCAAACTCCATCCTTACCTGCTCCGTCAGGTTCACCTTGCCCCTCAGATTCTCTGCGTACATTTTAACAGCTACACCTGGAACACTGTCACACTGGAGTGTGTTGAAATACCCTGGTTGAATACTGTCATGTAGCAGCCTCAGCATGTACAGTTATGAAGTGAAACCTTAGACCAGAATCTCTCAGAGAGATTTCAGAAAAGGTGTCTTTTTGCACATCAACTCAGAAAAAGCCAAAGGTGTTTAATGCTATTTTAGCTTCTGAATTTGGTGAGATACAGCTAGGGTGAAAAGAGATCAAGAAAAAGAAGACTAATGAGTCAGGAGTGTTTACTTTTTTGAGAGTGTGGTATCAGCGGGGACTTTGTATACCTGAAAGGTATGTGTGTTTCATTTGCCTAATTTGGATTTAGAAAACAAAAAAGAAGAGCTTGTGTGGGCAGCAAGACTGACCCTGGGAGTCTGAACATGGGAGACAACATAGAATGGTAGTGAGAGAGCATCAGAGATCAAGGCCAGCGGTCTGACTTTGGTCAAGTGATGGAACTTGACTAAGCCTCAAGGTCCTCAGTTATAAAGCAAGGAGATAATAATAATAGTAACAGTGAGTGCTAAGTACCAGACTTTAACACACAATTGGTATTCAAACAATGTTCAGTTCAGTTCAGTTGCTCAATCGTGTCCGACTCTTTGCGACCCCATGAACCACAGCACACCAGGCCTCCCTGTCCATCACCAGCTCCCGAAGTTCTCTCAAACTCACATCCATCGAGTCGGTGATGCCATCCATCCAGCCATCTCATCCTCTGTTGTCCCCTCCTCCTGCCCCCAATCCCTCCCAGCATCAGAGTCTTTTCCAGTGAGTCAACTCTTCACATGAGGTGGCCAAAATACTGGAGTTTCAGCTTTAGCATCATTCCTTCCAAAGAAATCCCAGGACCGATCTCCTTTAGAATGGACTGGTTGGATCTGCTTGCAGTCCAAGGGACTCTCAAAAGTCTTCTCCAACACCACAGTTCAAAAGTATCAATTCGTTGGCACTCAATTTTCTTCACAGTCCAGGTGATATTAATATTAATGTTAATTAATGGAAATAACAGCTTAAAGCAAAGGCTAGATAATCCCTTATCTGAAATGCTTTGAGCCTCTGAGAGTAGGATTGGAAAACTTCACATCCCTTTCAGTTCTGTGGCTCTCTGATTCCCTATGACATTCTTAGTGTAGGAGCAATCACATAACCAAATTAGTGATGCTTCATGGAGCCTTGGTGAGTCAGGCAGTGGACTAGATCCTTTACACATTATTTTTCATTCAAGCGCAAACTCTCTGATGTATAAGTGATTGTCTTCATTTTGCAGATGAGAAAACTAAAGTTTAGGAGAGCAAATACAGTGCTAGAAGCTATACTCCTGGGAAGTGGAAAGAGGTTTAATCTTAACCTGAGTGTTTCAAACCTCAAAGCCTGCGCTTTTTCCAATATGCTGCACTTCTGTAGGGAAACAGGAAATGAGTCATTCATCCTCAGAGGGTTTTCCAGGGGAGGAGTGTCTTTCCTCTCAATGGTCTGCTCTCATTTTTTGGGTTCCTTTAGTGACCAGTAGTAATACAAAAGTAGCACCCATCTTTAAATCGATTGACTGGGGTGGGGCTGCCAGCTATGGCTGAGGATCACATCTGGCTGGATACTCATCTAATGCACTTAGCAGTCTCAGGGAATCCTATGACAGATACTCTGATGGTGAAAAAAGTCAATAACCATTTTAATACAGAGGGTTTGACGTGGACCAATAACTTTAAAAAAAAAAACTGTAAGACTGCGGGAATAAAGACCTTCACTGTTTTCACCTTTGAATAGGAAAAAAGTAACAGTTGAACTCATATTTAATGCTAACTCTATCTATGTAGCCACTACTTCCTAGGCCTTAGAAGCTGTAAGGGAGATGGTTAAGATCCCAGGGTAACAATAACAATGGAAAATGTCTTGACCAAGACTTGACCAATTATAGTTGCTAAGAACTAGATCATCCTCCCTTCCTTTAGCATGATCCCAAATGTCTCCATGTACCCCCTTGAGAGCCTGTTACCTTTGGGTACTGTCAACACCAGGATTCTGCAGTCTGCCTGCCAGCCTGACTGGTAAGGCACTAGTTCTGCCAGTAATGGTCACAGCAGTGGCTCCTCCTGCCATACAACTGCAACTCCCTGAGGCTAGGCCTCCCAGACTGGGGTTTACGTGTCTTTACATTGGTCTCTCCAAAGTGCTGTTGCCTGTTTTCTTTTAATCCTCTCTTGAGGCAAATGGATCAGTTTACTTACCACTGAGTTGGATTACACTTGAGTAGCACAGCCCAGGTCACAACCAAAACTGAACTGCCAAGCTGACCATAAAAGAGAGAGAGTTCTCTGGAGAGAACTCTGATACAGAGTAGATGTCGGATCCAGAGTATTCCTTCTGGAGCATGATTCTTGATGCATGTCTGTCTGTCCTCTGGTGAGATGACTGGAGTTCTGAGAAGCCAAGAACTGATCACTCATTTCTCATGGAAGAATGATGAAAAATCAGTGTATATCTTTATGTAATTCTAATTGCTCCTTACTAGTAAAATTATAGACTAAGGTATTAAAAATCTGATGTAGAAAGTACCCAGTGGTTAACGTTTCCTTTGGAACAGAATCATCAGTGAAATAAGAAAAAGGCAATTTTCCTCATGCTCCTTGCAAAAATGGTGTTTGTATTTCCTGTCTGGAGATTCTTGGATTCAAACAGTGGCCAATATACTTTTTGAGAATTTGTATAGACTCATGCTGACCTGACACCAGTCCCATCCTGGGCTTCGTTTGGTTAGGAAAGGGGTCCCAGACTCAAATGCATTCTGAGGCTCTGTGAGTAATATAGATGAATGCATTGTTTAAGACATAATGAGGAGGGTGATATCTATGGTAACCTGGAGTCAGCAGTTAGATATGTCCTTTTTAAAAGAAATCTGCAGCTGCCATCCAGCTTTAGCCGATTACTGCCATCTAAAAATACAGGCCCAGCATTGTCAGGTCATCAGATTAAAATAGAAATATGTAAATAAGGATGATAGAGGAAATCTTTTAAATTTTCAATGTTGATAAGTAATATACTTAAGTATTTTGTAAACCAGTACTTCCTGGACCAAATAAAATACATCTGAGAGGCAGACATGGTTTATACAGTTTGGGACTCAGTACTAGTCAGTGTTTCCCAAGGTGTGGTCCAAGGAACACCTGCATCAATGTCATTTTTTTTTTAATGAAGATTTAAAGGCCTACCACAAACTGCTGATTCAGAATCTCCAGAATTAAGATGTAGCCATCATCATTTTAAGTAAGCACTCTTGGTAATAGCTAAATAAATAAAAGATAGGGGAGACTGGCCCAACATTGAGGTATTGGATTTTCTGAGATTAGGAGATCTGAGAGATGGACACGTTCCCATATCACAAACAACAGAAAGACCCTACCTCTGTGTTAGCTGCTGCTCCTCATCATCATTTGATCATTTGGCCACATAATAGACATTTACGGATATTTTTGAGCTCCTATTATGTGCCAGACTCTGTTCTAGGCACTGGGGATGCAGCACTGAATGAAAGACATTAAGACCTCTGCTCTCATGCAGCCTAATTCTAGTGGGGAGAGACAAGTAAAGAAGGTAATAAGTAAAATCTGGCAACCCACTCCAGTGTTCTTGCCTGGAGAATCCCAGGGACGAGGAGCCTGGTGGGCTGCCATCTATGGGGTCGCACGGAGTCGGACACGACTGAAGTGACTTAGCAGCAGCAGCAGGAAGTGAGATGATGATAAGTGCCGAGGAGAAAAATTAAGGAGGAGGATAGGAATTCTGTGTGGAGAGGGTATTGGAAGATGGAATTTGCCATTTTAGACAGGGTTTTCAGAGAAGGCCTCATTGCCTTGAGCTGAGACCTTTAGGAGAGAAGGGGAGATCCACGTGGAAATCTGGGGGAATGCATTCCAGTCAGAGGGAATAGCAAGTGGAATGGCCCTCAGGCCTTTGAGATGGGTGAGATCCAGGAACAGCATGGAGGACAGATTGGCCAAGAACACTGAGCAAGAAGGTAGGAGATGAAGCAAGAGGTAAGGGGCTACACCGTAAAGGGCCTTGTGGGCCAGGTAAGGACTTCAGCCCTTTCACTCTCACAGAGACGCTGGAGGGTTTTGAGCAGAGAACGACAGGATTGCTCTGGTTTCTGAGAAGGGCATGAGGAAAGACTGTTTCAAAAGGTATAATAATCCAGGTGGTTTGGACCATGAGGATAGTGGTAGAGATGGTGAAAAGTGATTTCTGGATGTGTTTTGAATGTAGAGCTAACAGTCCTTGCCAGTGAATCAGATGTGAGACAAAGACGAATCCAGAATGACATCAAGGTTTGGGACCCAAACAATTGTAAGAATGGAGTTGATATTTACTGGAATAGGACAGATTGCAAGAAGAAAAGGGTTCGGAGGGGAGAGTATCTGAAGCTCAGTTTAGGAGATATTAACCTAGACATGCCTGTTGGATATCTAAGTGGTATTTCAAGTAGGCAGTTAGGAGTTCAGGTAAGCCTGTATCAGTCAGAATTCTCCAGACAAACAGAGCCAACTGTGTGTGTGTGTGTTGGGAGAGAAATGTATCTTAAGGAATTGGCTCACATGATTGTGAGGGGCTTGATGAGTCCAAAATCTGATGAGTAGGCCAGCAGTCTGGAGACTCAAGGAATCTGCTGGCAGAATTCCTTTTTGTTCAGCTGATTGAGTCCCACCCACACTGTAAAGGGAAATCTGCTTTACTCAGATTCACCAATTTAAATGTTGATCTTGTCCAAAATATACCTTCACAAAAATCATCCTATATAATGTTTGACTAAATGTCTGGGCATTGTGGCCCAGCCAAGCTGACACATAAAATTAACCATCACATCATCATCACCATAATAGTCATAGTTAAAATTTATTGGGTCTGATGCAGGTGCTCCCCAGTACACCACAAGGTAGTTTTACTATTCCCATTTTATAGATGACAAAACTGAGGCTCTCAGAGATTAAGCAATTTGTCCAGGGTTATATGGCCAGGATCCAATTTCATATCCAATTTCAGGGACTGTGATCTTCTCCACTACACCACCCTTGCCTCCCAAACCACAAGCTCCTTATTTCCCCAACATTCTATTCTGAGTATTTATGTCTTGTTATATTCTGTTCCTGGTGCCTGAAAAACACTCCCTCCGTCAACTGAATAAATTTTACCCCTTCATCAAAATTCAATTTAAGGGTCACCTTCTCTAGGAAGCCTTCCTTGGTTCCTCTCATACCTGGATTTTAGAAGCTCTTCCTATATGCTCTCGAAAGAAATTATCAAACTAAAATTGTGGATTTTCTGACCTTTCTCCTACTTTAGACTGTAAACTTCTTGATGAATGGGAACACACCTTTATTCATCATTGTATTAATATCTGCAGATCCTCGGAACCTAACCTGGTCCATGATAAGTGCTGCATAATGTTTGTTTCATGAGTGAATGATCAAACATTGTGGAGAGGAAGGGAAGACAGCAGGTGACCAAAGAAGGATTAAGAGACTTAAGGGGAAGCAGGAGAGGATGGAATTATAAGACGTGGGAAGAGAGGTCTGGTGAATGATGCTAAGTGATGCAGAGATATTGCTAAGACTGAAAACTAAAAGAGGCTATTGGATTCATTGGGGAAAACTCAAAGAATGCCATGGAATGTAAGTGGCTTAGTGGTTTGGAAAAAAGTTTGTTATCTAGAAATTTTAATGGTGTTAGCTGTACCAGCTGAGTCAGCATCTCAAAGAACTTGCAGTCTGATCTGGGACTTATAGGAAGTAGACTCTGAATAGGTGTGTGTTAGGTAGCTGAGGGTGGGGGCTAGGGGCTGGGGGAGCTTGATAAAATGGCAAGCAAAGAAGGATTACATCTTTAAAGTAAGCAGGGAGGATGTTGATGACATTGGAGAGTAACTGGGTAGCCCAGGTATGCAAGGAAACAATACAACCTGAACCAGAACACTGCACACCTGCCTCCCATTCCCCGGCAGGGTTCTTTGCCTCCCTGACAGCTCACTGCCCATTAGCAAATAGGCAAAAGTAGATCTCAACTCTCTAATGTTCAAATCTCTATGGTGTATAATTTACGTGTCAATTCCTCTGATGAAAAGTGCAGTAAGAACAAGTTTAGGCATATTTCAAAGGATGAAAATATAAAATCTGGTAACAACTCAGTTTGTTTCTGTGATCTCCTAGCCAATTCAGTGTGACCTAGACACTAAGAAATTTTTTCTCTGCTTACCTTGGAGCCTTAGAATAAATATGTAGTGGATAACAAATGATAGTTTCTCATTGAGAAATAAAATCAATGGCGTATTACCAATTGAGGCTGGCTAACCACCTCACATTCCTAAATTTCCAATAGAAATTAAACATCATTTGATATTATAATTCTAAAGAAATATGCTGCCTTAAATATATGCTCTTGCTGTAAGCTAAACCACTGCATTTCTTTAATATTTCTCTAATACAAGCTATTTAAGCCAACTGCTTTTCATAAGAACAGTGAGATTGGAGGCCTTTGAGCCTTCTACCAAATTACAGGGCATGAGATCAATCAGTTCACTGTGCTAAGTGGGCTCATTTTGCAGCACTAGCAGAATTATAGGTCTTTGGGGACCTGGTATTTCCATAGTAACTACACAAGGTCCCAGCAATACACAAATCATAGCAAATACAGAAGTAGGGTTTGTTTACTTCTTACACAGAGGCAGCAGAGAATATTTTGTTTGGGTGTTTTATCTTCAACACATAATGTCTTCCGTGCTTCAGATGTTAATGCAAAGATAGAGTTCAATATGCAAAATAGTGTCTAAATAATCTGCCGGATGTTCTGGGTTTAGCAACCAGAGTCCAACTGACCTTTGAGAAGAGGGCTGGTTTCCTTTGTTTTCAACTCTCTCAGCCTCTATTGGTCACTTAGGAAAAGAGAGCTTTAATACGGAGCTTCCTTTCTGGGTCAGTTCAGTTCAGTCACTCAATCGTGTCCAACTCTTTGCGACCCCATGGACTGCAGCACACCAGGCCTCCTTGTCCATCACCAACTCCCGGAGCTTGTTCAAACTCATGTCCATTGAGTCAGTGATGCCATCCAACTGTCTCATCCTCTGTCATCCCCTTCTCCTCCTTTCTGGGTCAGTGGGCTACAAAGGCTCGCAGAGAAACTCTTCCCATCCATGGTTGACCACATCAGAATGATCTTGTCTGCCAGAGCACCTCTGTTTTCTGGGCTGTCTCTCCAGCTTGTGATGAAATACATTTGGTGCCTTTTGCTAAATTTACAGGTGGATACCTCTGGGAAAAATTGTTTCCTCAGGCTTGATGAGAAAATTTAAATGCAATTTACATTTCATATTCAACTATGACATGACAAATATTTAAAAGTCTTTCCTAATACACTCATGACTTACAAAATACATGATTTACAGTGACCCACTTTTCCCTGCACCCCTCTAAAACCTAAAAATGATAGAAAACAATGCAACTGCTTCTCGTTATTTCCACTGTGTCTTCAGTTGAGGGTTTTAGAGCCCAGAGCCCTGTTCTGTGGAAGTTCAAAACCATTAGATTTTTGGCTTCTACTCTAGTTCTCACACCTGTACTTCCAGCACCCAGTGAGTAAAATGCTGTCCAAGCAGCCCCAGCAATAGCAGGAAACACAGGTGGCTCTTCTGACCTGTGGTTAGCAGAGGGTGTGCAGAATTTAGTCACCAAGGGCTGAGAGTTTAAAAATATCCATTTACCTATGGCCCCTTCTGCCAAATAAATCAGGTTCCAGTTTAACCACATCTTAACTTGAATACTGAAGAGAGGGAAAGATGTGGATTTGAATTAGTAGGAAGCCTTGAGTTCAGACTCTTCACTCCTCACTCATTGAGTTGATATTGATTTTTTTATAACATTAAACATTGCTATACTGAATTTACATTGAATTTTTATATTGCTCAGCCTTTCTTCACGTCTTTAAAATTCCTTTCCTGCTAGGGTGTTGGAAGGATTGAATGACATAATGTATTGGAGGGCACCTGGAATGTGCCTCCCACATCAGATGTTTAATAAACAACTAGGACCATCTGAACCTCTAAAGTAGATTGGGTGTCTACACTCACTTATTAATAAAGAAGGAACCATAGTTCCATGGCAACATCCAATCAAGGCTTTTATAGAATCTCAGAGATGAAATACAGTTCAGATGGATTCTAGTTCTTCCTGGTGATTGATTTGTCTCTGTATCATCTCTGTCAAGAACTACTCATTCCAGCTCCTCAGGTATGAATATTTCCACATATAGAAGAATTGCCGTTTCATCAGCCAGCCATTTAACTGTGAAAAATGGAAAGAAAAAAAAGACAGGGGGGTGGGAATAACTGTTTTGAGGATCAACTATGTATCCAGCACTAGATTGATATTATACTTAGTCAAATGACTACTTTGTAGGGTAGATATCCCAATTTTAGGAAACTGAGGCTCAGAGGATAAATAATTTCACAAGCTTCGACAGCTTTATTTAAAAGAGCAGTGATCTCCAAAAGTGATATACTCTAAAATGTCAGAGAGTGGTCAAGTTTAGTAGAACTGTTCTTACCATTTGCACAATTCCCACATATCTGTGTTCTTAATGGAGATGGATAAAGGCATATGTTTCATCTTCTTATAACTCACACCTACTCTCCAAGTTTAACACTTGCCTGTCCTTGAATATGATTAAGTCAGAATTCCAGACACCCACTGCCAGAAAACAGTGAGATGTGCTTTCTACAGACTCTGAAATGAGAGTGAAAATCCATGTCATTCTCAAAGATTCTGTTGCTAATTGAGAGATAACTACAAGTTAGGAAAGCAGAGATGATGTTCTTTCTTGTTTGCCTGAATATTCTCAGTGCCTCATACAGTGCCCGAGACATGGTGGTTAGTCAGCAAATAATGATGGATTAGTAAAACTTAGTGTTGAAGCTCCATTGTGATTTAATATAACCTTTCCTTGACTATAAGCAAGGTGAAAATACAGCCTTCAGAATGGGAGAAAATAATAGCAAATGAAGCAGTTGACAAAGAATCTCAAAAATATACAAGCAGCTCCTGCAGCTCAATTCCAGAAAAGTAAATGACTCAATCAAAAAATGGGCCAAAGAACTAAACAGACATTTCTCCAAAGAAGACATACAGATGGCTAACAAACACATGAAAAGATGCTCAACATCACTCATTATCATAGAAAGGCAAATCAAAACCACAATGAGGTACCATTTCATGCCAGTCAGAATGGCTGCTATCTAAAAGTCTACGAACAATAAATGCTGGAGAGGGTGCAGAGAAAAGGGAACCCTCTTAAACTGTTGGTGGGAATACAAACTAGTACAGGCACTATGGAGAACAGTGTGGAGATTCCTTAAAAAACTGGAAATAGAATGGCCATATGACCCAGCAATCCCACTGCTGGGCATACACACCAAGGAAACCAGAATTGAAAGAGACACATGTACCCCAATGTTTACCATAGCACTGTTAACAATAGCCAGGGCATGGAAGCAACCTAGATGTCCACTGGCAGATGAATGGATAAGAAAGCTGTGGTACATATACACAATGGAGTATTACTCAGCCATTAAAAAGAATGTATTTGTATCAGTTCTAATGAGGTGGATGAAGCTAGAGCCTATTATACAAAGTGAAGTAAGTCAGAAAGAAAAACACCAATATGGTATATTAACACATATATATGGAATTTAGAAGATGGTAATGATGACCCTATATACAAGACAACAAAAGAGACACAGACTTTTCTGTGTAAAGAACAGACTTTTCAACTCTGTGGTTGAAGGCAAGGGTGGGATGATTTGAGAGAATAGCACTGAAACATGTATATTATCATATGTGAAACAGATCACCAGTCCAGGTTTGATGCATGAGACAGGGTTCTCAGGGCCAGTGCACTGGGCTGACCCAGAGGGATTGGATGGGGAGGGAGGTGGGAGGAGGGTTCAGGATGGGGGACACATGTACACCCGTGGCTGATTCATGTGAATATGTGGCAAAAACCACTACAATATTTAAAGTAATTAGCCTCCAATTAAAATAAATTAATTAATTTTTTTAAATTTAAAAATATATATATAACCTTACCTTGAGTTTTTAAGCAAGCCAAATTGCCTTCAAAGAGGGATAGGAATCAAGGAATTAAGTTTTTAGTTTAATTTTTAAAAGAAATTACCTTCTTTCAGTTTGTCCCGAAGGAAGCCACTGACTCACACCCTTTGGACTCTCATACTGTTATTCCAATTTTGCCGTGTTTCCATACACTTGACAGAATCATTTAGCCATCAGTCCTCCTTTTAACTCAGTTGCCTGACCTATAAAGAACCACTTATTATTTTAAAATTTTCTAAGAGGATAAATTTATGTTCTGTGTTCTTATTACAAAATAACAAAAGAGGACAGAAGGATATTGTGGAGCTTATGGGTAGATTTATGGCATAGATGTCCTGATGGCTTCATGGATGTATACTTAGCTTCAAACTTGTCAAATTGTATACATTAATCATATACAGCTTTTTGTATGTCAAAAAAAAATGCCGATAAGTGAAAAAAGGACACCACATAGCTTGTTAGATCTTATTTCTGATCATGAAAGATTTTTCCATTATGGTCAGGATCTGGGAATGCAAATTCTACAATGCTTAGTTTGCAGCTGGTAAATTAACCCATTGTGAATCTTTTCATCCTGGGGTTACATTTTGCATCCCTCCAGCTTCCCACATTTGCCCTGTGTGCTCAAAGTGCTCAGAAATTTGGAGAGTGGGCATGCTATGAGAGCTTCTATTTGTGGTGAACCTACCTTGTCTCAATCCTCTTTTTTTTTCAGCTCAAAACACAAAAGGCGCCAGGGGGGATGACAAATCCCGGATATCTTTTTCCTTGTTTAACTTTTATAAAATATTTTCCTTGGCAAGGTCCTGGACTGATTCTTCTCAAAGCACTTTCCTTGCCCCCTGTCCTTTCCAGACCTCCTCTGAGGCCAGGACCAGTTTCCCTGATGAAAGGCTGACCCTTCGTTCTCCTTTGGAACCATCCGGTTCTTCCTGCTTCACAGCTCACCACTCATTCCTAATCATTCTCTCTCCTCCTCCTTTCCTCTCTCCGCTGTATTTTCATTTTGTTTCTCCCCCAGAAAACATAAGCCAGGATATCATCTGCCAAGATGGGTTTGGCCTTTGGAATAAAGTTTTCCAGTGTCCTACCACATTTCCCAGGGGATAGCAAGAATTCTTAAGCTCTAAAAAAGTTTATTTTTCACTGATACGTTAAAAGAAAAGGTTGTGCTCTCTGAAAATACCTCTGTACCTCAGGAAGTGCAATTAAATCCTCAAAAAAAAAAAAAAAGTACCTTTTCTTCATCTTAAGAGCATTTATTCATTCCCCCATAAAACAGTACATAATTTCAAAGATTGGTTGAAGTAGTACAAATGGCACATTATTATGCATTTCTAACATGCCAGTCTGTACATATTTTCAAGTTTCTTAAGTATATGCTGCCATTTTATCTCACTAGTAATGTCTTTGTGATTCGAGGTCAGAAAATTCTTTTTCTCATTTCTTGCAGCGACCACTGAAAGACATTAAACCATTTTAGTCAATAAATGTGCATTAAATGCTCTCTGTGCACTGTGATGTGGAAATATCAACCACTGAATGTGCAGAGCATGCCCTGTCATTGTTTCTCTGGAACCTGCTTAAATTGATGAAATGGATATCTCCTTATTGTCAATACTATTTCCCACTGCAAGCCAGTGCTGATTTGATCCTGAGTTCTCCTGTGGTTTCCTGAGTATGCCTGAGGAGCCTATCAGGTAAAAATAAGAAAAATTAAATGTCCACAACCCTCAGTGTTCTTCACTACTGATACAGATCACTGGCCTGTGTAGTAAATAGTTCAAAGACCTGATATTCATTTCCTGAAGCCTCCTCCTTCCACTTCAACAGAAAGAGAAATATTTGGTCAAAATCAGAGAATCCAATTTGATCACATGATCTAGTGACAGAGCTTTCAAACCGTTGAAACAAGGATTCTCAAATTTAATTGCTATTAGTCTCACATGGGGTACTTGCTTTTCCCACATTATCAGAACTTTATTAAGATAATCATTGTTCACATTATTCTTCTCGGCACGGGCATTTTGAGGTCAGTACTTCACCTTGTTTGGTTTGTTGTCATTTTTGTTGTTGTTTAAATAAAATTTTATTTTGGAATAACTTTAGATTTCCAGAAAAGTGGAGTTTTCCTATACCCCTGACCTACTTTTCAGTTTCCCTTCCTATTATCATCTTACTCTATTGTGGTACATTTGTCAAAATTAGGAAATGAACATTCATAAATTACTATAAACTATAATTTAGACTTTACTCAGATTTCACTAATTTTTACTTTTTCTCTCCCAGGCTCCAAGCCACTGCATTGAGACATTACTTCTCCTAATCTCTTCTGGTCTAGCTTTCTATCTTTACTTGCTTTCCTTGAAAGCCTTGAGGAGTCCTAGTAGGTCATCTAGTGCTAGTTCTTGTTCTAGTAGAACATCCTTCAGTTTGGGTATGTCTGAGACTGGAATTGTAGGTTTGTGGAAAGGGTGCCCCTGAAGTGAAATGCCCTTTTCATCACATCAGAGGATCCATGAAAGCCACGTAACACCTTTGGCAGTGTTAGCCATCACCACTCAGTGTTTTCCAGGTTCCTCCACTTAAATAGTTACAATTTTTCCCTTTCCCTACTTTATTCTTTGGAAACAAGTCACAAAGTCTAGCCCATTCTCAAATAGGTGAGGGAAGAATTAAGGCCTGCCTCCTAGAAGGGGTAATATCTACATTAATTACTTCCTGCTACTCTGTAAGAAAGATTTGTCTCTCTTTCCTCCCTTGTTAGTTCAGTTATTTAATTATATCAGTATGGACTCATGTGTATCCATTTCACACTTTGGGTTATAATCCAACACTATGTTATTTATCTTGTTTCTCAAATATTTCCAGCTTTGGCCATTGGGAGTCCTTTCAGGTTGGTTCCTGTGTCCCTGTGGCATGACCCCATCCTTTTATTTTTTGAACACTGCCTTACTTTCTGGTAGTACAAGATGCTCTATGTGTATTTTGTATTTTCCTTTCCATTTCTTTAAAGTGACCTATTTGCTTTTATAGGGGGGAATGATAATGATAAACCAAGATCTGAGAATTGGGAATGCTCACTACTTTCAGCAAACAGAGCAAAGAAATATGTAGTTGTATATCAGTCTACTTATAAACATATTTTTGAGGCTTCTGTGATGGCTCTGTGGTAAAGAACCCAACTGCCAATGCAAGAGATGTAATAGACGTGGGTTCGAACTTCAGGCTGGGAAGATCCCCTGGAGGAGGGCATGGCAACCCACTCCAGTATTCTTGCCTGGAGAATCCCATGGACAGCGGAGCCTGGTGGGCTACAAAAGGGGCACACTTAGTCTATGTATAAAACACATGTTTGTAATTCTGTAATGTCCACCTTTCTCCCTCTGTATGTAGCTAAACATGAGTTCACACTGATGTCTGTGACTCTAGCCCACAAGATTCACTCTAGCCTTGCCTTCCTGCTTATCTGGAACTTTCCTCTCTGACTGAGAAAATTGACAGTTGCCACCCACCAAACATTTACTTATTTTTTGATTACAGTATACCTGGTATACAGTATACCTGGTGGCTCAGAGGTTAAAGCGTCTGCCTCTAATGCAGGAGACCTGGGTTCGATCCCTGGGTCGGGAAGATCCCCTGGAGAAGGAAATGGCAACCCACTCCAGTATTCTTGCCTGGAGAATCCCATGAACGGAGGAGCCTGGTGGGCTACAGTCCATGGGGTCGCAAAGAGTCGGACACGACTGAGCGACTTCACCTTCACCTTCATACAGAAAAAAAAGCAGTTTCAAAATTTTTAATCCACACCACACCTGAGGAAATTTTAAAGCACCTCATATCCAAGGCACATGAGACCAATAAACTCTTGGGATACAACCCAGACCTTAGCTTAAAGTTCCCCAGGTGACTTTTATGTGCAGCCACAGTGAGAATCGTTGGATAATAATGATTAGAATACATGAATGGGTTCTTTCTTGCCTTTCTCTGCCTGCTGTTTGCTTCCATGTGAGTGAAACTGGAAGGGGTGGGAGCTGCTTCAGAATGCAGGAGGAACAGACAGCTTGCTCTCCCAGGGTGAGCTTCACCTCCCCACATAGGTTCAGCAGCAAGGGAGTTATTTTTCCCTTCGGCTTTGACTCCAAGGCTTCAAATACTCTGGAGATGGCAAATTGGCTCGCAGGTGAACTTTCACATCAGCATGTATGCTCTGACTCTGGCATAGGCAGGGAAAACCAGAGCAAATCTCCTCACAGCCTGCTTAACTAACTCTCAGATTACGTAAGGAAGAAAGTGTCTACCAAGTGTGTCACAGCCCAGATAACTAGTGTCACCATGAGAAGTGATTTGTAGAGTGAGACCACAGCTAGGACTAAAGTGTTCAGTTGCTCAGTCATGTCTGACTCTTTGCAACCCAATGGACTACAGCATGCCAGGCTTCCCTGTCCCTCTCCCAGAGTTTGTTCAAGTTTATGTCCATCTAGTCAGTGATGCTATCCAACCATCTCACCCTCCGTCATCCCGTTCTCCTCCTGCCTTCAATCTTTCCCAGTCTTTTCTCATGAGTCAGCCCTTTACATCAGGTTATTTCCCCTTTGTTTGCATATTTCATACTTGTGGACCCATGAAGAAGAGTCACTCACTAGTCAAGAAAAGGTTTCTGGATAACCTAGTCTAAATGAATATAATTTCTTATTTAAAAAATAAACATAGGCAGGTGGGAACAAATCATTTATATAATACAAATTATTTTTTAATTTAAACTAGGTTTAGTTTTTAATAAAATTAACACCTAAATAGCTTAAACAATTCAAACCATGCAGAGGAGTCTAAAATTTAAAATCCCCCTCTTTTTCCCACCTTCAAATCCATCTCTCCCTGAAGTCGTTGCTTTAGGTATTTCCTGATTTTTAGATTTTTCTAGTGTTGACTATTACAGATTTAAATAATATATTCATACTTCTCTGGCTTGAATTGTCAGTATTATGAGTCAATATTATATATTGTCAATATTATAATCCTGTTAAAAAACTTTGTGTTTCTCTCTGAATCTGATTGGAAGTCATTGTGTTCCCCAGCATACCACGTGCATAATTTTTTTTTTCTTCAAACAAACTTTTTTAATTTCAAGATAATTACAGATTCACCTGCAGTTGTAAGGAACAATACAGAGACACCTCTACACCTTTCACCCACTTTCCCCCAAAGGTAGCTTCCTGGGTGACTAGACTGTTATATCATTACCACAACATTGACATTGATCAAAACACCCAGTGATGCAGATTCACCAGTTTTACGTGCCCACCTGCCCAGTGAGGGTATTAAGTTTTATGAATTTAGTCACAAGTGTAGGTTCCCAAACCCACCAGCACAGTGAGATACAGGACAGCCCCATTATGCACTGTTAGTTGTTCTGTCACTCAGGTATGTCCAACTCTTTGCGACCCCATGGACTGCAGCACTCCAGGCTTCCCTGTCCTTCTTTATCTTCTGGAGCATTCTCAAACTCATGCCCTTTGAGTCGGTGATGCCATCCAAACATGCATAATTTTTCAAGATACTCTCCTCTCTACCTTGCACAGAAATGTGAGGGCTGTGAGATGACATTCTTAAGAGTCCAAAAACCTTTTTTTCTAGCTGAGAGGATCTACGAGGTGTCAACTGAGAAAAAAATGCACAGCCTAGAAGTTGAGAGTTACATTTTGTTTGGCAGACAAAGTTGAAGACTTAAGTTCAGGACACAGCATCTCAGCTAACTCTGAGGGAATGCTCTGAAGAGGCAAGGGTGGGAGCCAGGATTTATAGGAATTTTTGCAACAAAGACCAGATAATCGGGACATCAAAAGATTATTGCTAATTAAAGAAAACCAGATATCTCAAGTTAAAAAAAATTAATGAGTTCATTGACTTTCTACTACAAAAGATGAGAAATTGAACACATTTATACATCCAACCACTTCCATCTCTCTAGCCTTCTTTTTATTAGTTATATATATATTTCACAGTTTTTCTTTTATAGTCATAACTTTTGTTTTATGGTCATAACTGACTTTTGTGCTTTTGTTGTCTCTGAGGTTAGTTTCTCTTTTTGCTCATCTTAGTTAAAAACTATTTTGCTGTTAGTTTTCTCCAAATGTCATATGATCCTCAGTTTTTTTTGGTTTTTTGTTTTTTAATGATTGACAAGTTAGGTTGATTACTAGAAGTGCCTGAATTGGTTTTCTGTAAAACTAGGGTATTTATGAGGAAAAGAAAGGCTAATTTAAGAACAAGAAATTGACTAGGAAGATTCAGAGTGATATACAGAATTGAAGACAGAGAGTTGCATCTGAAGGAGAGGCACCAGGCCGCCACACTGTAGAGTTCAGGAGCTATAGACTGAATGTTTGCGTCCCCCACAAAATTCAGATGTTGAAACCTAGTCTCTACTATGTCGGTATTTGGAGGTGGGGCCTCTGGAAAGTTGATTAATGTCCTCATAAAAGACCCCAGAGAGCCCTTTCTCCTCTTCCATAAGTAGGAGGCACGCCCTTAGCAGACACTGAATCTCCTGGTGCCTTGATTTTAGACTTTCCAACCTTCAGAACCATGAGAAATAAATTTTTATTGTTTGAGCCACCTGGTCTAATATACTCATTGTAGCAGTCCTAAAAGACTAACACAGTGGGTCTGCAAGTAATTACCCAGCGCTTTGCTGACTTTTAGCTGTAAGGGTACTCCATGAAGAAGGGCTATTTGTGCCTCTTTGGGGGAGAAATTTTGTGACATCCCCTGATCTTTTTTTCATTTTCTTTTCTTTCATTAACTTGGTTCCATCTACTTTATAATTTCCAAAGATTTCCTCAGATTTTTCTGGTTTACTGCTAATTGTCTTCTTTTATTCCAGAACTCTTATCACTTGTAGTTTCAACTCACTCTCTTGTTTCAGTAGAAATTTGGGATGTTTGAGGTAGATGTAGGTGCTCATTCCAGAACTTTGACAAGGGTTCAAAAATATTATCTTAATATCATTTTCCATTTCTTAAAAGTGCCCTGCTTTCCATAATTTCTAATAAAAATTACAGGGTACCTATTGGCCAGATGACTAAACTTGGACATTTTTATATTAAAGGTTGTTCTTGGAACACATGATAATAATACTACATTGAGAAATATTTTTTCATTATTAATACTAACTGGAATAAATTGCTTTTACTTTCACTTACTTTTAATACATTTTTTTTTTTAACCAAAGACTGCCAAAACTGAGTATCTCCTTTCTTTCAAAATTCTCTCAATTGGCATTTTTCAAACACCTGCTGTATAACAATTTGTTCATGTTGCCCTTTTGTATCCAGAATATGTAAAGAATTTTGACCAGTTGAGAAAATAATATAGAAGAAAAGCAGTGTAATAGAAAAATAGACAAAGAACATACATTTGAAAAGGGAGAGATATTGGAATGATAAATATTTGAAAACATGTTCACCTTCACTGTAAATCAGATAATGTTACTTAAATAAAACACACACACAAAAATCCATTTTTACCCATAAAATTGGCAAAAATGGAAAAGTTTGGCAATATCAAATATTTGGTGAGAGTGAAAAGAAAATTAGTTGTTTTTGTATATTGATAGTTAAATTGACATACTCACTTTGAAAAATAATTTAGTTCAAAAATGGATAATTCATATACACTGTGATCCAGCAATTTCACTTCCAGTTGTATACCTTTGAAAGTATGTCTCAAGCTTTCGTCAGTATCACATGATTTATTGTTAAAATCTCCAGTTCCCAGGCTCCATCTCAACTCTACTGTCTCAGAATGGTGAATGGAGGCCTCCTAGATACCTTCTGTTCATCCCTCCAGACCCACTCTCCACCTTGCCCACCCTTTCTGCTCCAGAAACCTAGACTTGGTGATAATACGACTGGACACCATTGCCCTGGCTTTAGGATCGGCTTAGCCAAATGGGAAGCACTGACAGGAACTCAGATGTGAGGTTCAGATATTTAACTCCTTCCTGGAAGGTCTTGAGCTCTCCCACAGTTCCCCTCAAGCCATGTATCTGACTCCAGAGGACACCCTTTTTTTTTTAATTTCCTCCAAGTCCCAGTAACATGCCTCTTCCCTTCAGATCTCGGAAGCCAGAGCTCAGTTGCTACTGATTCCAGATAACTGTACTATTCCTTGCTTGACCAAACCAGGGATCAACAAACCATCAGACTGTTTCTGCACAGCCCTTGAGTTCACAATATTATTTTACACTTTTTAAGGATTGTAAGAGAGAAGACAAGGAAGACTATGCAGCAGATTGCACATGACCCACAAAACTTAAAATTTTACTGTTTGGCCCTTTACAGAAAAAATATTCCCATTCATGACCTATCCTTTACCTTTACTTTTGAAGATAATCTCCTTGTAATTTAACCTATTGCAGCTGGGTGTTTTTGTTTGTTTTTAGTTTTCCAAGTTTCCTGCTTGGCCCTTGACTGTTACGGAGGAACCTGGGAAGCTGTTTGTAATAAGTGACCTCAGGTGATTTTACCTCCAAGGAATTTTATCTTTCAGTAGTTTGTATTAATGTGCCCAGGGAAATATTTCTCCAGTTTTTATAATAATAAAAAGCAACTATCAATCAAAAGTGAATTTTTAAAAATGGGATACAATTAGATGGAGGGTACCAATGAATAATATAATGAATAGGTCTCAAATACATGAAAAAGAATAATCAAGTTATGCAAACATGTAAAGAAAAGGCAATGCATGTAAAATTTAAATATATATTGTTTACAGATTAATGTGTACATTGGTTATTAGTACTTCTAGGAGATGGAGGATATAGGAAAAAAATGACCAGTAGTGGTGATCAAAGTCCGTCTTGCAGCTGATAGTCTTTGTATAGCTCAGGTTCTGCCAAGCAGAAGCACTGTGTGCAATTGCAGCAGGGGAATGAGCTTTGTGAAATGGTCCTTCTGCATTGGGAAATGCATGGTGGTGAAAGCATGCAAGTCTTCTAAGGCACTGTAGTAAAATTTTAGCTTTAGAACTCTATCATCAGAGGTACTGAGTAATAGATGGCAACACAACAATGATGCTTCTGCTACAAGAGCCTCGTGATGTAGCTGATCAGGTCTTCTCGCTGCATTGATCCTGGCTCTGTAGCATCCAAGCCTAGTATTTCACGCTGTGTGAGATTCTATGAGCTACCTTATTGCCCTTTTAAAAACCCCTTTCAATTTAAACTAGTAGTTTGGGTTCTGAGGTGACAGTGAACACACAGAGACTTTTGTTTTAATCTGTATTGTTTAATTTCTTTAAAAGTAAACATAATGAAACATTATTATCTGTGTGTTATGAAAATAAAGTTTGATTTAATTATGCTTTGTAATTTTTAATTTTCTGTAATCTTCTTCCTCAAAAAAATCTAATCTCTACATGGAATGTATATTATTAGCTCTCTACTATTACTCTGGGCTGTGTGCTGTGCTTAGTCG
>SJYT01010365.1:60660-110238 GCA_006410635.1 Cephalophus harveyi | reverse complement strand
ACTCCTTTTCCTATTTGGAACCAGTCTGTTGTTCCATGTCCAGTCCTAACTGTTGCTTCCTGACCTGCATACAGATTTCTCAAGAGGCAGGTTAGGTGGTCTGGTATTCCCATCTCTTTCAGAATTTTCCACAGTTTATTGTGATCCACACAGTCAAAGGCTTTGGCATAGTCGATAAAGCAGAAGTAGATGTTTTTCTGGAACTCTCTTGCTTTTTCCATGATCCAGCGGATGTTGGCAATTTGATCTCTGGTTCCTCTGCCTTTTCTAAAGCCAGCTTGAACATCAGGGAGTTCACGGTTCACGTATTGCTGAAGCCTGGCTTGGAGGATTTTGAGCATTACTTTACTAGCATGTGAGATGAGTGCAATTGTGCGGTAATTGGAGCATTCTTTTGCATTGCCTTTCTTTGGAATTGGAATGAAAACTGACCTTTTCAGCATAAAGCATTTCAATTTAAAGCCTTATCTAAATATGGTCTACACAACATTGAAAAGTAATATTCCTCCAAGTAAAAAAAATAAATATGATCTAAATCAAGGGCTTCCCTTATAGCTCAATCGGTCAAGAATCTGCCTGCAATGCAGGAGACCTGGGTTGGATTCTTGGGTCGGGAAGATCCCTTGGAGAAGGGAATGGCAACCCACTCCATTATTCTTGCCTGGAGAATCCCATGGACAGAGGGACCTGGCAGGATACATTCCATGGGGTCACAAGAGTTGGACACAACTTAGTGACTAAATCAGCACCACCTATGATCTAAATCAGGACAGATGGGACTCAAGGTCCAATTCATCCTCAGGTATAATTCCTCTCCACTTGTGAACCTGTGAAAACAAGCAAGTTCCGTGCTTTCAACATACAATGATGGGACAGACACAGGATAGACATTCCGATTCAAAAAGAGAGAAAGAAGAAACACATGACAGGTCCCAAGCAAACCCAAAACCCAGCAAGGCAAATTCCAGTAGATCTTAAGGTTTGGGAATAACCTCCTTTGGCCCAGTGCCCTTCCTCCCTGACCCAGGGTGGCAGCGCCACCCTGCAGCTCTCAGTGGTGGCCCTGCCCTCTGAAACCAAGATGGAAGCCCTCTTGCCCCAGGTCATGATAGACAAGGCAGCTTTGGTGATCTCTGAATTAACTTTGGGGTCCTTCCTCCCTTTCCTGGAGAACAGTGCACGTTCCCAGTGGACTAAGCAGATGACTGGGTCCTGTACAGTCCGAGAAGTCTGACAGCTTTCTTTCATTCTGCCCCACTGTCTCTGTCCTCTGTGGTCCACAGTGGCAGTTTCTCTGCTGGCATCATCCCATCTTTATCCCTGGCTTCTGCTGAGAAGGCTGATGAACATCATGGGTGACCTCTCTATGGAGCGATTAGCCAGCTCCATCGTTGGTGCTCTCTCCAGAACAAAATGCTCTCTCTTCTTCATTTTTTTCGCAGTAAGGATCAGCCAATAATTTTGTAAATCTTTTGTCCTAGTTCCTTTTTTGCTTAACAATTCTTTCTTCAATCCATTTCTCTCCTCTACATTTTCCTAAACTGATCAGGAGGAACCAGATTGCCCCTTTAGCACTTCGTTTGGAAATTTCTTCAGCTAAATATTTCATTTCATGGCTTGCAAGTTCTATTTTCCACAAATACTAGACCACGATTTAACCAAGTCCTTTGCCACTTTGTGAAAAGAATCACTTTTTCTCCAGCTTCTAATAAGCTGCTCCTCATTTCTATCTGAGATCTCTCCAGAAAAGCCTTTAATATTGTATTTATATCAACATTCTGTTGTAGGACTTTTCCAGCAGGCACCTCAAAACTCCTCCAGCCTCTACCCATCACCCAGCCCCAAAGCCCTTTCTACCTTTTTAGTTACTTGCTACAACACTACCCAGACTTCCTGGTGGCTCACACAGTAAAGCATCTGCGTACAATGCGGGAGACCCAGGTTCAATCCCTGGATTGGGAAGATCTCCTGGAGAAGGAAATGGCAGCCCGCTCAGTACTCTTGCCTGGAAAATCCCATGGATGGAGGAGCCTGGTGGGCTACAGACTATGAGGTCCCAAAGAGTCGGACACGACTGAGCAACTTCACTTTCACTTTCACAACAGGACCCAACTTCTTGATTTTAGTATTGGTCTGCTAGAGCTGTCACAGCAAACATGCACCAAAGGCTAGGTAGCTTAAATAACTAAAATTTACTTCTAACAGTCTGGAAGCGGTGAAGTCTAAGATCAAAGTGTAGGTAAAGTAGATGTCTCCTCTTATAAGGATATCAGTCTTATTAGGTGAGAGTCCAACCTGTATGACCTCATTTGATTTTAATTACCTCCCAAAGTTCCTCTTTCCAAATGCAGGCACATTGAGTGCTAGGGCTTCCACAAAGAAATTCCACACATCCACCATTTTGTCCATAGCACCTTGCTATAGGGGCTTCCCTGGTGGTGCAGAGGTTAAAGCATCTGCCTGCAATGAGGGAGACCCAGATCTGATCCCTGGGTCGGGAAGATCCCCTGGAGAAGGAAATGACAACCCACTCCAGTGTTCTTGCCTGGAGGGAGGAGCCTGGTGGGCTATAGTCCACGGAGTCGCAAAGAGTTGGACACGACTGAGCAACTTCGCTTTCACTTTCTCACCTTGCTATAGAGTTTGCCTTTTACCCTAAGGAATATAACAAATAGTTTTTAAAATTTTTAATAAAAACATGAGACCAAGAACTTTCTTTGTATTCTTTTCTGCCAAGCACATAACATTTACATATTTTAAAGAGGGGTTCAGAATAATTTTTAAAAAATGATGTCAGCAATGCAATCAAAGGCACTTTTATCCAACCAGAGTGTGAAGTAAAGTTTGCTCCATGACACCTGTCAGTGGCACCTTCAGTCACTGAATTTCGCGTGGGCTCCTCTATTAATTTTTTATTGTGCCCTGCTCCTAATTGGGATTTATGTGGTATTTGAGCCTTAAGCTTGAATTAAATATTATTTCACACATACACACACACACACAAACCTGACAACTGATAATAAACGGAGAGGAACCACTCTAGATTACCTGTGACAAAGGCAGACACTGGAGGCTGACTTTTCCAAGTGAGTCGGGTAGAAAATTCAGCATTTTTGCCTTGTGGCCATGGGATGCTACTTTGAAATAGGTTTGCATAAAGAATTACATGCCATTTGCAAATAGTTTGACAGACACTTAAGTTTGTATGGAAAGCTAAAGCTTTCGATGTTTATTTCTAGTGTTTAATATTCAATCTATGTTTAATATTCTATGTTCAATCTATTTGGAACATGTTGTACGTGTTCCAAATTAAAGAAATAGCAAACTATTATATACAGGATGGATAAACAGCAAGGCCCCACTGTACAGCACAGGGAACTATATTCAACATCCTATGAGCAACCATAATTGGAAAGAATATGAAAAAGAATATATATATATATTTGTATATATAACTGAATCACACTGCTGTACAGCAGAAATTAACAACATTGCAAATCAGCTATACTTCAATAAATCTTTTTAAATTGAGGAACTATCACACTATCCAGAAAATGTCTTGAAAAGAATCTGAAAAATCTCTATACACACAAAGGTGTTTTAATATCAGGGCTTTCTGGGCTGAATGTTGTCTTCTTAGATCACAGATCTCTTTGATGCACGGTGATTATGGGTCTGTGCAAGTTGAGAAAATGAGTCACATCATTGGATTGGAGTATGAACGTCTAATTTACGGAGATTCAATTCAGATGTGAAGAGAACACAATGAAAGACATTAATGAGCTCTGGTACTCGTGACTGCACTGCAAACTGGAACACAACCATGCAACTCCTTAAAAGTTAAAACAAGTTTAACCTTCACATGCTGCAAAATGTATGGTTCATCATGGGGCCCTTCTCTCCTAAGATGCTCTTTTCATTCATTCCGAGTTTCAGTGAAGCATGCTCTCAAACCTAGTATTGCAGTTAGAATCAATTTGCACATGGCCCTTCTTGGGAATTTGCTGTGAGCAATTGCTGGTCCCTTATATTTTTTTCCATGCTATCTAGACAATTTTGTACTTTGAGAAAATATAGACTTACTGAAAAAGATTGTATAAGCAAATTGCTAATTTTCAGATGTTACACATATTTATGTGGGGTATACTAACTGAAGAAAATTATGTTTTCTCCCCTAAAATTAAAATCAATGTAGTACTGATTCTTTGGAAAAGACCCTAATGCTTGTCAAGATTGAAGGTAGGAGGAGAAGGGGACAACAGAGGATGAGATGGTTGGATAGCATCACCAACTCAATAGACATGAGTTTGAGCAAGCACCAGGACTTGGTGATGGACAGGGAGGCCTGGCGTGCTGCAGTCCATGGTATCACAAAGAGTCAGACACAACAGAGCGACTGAACTAAACTGAGTACTGGTTTAAAGAATCTTTTAAAAACCTGCTAAGACAGGCCTGAACAGCTCTGACTACATCCAGGGCAGGTAATAAGATGGTACAAGTTGAAGAACAAACAGTCTAGCCTTTGTTTTCCTGTCCAGTTCTTTTCATCAGTCCTAAAGCTTTATTTTTCCCTATCACCTTATCTTAAACTTTTTCTCTCTATATAGACTTTTGAGAATAAGAATCATAATCTTATAGCAAGAATTAAAATTTAATAACAACTTGCTGTGTGTCAGATTCAGTACTAAGCTCATTTAGTCTGTAACCCTAAGAAGTCAGTGCTCATATTAAGGCATTTAACTCCATCTGAGATATCATCTTAGCTTGTTTGCGTCTCTATACTGGGTCCAGTTGCTTTCTTCATCATGTCTACTCAGTCTCACTAATCTTCACAACAAATAGAGAGATAAACACACAACAAATAGCGTGACAAATGAATATGCTGTAAGTATGCCTAAAAAATATAGTAAGTGGGAAGAAGGGCTTTCCAGGTGGCAGAGTGGTCAAGAATCCACCTGCCAATGCAGGGGATACAAGAGACATGAATTCAACCCCACAGCCCAGAAAGATCCCCTGGAGGAGGAAGAGGTAATCCACTCCAGTAGTCTTGCCTGGGAAATTTCATGGACAGAGGAGCCTGGCAGACTATATAGTTCATGAGGTCACAAAGAGTCGGACATGACTGAGCAAAAGAACGCCCACCCAAAAGGGAAAAGTTATTTTATTGCAATGTTGATTCTCCTACTTACATATTTTTTCTGGGGCTTTATTTTTTCAATCTTCTAAACTTGACCTCTCTGGTCACTTTTCTGGCATAAATAGAAATTCTTGGAAAGATTCAGTATGTAACTATTTCATTATTTTTTACCCTCTTATGGAAACTTTGCTCAGAATTCTTACACTTAGATATAGCAGCCAGAATAATTTCCACATTTACTATAGTGCATAAACACTAAAAAGGACTCAATAAAGAAACGTTTTTAAGTAATTCATTATCAAAACAAGTCTATGGATGTCAAGGTACAGCTGACGAATGAATTATTTGAATTTTTAAAATCAAACCAGAATTTGGACTCTCAATCTTTTAAATCCGATCATAATTCCTTAAGACACTAGACCAACCATTTTCAAACCTCTTAATCTTGGCCACGTACACAAAACCCTAAATCTACTTTAATCACCAGCTGGCATTCAGATGTATGCACGACGCTGTTAGGCTCACATTGAGTTTCTCCTACAGAAACTGATCTGTTTTTACACAGAATAAGTTTCTTTCTTTGCCTCTAATCACTAGGGAAATGCAAGTTACTTACTCCAGAAAAGATTAATTTATTCTTTTCTCTTTCATTTTTGTTAACTACCAAGTCATTTTCAACGCATTAAATGATACACATAGCTATGGAATGAGACGTCCCAGAGATAAAATTGCAAGTTCTGCAGGCCTGTCTCCCACCAAACTGGCAGCTTCTCCAATACTACAGAAAAATCTGGGGGAGGTGGGCTGCATAAATTGAAGAAAAGGGAATAGCAGTAGATGAAAAAGAATAATAGTATTTTTTTAAGATATTAGATTATATCTCAAATAGTGTGGCACTTAAGCTAGTCTCCTTAGCCAAAAATAGCATGAGCTTATTTTGCTTGCCCGTTACAAGTTCAAATCTAATTTATCATCTGGGAGCGGGGAGCCTCATGGGCTGCCGTCTATGGGGTCGCACAGAGTCGGACACGACTGAAGCGACTTAGCAGCAGCAGCAGCAAGACTGTAAGGTTTTGCGCTTTTTTTTTTTTTTTTTTTTTTCTTTAACCGTCAATGCTCCCTGGGTTTTTCTAACCCATTTAATATCTGTATTTCACCTCATTTTTGCCCTATCCATATCAGATCACATTTACCAAGACTAAACCTCATTCTACCAGTTCCTACTTCTGTTACAGACTTTTCAGGGTCTTTCATGTTACTTTCCCTACCGCACTTCTGCACAAAGCCCCTGTCCTTTCCGACACACGGCAATGTGCTTGATGAAGAGCTGCCCTGGATGGCA
The DNA here is from genome assembly GCA_006410635.1 of Cephalophus harveyi. Lineage (NCBI taxonomy): Eukaryota > Metazoa > Chordata > Mammalia > Artiodactyla > Bovidae > Cephalophus > Cephalophus harveyi. Next base: position 103,759 of record SJYT01010365.1, on the reverse strand, counting down.
GTGAGTATAACAGCCATTCAGCCTCCACACCGGCACGGAAGTAACTCAGGTCCCTGGGCACACATCAGACACAGAGCAATCCATGCCAAGCAACTTCCTCCTGAAGGTACGCATGGGTATGCCCCTGGAGTGAATTCTCTGCCAAACCATGGGCATTATCAGACACTGCAGTGTTCAGTAACAATCATTGCCCTTGCAGACACGTTAAGCTGTAGACATGAAATGACTTTGCTATAAATTCCCAAATCCTAAAATTAAATATTTTATAAGCTTTCCAATTTAGTTCTCAAGTATTAGTCAAGTTCTAAGCATTAGCTTAAATATTGTCTTCTCAACTCAACTCAAATATTAATTCTATAACCCTGATACAAGCCACATGATACAGCAATCACAATCATGTGTAAGTGTAGCAGAATGATTCAGGTGACCTGAAAGACTGATACTCACATTAGTGCTCTAAACAAAGGGATTGATGCTGAATCCTTCCTTTGTATAAACGTGCATGCCCACTATGAGTCGAGTTAATTTTCTAGTTGCTAATTATAGTATTAAGTCCAGTAGTCATGTATGGATGTGAGAGTTGTATCATAATGAAGGCTGAGTGCCAAAGAATTGATGCTTTTGAACTGTGGTTTTGGAGAAGACTCTTAAGAGTCTCTTGGACAACAAGGAGATCAAACCAGTCAATCAGAAGGACTGATGCTAAAGCTGAAGCTCCAATACTTTGGCCACCTGATGTGAAGAGTTGACTCATTGCAAAAGACCCTAATGCTGGGAAATATTGAAGGCAGGCAGAGAACAGGGACAGAGGATGAGATGTTTGGATGGCATCACTGACTCAATGGGCATCAGTTTGAGCAAACTCCAGGAGATAAGGAAGGACAGAGAAGCTTGGCGTGCTGCAGTCGATGGGGTCACAAAGAGTCTGACATGATTCAGCAACTGAACAATAACAACAAGGTTCAGAACATTTCATGATTAGCAGGTACCTTGATGGAAAGAGACTAAACACCATCATTTAGACAAAAAAGAATGGGATCCTAAATCTAGTATACATTCCCACCCCGAATATGAACCCACTCTCTTTTTGGCCAAGTTAACACTTGTCTGGGCTGTGTTTTCACCACTAAGTACAGAAAGGGGCTAGATCATCATAAAAACAATCAATAGTGTGGCATTATACAAAGTATTTTCAATCTACTACTTTCCATAATAACTCAGTAATACTGGATAATTAACTTTTCATATACTTGACCAATGAGAAGCAAAAGTACTTCAGAAATGTGGGTCTATTATCCACTTTCTAAAGGTTTCTGGTTTTTTGAATTAGTCATATTTTATAATGGTAAATAATATTCATCTTATAACCAGAGAGTAATGAGCCCTCATTATATAGAAATAAATCTTAATTTTGAAATGTCTCCACTGGGGAAATTTTCACGTAAAACTCTGAGCAAGGTTGATCTTATGGTTGGGGGCAGGTAAAACAGCAAACAATACACTGTGTGTCTGGTTTATTTTAGCTAATGACAATAAAAATTCTCTAATTATACTATCTGTGAATTACATAAAGTGAAATCAATTGATATATATATATGTATATTCTACAGCTCTAATTATACAGATTCCAATAACTATAACCCATCTTGTTTCGAATTGAGTCATTGCATAGTCTCTTAATAAAATAATACTTTAAAAAGACAAAAGACTATCTGACTATTGTTCTTCAGTCATTAAGTTGTGTCCAAAACTTTGCAAGCCTATGTGCTACAGCACGCCAGTCTTCCCTATCCTTCACTATCTCCCAGTTTGCTCAAGTTCATGTCCATTGAGTCAGTGATGCCATTGGTATAGAGATACAAAAAGCGTCTTGCTGTTGTTCTATATCTTCAAAATACACTTAGTAGAAGGCAGATCACATCAGCTGTCAGATTGTGTATTAGGTTGTGTGTTTCAGAAGCAGACCTGTGGTTGGTGTTGCAATGTTCCTTATTGCCAGGGAAGGTAGTGCTGAGCCAAGGATGACTCTGGTGAAGAGGACTCTCGGGGGTCTTCATCTTCCATTGCTAGAACAGATGAGAGGGTAGGGTGTTCTCCACCCAGGACCTTCCTCCTGGTGTCCTCTCCAGCATCTGATCTCTGATGGAAGGATACTGTGGGGGACAAGCATTCACGCCGCCTCCTCCTCTATCACACGGGAGAGTTAAATCAAACAGATTGCTATGTGAGGATCCCCAAGACAAGCTCCGTCTCATGGGGATCTGCCAACTGAGGATGAGGTTGGTCAGACTGGAGGGACTCTGGGGAGCAGCCCACTTCCCTATCTTCAGCAAGACTCACCTAGAAGTTTGACTTGGCTTTCTTTATTATGACGAACTTTCCTCAAATACAGTTTAGGGCTTTCTGAACCTTTATCTGCCTCTTTAATAAATTCACCCACTCTTTCCTTTCATTTTTCAGACTCTTATGAAAGTAACCTTCTCCTTCTCTGAAAATGGAAACTTTCTTCCCAAGCCCCTGTTAGTGATGTACAAACCAGGTATCCATTCTTTTGATTGGCTTTTAAACATATTTGATGCAAATAGTGAGTCTCCAAGGGATAGGTCTCACCTGTAATGTTAGTCACCAGCCAAACTTGTCATAAACATTAGATTTCTCTTATTTCTATAAGAATTGAATTAAGACAAAGTAAAGAGGTTGCACTTTCTGACACTTTATTAACAGTCTTTATGTTTCCTAGATCTGAAAGATTTTTCACAGTCTAACTCCTAGAACAGTGGTCTCTCCAAATCCTCTTTAATATGGCTGTGTGTGTGTGTGTGTGTGTGTGTGTGTGTTCGCACATGCGCACGCACTCCATTGTGCCTGACTCTTTGTGACCCCATGGACTGTAGCCCTCCAGGCTCCTCTGTCCATCAGATTTTCCAGGCAAGAATACTGGAGTGGGTTGCCATTTCCTTCTCCAGGGGATCTTCCTGACCCAAGGATCAAACCCATGTCTCCTGCGTCTCCTGCTTTGTAGGTGGATTCTTTACTGCAGAACCACCAGGGAAGCCCTTTAACATGCCTAAGCGTATCAAAATGTTAAGTTTTCCTTTACAAGGGCAGAGACTCCAGTGGCCAATTCTTTATCTCTCCTTGCATAGCAACATAAAGCTTTAAGCACAAACCCTTCAGGTGACTATAAAATCGCTGCTGTCCCAGCCCTCTTTGGGGATCAGGCACTGGGCTAAGCTACCTAGCAACACTGCCAACACCAGCTCAGGTTGTCCAGGACCAACACCAAAGGAAGGCTCTGAGCCCTCAGAGGACCCTTGGTGTCTCCTAAAGCCATGCAAAGTCATCTCGTATTGCCAGGATCCTGTGGCCACAACAGACAACCGAGCGTTATGGTAAACATACTTTTTAGAGCCTCCCTGGTGCTTGATGGACTTCCCAGGTGGCGTTAGTAGTAAAGAACCCATCTGCCAATGCTGGAGACATAAGAGACCAGGATTCAATCCCTGGGTCAGGAAGATCCCCTGGAGGAGGACATGGCAACCCACTCCAGTACTCTTGCCTGGAGAATCCCATGGACAGAGGAGCCTGGCGGGCTACAGTTCACAGGGGCGCAAAGAGTCAGACACGACTGAAGTGACTTAGCACAGGTGCACACTTAGTGCCTGATGACCAGGAGAGAACTCAGCGGAGAGGAATGAGGGAGGAAGAGGAACAGAAGCAGCATCTCTCATAGCTTCTTTGCAGCTTGATCCACAAAGACAGGACCATATCCTATGACCCCAGGGCATGGACTTGGCTCTGTGGGCCAAGGAGGATGCCTGTGGCTCTGGCCATCCTCAGCTCACCCCAGCTGCTGTACGAATAGAGAAGGTCAAGGTGTGTCCATGCCTGTAATTAACCCAGGTCACTGGTTGGAAGCTCCAGGGTGGAGCCTTTGCAGGCCCCCAACACTGACAACTGTGCTTCTTTCTCTTCAGTCAACTTTTTATTCTACAGCCTTGGTGGCCTAACCCAAGCAGTGATGATCAGGAAAGATTGCCTTTCCCTGCCTCCCTGGTTTGTATCTGGCTTGCCCAGAGTTTGTTTGGGGAAGAAATGGGTTATGAGGAGTCTTGCATGAGTTTCAACTCTCTTTGCTAAATCCACCGTAAAAAATAAAGAAATAATCAGAATTTTCAAGTCCCTTTTTTTCTTTAATAGACTTTGTTTTATAGAACGGTTTCAGATTCACAGAACTACTGAGCAGTGGGAGGAAGGTCCAAGATGGAAAGGATACATGTATACACAGAGCTGATTCACTTCTCTGTACAGTGGAAACTAACACAATATTATAAATCAATTATACTCCAATAAAAAAGAGATATTGAGCAGAGTGTACAGAGATTTCCTGTATTCCTCCTGCTCCTGTACATACATAGCCTCCCCTACTGCCAACATCCCCCACTAGAGTGGTATTTTTCCTACAAATGAAGAACCTACATTAATAATTCCTTATCACCCAGAGTCCATAGTTTATCTCAGGTTCAGTCTTGGTGGTGTCTGTTCTATGGGTTTAGACAAATGTATAACGACATATATTCATCGTTACGATGCCATGCAAAGTAATTTCATTGCTCTGTCCTTTGCGTCTCAATCCTCCTTGCCCCCCAGTCCTTGACAACTAGTGATAATTTTACTGTCTCCATAACTGTGCCTTTTTCAGAATGGCATCTAGCTGGAATCATACAGAATGAAGCTTATTCAGATTAGTTCCTTTGCTTAGTAATATACATTTAAGTTTCTTCCATGTCTTATCATAGCTTGATAGTTCATTTCTTTTTAATGTGAAATGATAAGCCATTGTCTGGATGTACCAAAATTTATTTATCTATTCACTTACTAAATGACATCTTGGTTGCTTTTAAGTTTTGACAATTATAAATAAACACCATGCAAAAGATTTTCTGTGGGCATCGTCTCTTGTCCTTTTATAGCTGAGGAGTGGAAGGCTCAAAGATGCTAAGCAGCCTGTCTAAGACCATCTGGGTCATACATAATAGGAGCAGAATCTGTACTGACATCTGACTCCCAGGCCTCTACTGAGTCAAATAACCACCCACTGTCAGCTGTAATCTTCTCTTAGCTGTGTGATAATGGGGGAAAAAACAGCAAATACTGTATAATGCTCACCTGCTTCCTTCCTGCAGGGCTTAATCCAAAATTTAACAAGAAGAGCAAATTCTGAAAGAATCCAAACACCAGTCCATAAGACTAGCCTAGAAATAGTATGGGGATCACCTTCAGCAGAAACTGCATTTGATTAACATTTAGTGGCCCTGCATTAGCATTCTAGCTCCATAACGTACTACTTTAACACCTGGAACCCCTCAGTTTGCTCACCCATAAAATGGGAATATTGTGAGAAGCACCAGGCATGATTGGTCTTAAGGATAATTTAACTTCTTTCCATCATTCATTTTTATCCAGATATAATCTGCACAAGATGAAATTTTATGGGCTGATAATAGATTTTAACAGTAGTTCTCATCCTTGGCCACACATTAGAATCACCAAGGGACATGTTAAAAGTTGCTGATATCCAACACCAGACATTCAGACTTAACTGATTTGGGGTGTGGCCTGGGCACTGGTATTTTTAAAAGCTCCCCAGGTAATTCTAATATGTAACCAACGTTGAGACTATACTATGTTAAAGGCTAGTAAGAATGAACGCTTACGGATGCTAAGTAAACATGGTCACATCGTTATGCATTTAATCCTCTCAGCTCTACATGGCAAGCACTATTATTTCACTCATGAAGAAACTGAGAGTCAAAGAGATGAATAATTCCCCAAAGTCCTACAGCCATAAAATGGGAATGTAGAGATTTGAATTTGGGTCTCAGTCTTTGAAGCCCAAGCCGGTAGCCCCCAGCTAAGGCTGGGAAGACACGACTTCCACGGGTCATTCCTGTTGTCTTTGGGCTGGGTCTTCGTTGCTGTGGGCAGGCTTCCCCTAGTTTCGAGGAGCAGAAGCTACTCTTTGTTGCAGAGCACAGGCCTCTTTCAGTGGCTTCTCTTGTTGCAGAGCACAGGCTCTAGGTGCTTGGGCTCAGCAGCTGTAGATCTCAAGCCCAGAACTCAGAAGTTGTGACACACGGCTTAGTTGCCCTAAGTCATGTGGAATCTTCCTCGACCAGGGATTGAACCCATGTCCCCTGCACTGGCAGGGAGATTTTTATCCCCTCTGCCACCAGGGAAGTCCCCACAGGTCATTCTAATTATAGCACAAGGCACACCCTTGCTCCTCTAGAGTCACATCTACTGTCTCTCTGAATTTTTAGCATCATATTCACACTGCACTGTTAACCGTCATCCCACTTTGTTTGGAAAAGGAGCTAAGCCAGACAACAGAGATCAAAATTCCAGGCCAGCTAAAAGTGGGAGGTAGCAAAAATCTTAGCTAATTCCCTTGCAGAGTAGATTTCCTTCTAGTCTTCTCACCTTTGCCCACCAGCCCATTCCTCTCCCAACCACACTGGCAAAGGGATCAATGGGAAATCACCCTTTGGAATCACTCACCATCCCTCCAAATGTACCTGGCAGGAGGGAGGGCAGGGGGGATGAAACTGGTGGCAAATGAGGTTGAATGACAGTCGTCTTGTCAGAGAGACCAGAACCTGGAGGCAAGTGATAAATGCCCAATGCTGGCAAGAGTCAGGTAGAAGGCATGTTTCCTGATGGTAAGTGGCAGGCCTTATTTCCACCACCTGCCACTAAGCATCTAAGTCCCCACTGGTTCCACTCTAATTCCTGTTCAATGTCTAAAACAGATATGGGCAGGGGAAAAAATTTAAGGACTCAGCCACATTCAGAAAGCTTTCTCTTTGAGCTTTCTTTTGGAAGATTCTGAGTTTCTGTGTCATTAGTCTCCATCATAAGACTAAATTAAAAACTTAATAAGAGACAGAGACCTCAGCGCAGTCAGGCAGTAGATTAAGCCCTGAGTTACTCAGGCTTATGCCTCATTAACATGTGAATCCATCAGTGAAGGGAGGAGGAAGGCCAGGATTCATGAGAGCACTGAATCCATCCATCTGAAGACTGACATTGTTTAGCAACTTTTATTGGGGAAGGGAGGGTGACATGGTAAAACAGTCTTTATCTTTGTCATTGGGAGATGGGGCTGTGCATTCCAGTTGACTGTTAGTTCTGCACCTGTGTGCTGAGTCACTTCAGTCGTGTCCAGCTCTTTGGAACCCTATGACCCCTAGCCCACCCCTAGGATCCTCTGTCCATGGGATTCTCCAGGCAAGAATACTGGAGTGGGTTGCCACGCCCTCCTCCAGGGGATCTTCCGGACCCAGAAATTGAACCCACATCTCTTATGTCTCCTGCATTGGCAGGTGGGTTCTCTCCCACTTATGCCACCCGTGGGCTCGGTTAAGTCACTTAAACTTTCCGAGCCTCAGCTTTGTCAATAAACTGAGGATGAAATAACTTCCTCACAGAGTTATTGGGAGGAGCAAATGGATTAATATATAAGAAGGTATTTGTAAAGCAGTTGCCATCATGAAAATTAGCTAGCTGTCTCCTCTTTCTAGAGAGAATCACTAACCTGTAGTTAAATTAAAAATCCCTGCTGCTCATTGTCCCGGAGCAAGCAACGCAAGGATGCACCCCCTGAGAAGCAGCCTGGACACCAATCAATGCTGACTATTCAAAGCATCTACCCAGTGACTCTGGCTTTGGGGATCTGTTTGAAAGCATGGAGTATTTTCTTATACATGTGCCGTGTCTCTCTGGGTCTAAAGCATCAAGGGCTCTTCATTTTCACTCAGTTTCAGGTACTCCAGAGACCAACTCTGACTTCCTTCCTGGGGCTCCTGCAAAAATAACTCTTGCATGCGTGTGTGCACGTCCAGTCACTCAGTCATGACCGACTCTTTGCGACCACGTGTGTCTGTGGAATTTCCAGGGAATAATACCGGAGTGGGTTACCATTTCCTCCTCCAGTGAATCTTCTCGAGTTAGGGATCAAACCCATGTTTATTGCATCAACAGCTAGATTCTTTACCACTGCACCACCTGGGAAGCCCAAATCTTGCTACACTGCATATATATTTTTTAAAATTTATATCATACATGGCAACCCACCCCAGTATTCTTATCTGGAAAACCCCACGGACAGAGGAGCTTGACAGAATAAAATCCATGGGGTCCCAAAGAGTCGAACACAATTTAGTGACTGAACAACACAACAGCAACAAACACATTTCCAAACATAGGATCAAACAAATGGTAAAAATCTATTCAGCCATTCCTTACATACTCTGACAATTGTCAAAGAAATAAAATTAATGTCAATTAGTAGACATTTGATTAATTTTAATAAACTGTAATTGATTATTCTGTACCAGACATTGTGATATGTGCTAGATATACAACAAGAAATAGTTTTAATCCCTAGAGGCTCCCAAAATAGTAGGAGACACAGACAAAGAGATAACTTTTCTACCGTGGTATAGTCTAGATTGATATTTGTCCAAGAAGCTATGGGATCACTCAGGTGATGGAAAACAGTAGGATAGTCAAAAAGCCAGTCTGAATTAATACATTTTGATTGAACTATTTTTGAATCCTAGAGTGAATCTATGCCTATAGTACAAATACTCAGGTACACCTAGATTCTGAAAGTAATCCTCTTACACAATTTCATGCATTTCTTTGCAACTCCTTTCATCCATTAAACAAGTGATATTAAATATCCACTAGGGCTTCCCTAGTGGCTCAGATGGTAAAAGAATCTGCCTGCAATGTAAGAGACCAGGGTTCCATTTCTGTGTTGGGAAGATCCCCTGGAGGAGGAAATGGCAAGCCACTCCAGTATTCTTGCCTAGGAAATCCCCTGGACAGAGGAGCTTGGTGGACTATAGTCCATGCGGTCACAAAGAATTGGACATGACTGAGCAATTAATATTTTCACTTTTCAGGTGCTAGACACTGTGCTAAAAATTGAAGGTAAGGAGAAACACAACACTTGTCTTGCCCTTGAGGTAATTACTGTCGAAGTGCAGAGTCAAACACGCATTTTAATATCAGGAATACAATGCAATAAGTGAAATCATAGAGAAACATACAAAGTGCATAGGTGGCCTGGATTATTTTAAGAACAGGTCTACTTTGGTAGGTGAGGAAAGGCATCCCCAAGGAACAGAATTTTCCCTGGCTCTCTGAGGTAGGGTTGAACAGAGAATGGGGCAGGGAGCCTCAGGTGTACACGTGCAAGGAGCAGAAACAACGCTTCACAGGATCTCCCAGAAAATTTGAGCCTGCGTTCCAAGAGGGAATGTTCGACTGCTTACCTTCTACACCCTGCTTCTCTCAGTGTGTGACAGTAGGTTCTTCCACAAAGCCTAGGAAAGTAACAGCAGACACTCCGACATGTGAGATGGGGTCCCTGCTTTGACCTGGACAGTCACGTGCCATGCGTAAGTCTGTTTCTCCTTTTAAGCCTCAGTGTAACTGATGGTCTCTGAGACATCTCCAACTTCTGAAGGGTTTCATAGCACTCTTCTCAGCATCCCAAAGAGACTAAAGCACAGTGAGGATGCTGGGGAGTCTGTTCTTCTTTGCCCATCCTGCTCCACTCTGCTCTCTTCCAGGAGGCTGTTTTCTATGGATTGTATCAACCAGTCTCTTCTGAGGCCAAGCTTCCCGCTGGATTCATCGGGAACCATGCAGAATGGCTCAGAAAGTGAATGGACACAGAGGGCCGAGTTTCACAGCCTCGGCTCCCTTCCTGGGGGGCCATTCCTCTGTCAGACCCCCTGCGCTGCCAAGTGGCTCTCTCCTTTGGCTGCAGCTGGCAGCTATCTGCCTCTCCGAGCGCTGTAGACCACTCCCTCCTGGGAAGCTTCTGTCCTAGTGATGCTAATAGCCCCGCATCATCGCTGGCAAAAAGGTGCCTATGTTACTTTCTTGTGGCTGCCCCAATCTTAGCACAAAATCAGGTGACTTAAAACAACAGACCTTTATTTTCTCAGCTTCAGAGGTAAGAGTATGATGTCAAGGTGCCAACAAGGTCCCACTCAGAGGCTCGAGGGGAAAAGCCTTCCTTTCCTTTGTGAACTTTGATGGCTGTCCACATTCCTTGGCTTACGGCCTCGTCACTCTGATTTCTGCCTCTGCCTTCATATTGCCTCCTCCTCCTCCTCTGTTATCTCCCTTCTGTGTTGTCTCTTTCTTCCAAGGACACTTGAGAAAACAATTAGGGTCTAACTGAATAATCCCAGATAATCTCCTCCATCCCAGTATCCTTAATATAATCGCATCTGTTGTCTTATAATACTACAGTCTCTCTTCAGCTACTTGAGGCAATATTTATCAGTTCCAGAGTTTAGGGTGTGGACATATACTGATATTTGGGGGAGGCTACCATTCAACCCACTATAGTACTTCACTATTCTATGTTGGTTTTCCTTAACTCTGCCTGTCTGCATTAAAAATGATGCCTTCATTGGACATTCTTCAATTCCTCTGTTTGTCTGCATCGTCTTTTGATTCAATTTAATACAAATGCTTTCTGGTTACTCGTTAAGCATATGTGAGGGTACAGGAAGCCACAAAAAAAATAATATATAAATCTTCAGTTCAGTCACTCAGCCATTTCCAACTCTTTGTGATCCATGGACTGCAGCACACCAGGCCTACCTGTCCATCAGCAACTCTTGGAGCTTACTCAAATTCATGTCCATTGAGTAAGTGAAATCATCCAACCATCTCATTCTCTGTCATCCCCTTCTCCTCTTGCCTTCAGTCTTTTCCAGCATCAGGGTCTTTTCCAATAGATCAATTCTACTCATCAGGTGGTCAAGGTGTTAGAGTTTCAGCTTCAACATCCATCCTTCCAATGAATATTAAGGACTGATTTCCTTTAGGATGGACTAGTTGGGTCTCCTTGGAGTCCAAGGGACTCTCAAGAGTCTTCTCCAACACCACAGATCAAAAGCATCAATTCTTCAACACTCAGCTTTCTTTATACTCCAACTCTCACATCCATACATGACTACTGGAAAAACTAGCTTTGACTAGGCAGATCTTTGTTGGCAAAATAATGTCTCTGCTTTTCAGACACTACTGAGTGACTTCACTTTCACTTTGATGCACTGGAGAAGGAAATGGCAACCCACTCCAGTATTCTTGCCTGGAGAATCCCAGGGACAGAGGAGCCTGGTGGGCTGCCGTCTATGGGGTTGCACAGAGTCAGACACGACTGACGCAACTTAGCAGCAGCAGCAGCAGCAGCAGCTTTTCAATATGCTGTCTAGGTTGGTCATAGTTTTTCTTCCAAGGAGCAACCAGCTTTTGATTTCATGACTGAAGTCACCATCTGCAGTGATTTTGTACACCAAAAAAAGAAAATCTGTCGCTGTTTCCATTGTTTCCCCATCTATTTGCCATGAAGCAATGGGACCAGATGCCATGATCTTAGTTATTTGAATGTTGAGTTTAAGCCAACTTTTTCACTCTCCTCTTTCACTCTCATCAAGAGGCTCTTTAGTTCTTATTCACTTTCTGCTGTAAGGGTGGTGTCATCTAAATATTCTTCTGGCGATCTTGATTCCAGCTTGTGCTTCATCCAGCCCAGCAGTTCACATGATATACTCTGCATGTAAGTTAAATAAGGAGGGTGACAATATACAACCTTGAAGTACTCCTTTCCCTATTTGGAACCATTCTGTTGTTCCATGTCTGGTTCTAACTGTTGCTTATTGACCTGCATACAGATTTATCAGGAGGCAGGTAAGGTGCTCTGGGATTCCCATCTCTTGAAGAATGTTCCACAGTTTGTTGTGATCCACACAGTCAAAGGCTTTGGCGTAGTCAATAAAGCAGAAATAGATGTTTTTTCTGGAACTCTCTTGCTTTGTCAATGATCCAACAAATGTTGGCTTCTTTATCTCTGGTTCCTCTGCCTTTTCTAAAACTGATTTGAACATCTGGAAGTTCAGGTTCACATACTGTTGAAGCCAGGCTTGAAGAATTTTGAGCATTACTTTGCTAGCTTGTGAGTTGACTGCAATTGTGTGGTATTTGGACATTCTTTGGCATTGCCTTTTTTGGGGATTAGAATGAAAACTGATCTTTTCCAGTTCTGCGGCCACAGGTGAATTTTCTAAATTTGCTGGCATATTAAGGTCAGCACTTTACAGCATCATCTTTTGAATTTGAAATAGCTCAACTGGAATTCCATCACCTCCACTGGCTTTTTTCATAGTGATGCTTCCTAAGGCCCACTTGACTTTGCATTCCAGGATGCCTGGCTCTAGATGAGTGATCACACCATCGTGGTTATGTGGGTCATGAAGATCTTTTTCGTATAGTTCTATGTATTCTTGCCACCTCTTCTTAATATCTCCTGCTTCTTTTAGGTCCATACTACTTTTGTCTTTTATTGTGCCCATTTTTGCGTGAAATGTTTCCTTGGTATCATTACTTTTCTTTTTTTTTTTTTTTCTCCTTATTTATGAGTTTATATTTTAAATTAATTAATTTATTTATTTTACTTTACAATATTGCATTGGTTTTGCCATACATTGACTTGAATCCACCATGAGTGTACATGTGTTCTGCATCCTGAACCCCCCTCCCACCTCCCTCCCCATCCCATCCCTCTGGGTCATCCCAGTGCACCAGCCCCAAGCGCCCTGTATCATGCATCAAACCTGGACTGGCGATTCATTTCACATGTGATAATTTGCATGTTTCAATGCCATTCTCCCAAATCATCCCACCCTCGTCCTCTCCCACAGAGTCCAAAAGACTGTTCAGTACATCTCTGTCTCTTTTGCTGTCTCGCATACAGGGTTATCATTACTTTTTCTTGAAGAGCTCTCTAGTCTTTCCCATTCTATTGTTTTCCTCTTTTTCTTTGCATTGATCACTGAGGTAGGCTTTCTTATCTCTCCTTGCTATTCTTTTGAACTCTGCATTCAAATGGGTATATATTTCCTTTTCTCCTTTGCCTTTCACTTCTATTCTTTTCTCAGCTATTTGTAAGGCCTCCTCAGACAACCATTTTGCCCATTTCCATTTCTTTTTCTTGGGGATGGTCTTGATCCCTGTCTCTTGTACAATGTCACAAACATCCATCCATAGTTCTTCAGGCACTCTATCAGATCTAATCCCTTGAATCTATTTGTCACTTCCACTATATAATTATAAGGGATTCTCTTTAGGTTGTACAATAGTCTGGTGATTTTCCCTACTTTCTTCAATTTAAGTCTGAATTCGACCATAAGGAGTTCATGATCTGAGACACATTCAGCTCCCAGTCTTGTTTTTGCTGACTGTATAGAGCTTCTCCATCTTTGGCTGAAAAGAATATAATCAGTCTGATTTTGGTGTTGACCATCTGTTGATGTCCATGTGTAGAGTCTTCTCTTGTGTTATTGGAAGAGGGTGTTTGCTATGACCAGTGCATTCTCTTGGCAAAACTTTGTTAGCCTTTGCCTTACTTCATTTTGTACTCCAAGGCCAAATTTGCCTGTTACTCCAGGCATCCCTTGACTTTATACTTTTGCATTCCATTCCCCTGTAATGAAAGGGATATCTTTTGGGGTGTTAGTGCTAGAAAGCCTTTTAGGTCTTCATAGAACGATTCAACCTCAACTTTTTCAGCATTACTGGTGGGGGCATAGACTTGGATTACTGTGATATTGAATGGTTTGCCTTGGAAATTAACAGAGATCTTTCTGTCATTTTTGAGAGTGTACCTAAGAACTGCATTTTAGACTCTTTTGTTGACTATGATGGCTACTTCATTTCTGCTAAGGGCATCTAGCCTACAGTAGTAGATATGATGGTCATCTGAGTTAAATTCCCCGATTCCAGTCCATTTTAGTTCACTGATTCCTAAAATGTCGATGTTCACTCTTGCCATCTCCTATTTGACCACTACCCATTTACCTTGATTCATGGACCTAACATTCCAAGTTTCTATGCAATATTGCTTTTTACAGCATGGGACTTTACTTCATCACTAGTCACATCCACAACTGGGTGTTGTTTTCACTTTGGCTCCATCTCTTCACTTTTTCTGGTGTTATATCTCTATCACAAGGACCACAGCCTTGTCTAACTCAATGAAACTTTGAGCCACCCACAATACACGGATCATGGTAGAGAGTTCTGACAAAATGTGGTCCTCTGGAGAAGGCATTGGCAAACCACTTCAGTTGTCTTTCCTTGAGAACCCCGTGAACAGTATGAAAAGGCAAAAAGATACAACACTAAAAGATGAACTCCCCAGGTCAGTAGGTGTCCAATATGCTACTGGAGATCAGTGGAGAAATAACTCCAGAAAGAATGAAGAGACAGAGCCAAAGCAAAAACATCAATCTTACTTCATAGCAAATAATTTACAACATTACTTTTTGTTTGTTAGAAAGCATAAAAATAATGTGTGCTGCTGCTGCTGCTAAGTCGCGTCAGTCATGTCCAACTCTGTGCGACCCCATAGACAGCAGCCCACCAGGCTCCCCCGTCCCTGGGATTCTCCAGGCAAGAACACTGGAGTTGGTTGCCATTTCCTTCTCCAATGCATGAAAGTGACAAGTGAAAGTGAAGTCGCTCAGTCGTGTCCGACTCTTAGCGACCCCATGGACTGCAGCCTACCAGGCTCCTCCGTCCATGGGCTTTTCCAGGCAAGAGTACTGGAGTGGGGTGTAGTAGAATACAAAATTCACATGAATTTTATAGACAAAACACAAGATTTTAAGGAACTGTATTACCCACTGAAGGCCATTTTAGATTCAGTCCCTGATTCTTTCATCCAGTTGCTAGATCATGTTGATTCCTCACTGCTGTAAGATTTGAGAGTTTTAAAACATTGCCCTATAACAGCTTTATTTTTTTTAATTTTGATTGGCATATAGTTGATTTATAATATTTTGTTAGCTTCAAGTGTACAGCAAAGTGAATCAGTTAGACAAATACATACATCCACTCTTTTTTAGATTCTTTGCCCACATAGGTCATTATAGAGTAGTAAGTAGAGTTCCCTGTGGTATACAGTAGGTCTTTATTAGTTATCTATTTTATATGTAGTAGTATGTATATGTCAATCCCAATTTAACTTCTGTTTTTAGTGCTTAGCCTCTAGACTTGAAGGATATTGTTCATGAAAAGCAGAGGGTTTGTGTTGATTTGACCTCTTCCCCTGAGGGCTGGAACACTCATTTCACCTCTTTCTCCAGTTTCCCAGCTGTGCAGGAGTAAGATGATCATGTCGTAGAGTGACGTTACGTTGGTCAGGTTAATGAGATTTGCAGTTTTGGACCATACCTAGGCCTTCATTAAAGGAACTCTAGATGAGTACACATTTTAATATTCTAGTCATAGCTCTGGTCTCCATGGATAGCAACTGACAAGTCAATGGCAATAATGAAGGAATTATAACCTAGCAGATGAGTGATAAACAAGTGATATATTTTTGCAAAATCTGACAATGTACAGTTAGCCTCCATGCCAACAAAGAAGGAGAAAATAATCATGGACAATGTGTTGAAACACCACCTCAGAAAACTCTAATACCTGATTTTGTTATTCTTGATCCATCCCTTTTTTATTATTTTCACAGGCAACTCATCAGAAAATTCTGCTACATACAAAAAAAAAAAAAATGTATGCAGTCTCCAGCTACTTCTCACTGACACCGTGAGAGGCAGCTGTTCTGGCTGATCACAGAGCCCCTAAACAAAACTTCTGCTTCTGCCCGTCCTTTCTACAGCCTGTTGTCAACACAGTCTTCTTTTAAAATGTCAGTCAAATCATATATTCTCCTGATGAAACTTCCAGTGGCTTTCCATAGCAGTCCCTAGAAATGCCAAAAACCTTTAAAATGGCTTTCAAGGCCTTCAGTCAGTATTTCTCAGTGGAGGTGTAAGGCAATGAAACTGTCCTTTTGTAAATTTCTCCAGGGTGTTTCTGCTGTGACCGTGAGTGGCATTCTCCTTCATCTAGGGAGCAGGGCACCGCTACAGAATGATCAGAAATGCAGGGACAGCCCACACAGTGAGAGTCTCCTTGCCTCCTGTCCTGCCTGGCTTCCTGGCATTTTCTCTGGACATTATGCATCACTTCCTTGAGAATTTTACCAAGAATTGCTCTTTTCACAAAGCCATGTCATCAATGGCATTGCCATTCATGATATTTGAGTTGCCATTGTATCAGTTCTGATGTCATGTTCATAGATATTTTGACCAGAGGTGAAGCATCTGACTGCTTCATTATGTCTTGTTTTTTTAATATTCATTTTGATTTATTTATTTGGCTACACTATTGGTTGCAGAACGTGGGATCTTCAGTCTTTACTGTGGCCTGCAGAATCTTTAGTTGTGGCATGGATGGAATCTTTTTTCAGTTGCAGGATGTGAACTCTTGGCTGCAGCACATGGGGTCTAGTTCCCCAACAAGGGATCGAACCTGAGCCCCCTGCATTGGAGGGGTGGAGTCTTAGCCACTAGACCACCAGGGAATTATCCATTATGTCTTATGATGTAATCATGCACTAGAATTTACATATATTTTTAGAAATTTCTCACAAATTTTCCTATCAGGGAATTACAGAAGTTCTTTTGAAATTATGTATGAAGTCATGAGTGTGAGTGTGTGATCAGATCAGTTCAGTTCAGTCGCTCAGTTGTGTCCGACTCTTTGCGACCCCATGAATCGCAGCACACCAGGCCTCCCTGTTCATCACCATCTCCCGGAGCCCACTCAGACTCACGTCCATCGAGTCCGTGATGCCATCCAACCATCTCATCCTCGGTCGTCCCCTTCTCCTCCTGCCCCCAATCCCTCCCAGCATCAGAGTATTTTCCAATGAGTCAACTCTTCGCATGAGGCGGCCAAAGTACTGGAGTTTCAGCTTTAGCATCATTCCTTCCCAAAAAATCCCAGGGTTGATCTCCTTCAGAATGGACTGGTTGGATCTCCTTGCAGTCCAACGGACTCTCAAGAGTCTTCTCCAACACCATAGTTCAAAAGCATCAATTCTTCAGCACTCAGCCTTCTTCACAGTCCAACTCTCACATCCATACATGACCACAGGGAAAACCATAAACTTGACTAGACATGATCAATTAGGTCCAACTTTTTATGACACCATGGACTGTAGCCCTCCAGGCCCTTCTGCCCATGAAATTTTCCAGGCAAGAATACTGGAGTGTGTTGCCATTGCCCCCTCCAGGGAATCTTCCTGACTGAGGGATCAAACCCAAGTCTCTTGTGTCTCTTGCATTGACAGGTGGGTTCTTTACCACTGCTCCACATGGGAAGGCCCCTGTTATCATATTATCTATAAATTTAGTTTCAGCAAAGTATAGGAGGTATTCCAAAACATTTGCTATGGTGTGGGCCATTGGGCCTAATAGGTGCACCTTATATAATCTGGTCAATGTCACCTCTGAGGTCATCAAGGCCCAATCACTTCCAGCCTCACTTCTTCTCCTCTCCTAGCAATCCAAGCATGGGCGTGCCTCAGGGCCTTTGCATAGACTTTCCTTCTCCTTGACTATCTCCCCTAATATGTTCACATGATTCTCCATCAGAGTTTTGTGGGTTTTTTGATGGGGCTGTTTGTTTTTTCTAACAATTCAATTTAATTTTATTTTATTTTAGTATTTTCTTGGCCACACCACTTGGCTTGCAGGATCTTAGTTTTCAACCAGGAATTGACTCTGAGCCCCTTGCACAGGAATCTTATCCACTGGGCCACTAGGGAAGCCCCTTCCATCAGAGTTACTTCAGATCTCCGCACAGATGCCACCTGAGCGTAAGGACTTCCCTGCCCACCCTTTATAAAAGACCAACCTCCCCCATTCCTGATGTTTTCTCCCTTACACTGTCTTACTTCTCCAATGCACTTCCTATCCAGCTGATCACCTCTGTGTTTTACTTGTATTTTCTTATTATCTGTCTCTGCCAACTGGAATGTAGGCTACTAGAGAACAAAGCCTTCCACCCGTCTGTGCCTAGACCAGTGCCAGGCACATAATAAGCACTCCATATGTGTTTTCTGCATAAATAAATGGCCTTTCATTTTAATTGAAAAATGTTAATTTAAAACCTAAAAATTTTAATTTTCAGGAGTCCTTTTTTTTCATTTGCTAAATAATATATTTAACATTTCACTCTTGTTTTATGAATGCAATATAAATTCATGACTCTTCAAAGATATTAGTGGTAATCTTATTTGTTTGTAACATTTTCTTCTTCCTGCATTTGTTATCACTCCAACCTTCCCTTTTATTATCTATTTCATTATTTATTTAGTTTTTTTAATATCCTTGTTTCTTGGACTGCCTCAAATGTCAATGACCCTTTTCTACATTTTCCTGAGTGGAACACAGAAACGCTGACCGGCAGTTCTGCGGGAGGAGGTGAAGTAATGCCATCACCAGTGTTTGTCTGTGAGAAGTGATCAGGTGACCGAGTCGAGTGGCCAGCAGCCCTTCTCAATGGTGTGGTCAAAAGCAAGTACACGCTAGAATTTTCTCGGTGGTGGTGCCAGTTTTCCAGGGAAGGTCTCTCTCAACTCTCCCTGAGAAATATCAGGCTGGCTGCTAAGATCTGGAAAAGGGCACTGCTCAACAAGAAGACCTGTACTCAGTCCATCTACTAATACATGCTGTCCCAGGCCTCAGTTCCTCATTTCTCCATGCGTACCGTTCACTCTCATCTCTCTTGTTCCATTCTACTGGAGCCACTCGCCTTTTCTGGGTAAGGAGTCAGCATCTAGGGATCTCAGTCAGTTCAGTCACTCAGTCATACCCAACTCTTTGTGACCCCATGGACTGCAGCATGCCAGGCTTCCCTGTCCTTCACCAAGTTCCAAGTTTGCTCAAACTCATGTTCATCATGTCAGTGATGCCGTCCAACCATCTCACCTTCTGTCCTCCCCTTCTCCTCCCACCTACAATCTTTCCCAGCATCAGGGTCTTTTCAAATGAGTCAGTTCTTTGCATCAGGTGGTCAACGTATTGGAGTTTCAGCTTCAGTATCAGTCCTTCCAATGAATATTCAGAACTGATTTCCTTTAGGATGGACAGGTTGGATCTCCCTGCAGTCCAAGGGACTCTCAAGAGTCTTCTCCAACACCACAGTTCAAAAGCATCAATTCTTAGGTGCTCAGCTTTCTTTTTTTTTTTTGTTTTTCTTTTTTAATTGTAGTTTTATTATTATTATTATTTTTTTTTTACTTTATAATATAGTTCAGCACTCACATCCATGCATGACTGCTGGAGAAACCATAGCTTTGACTACACAGACCTTTGTTGGCAAAGTAATGTCTCGGCTCTTAAATATGCTCTCTATGTTGGTCATAGCTTTTCTTCCAAGGAGCAAGCATCTTCATTTCATGGCTGTAGTCCACATCCGCAGTGATTTTGGAACCTAAAAAATTTAAGTCTCTCACTATTTCCACTGTTTCCCCATCTGTTTACCATGAAG
The DNA here is from genome assembly GCA_006410635.1 of Cephalophus harveyi. Classification (NCBI taxonomy): domain Eukaryota; kingdom Metazoa; phylum Chordata; class Mammalia; order Artiodactyla; family Bovidae; genus Cephalophus; species Cephalophus harveyi. The sequence continues at coordinate 84,265 of SJYT01010365.1, read as the reverse complement.
TGATGGGACCAGATGCCATGATTTTCGTTTTCTGAATGTTGAGTTTTCAGCCAACTTTTTCACTCTTCTTTTTCACTTTCATCAACAGGCTCTTTAGTTCTTCTTCACTTTCTGCCGTAATGGTGGTGTCATCTGCATATGTGGATTATTGATATTTCTCCTGGCAATCTTGATTCCAGCTTGTGCTTCATTCAGCCCAGCATTTCTCATTGATGTACTCTGCATATAAGTTAAATAAGCAGGTGACAATATGCAACCTTTAAGTACTCCTTTCCCTATTTAGAACCAGTTTGTTGTTCCATGTCCAGTTCTAACTGTTGATTCTTGACCTGCATACACATTTCTCAAGAGGCAGGTCAGAGAGATGGCATTCCCATCTCTTGAAGAATTTTCCACAGTTTGTTGTGATCCACACAGTCAAAGCTTTTTGCATAGCCAGTAAAGCAGAAGTAGATGTTTTTCTCAGAGAAAGCAATGGCACCCTATTCCAACACTCTTGCCTGGAAAATCCCATGGATGAAGGAGCCTGGTAGGCTGCAGTCCATGGGGTAGCTAAGAGTCAGACACAATTGAGCGTCTTCACTTTCACTTTCCACGTTCCTGCATTGGAGAAGGAAATGGCAACCCACTCCAGTGTTCTTGCCTGGAGAATCCCAGGGACAGGGGAGCCTGGTGGGCTGCCGTCTATGGGATCAGACAGAGTCAGACATGACCGAAGTGACTTAGCCGCAATAGCAGCAGCAGCAGCAGATGTTTTTCTGGAACTCTCTTGCTTTGTAGATAATCCAACAGATGTTGAAATCTGATCTCTGGTTCCTCTGCCTTTTCTGAATCCAACTTGAGCATCTGGAAGTTCACTGTTCACATACTGTTGAAACCTGACTTGGAGAATTTTGAGCATTATTTTACTAGCATGTGAGATGAGTGCAATTGTGCAGTAGTTTGAACACTCTTTGGCATTGTCTTTCTCTGGGATTGAAATGGAAACTGAACTTTTCCAGTCCTGTGGCCACTGCTGAGTTTTCCAAATTTGCTGGCATGTTGAGTGCAGCAATTTGAATGCATTAGTCATCTCATTGCTCCTTAAAAGACTTCAAGCAAATTCTCTGTTGCCAGAAAGTCCCTCCTTAACCTCCCCTACCACACACATACACTCACATAAACTCTCTTTATCCATAACTTATGCTTGGTGCCTTATTGATGTCTGTGGATTAAATCAGTTTCAGGGCCTTATAACAAGTTCCAGGGTCTTATTATAAATAAGTTCCAGGGCCTTATTAAAGTTTGTGGATTAAATCAGAATGGTTCCAGGACTTCCCTGGTTGGCCAGTGGTTAAGAACCCACCTGCCAATGCAGGGAACACGGTTTCCATCCCTGTACAAGAAGATGCCACAAGCTGCAGCTAAGCCCATGCACCACAGCTACTGAAGCTTGAATTCTACAGTCCATGCTCTGCAACAAGAGAAACCACCACAATGAGAATCCCACGCACTGCAGCAAAGAGTAGCCCCCACTGGCTGCAACTAGAGAAAGCCCATGTGCAGCAACAAAGACCCAGTTCAGCCAAAACTAAAGCACACACACAAAAAAATCTGACAAAAAAAATCAGAATGTTTGTCATTGATGCCATAATCCATAGGCATTTAACTTTCCTTTTCCTCTGTGCCATGGATTAACTTTCCATTCTTCCATTTGTCAGAGTTTCATTGCAGATGGTATTTCTGTTTTGCCTTTAATTCTTGCTTTTGGGGTGATTTATGAGTAGAGAAAAAACAGTGGAAAGGTCTTTACCGTTTGAAATCATTTTTCTTCTCCAATGATTTATAATGGCATGAAAGGTTTCCTTGTTTATTTTCATTTCTATCTAATCAAATCTCTCTCTGCCTTGGTTTCTTCCCTTGATCTAGTTTTCAAGTGCCATCACATAACATCAAGCAATGGTTAGACTGAAGTAACAGCAGGAGTGAGCCAGACCAACCTGGGCTCTGCTCCCATGTAACTTTTAATTACACATATGAGGATCCTAAGAAAGGAAACATTCAGAATACTGCACAATCACACCCCCAAAATGGTATTTAACATTATATAAAGTATAAAGTGTGATAGCTAAGCTGACTGAAACAAGGTTTAGGGGCTGGGGAGTAGGGGTGAGGGAGGAGAGGAGAAACAGAGCATTCAGACAAAGTAACCACCAAGTTAAAATATTTGAGGGACTGAGAGAAGTCCCCTGAGAAGGATCACAGAGTAGGGTGGCAGAATGATTTTGATCAAGAGCAAAGTACCAGGCAGAGCTGAAAGAATCTCTTAAGCTGTATTTAGACTTTGGTCTAAGAGCAGTGGGAAATCATCTCTTTAACCAAAGAGCAAGTATTTGGTCATACGTGTTTTGTGAGTGTGTGTGTGTATTTTATCAGTTCAGTTCATTCCAGTCGCTCAGTCGTGTCCGACTCTTTGCGACCCCATATTTAGACCTTAATTCACAGGGGGTGCATTTTTATATAGTCTTTGAAAAGGGGTACATGTTGATTTTACTTTCCAAATAGCCAACTTCCCAACACAATATACATAGTTCATTCTTTATTAATTTGCAATGTCTCCTTTGTCATATATAAAGTTGTGTAAACTAAAGTTATGTCTGAATTGTCTATTCTATTTAGTCATCTGTCCAACTATTCTTTTACCAACATCATGAATTTAAATGGTTTTGGCTTTATAATATCTCTTCATGTTGACAGAGCAAATTCTCCTTAATTACTCTTCCATACAGCTTGGAATTGAATTAGAACATACTGACTTGACAAAAAATTATGAATTTTCATACTGTCATAAGAAAACCCTGAGTCTAAATATACAATTAAGTTCTGTCAAAATCTGTCCCATTGCAAAAAAATGCAGGGGCCAATACACTTCAAAGAATTATCTCAGGTTTGGATATATACAGCAATAGAAAACACTTACTCAACATTTATCACTGTGCCAAGTGTTCTGCAGGCATCAGATTATGTATCCAGTTCTCTTGCTACTTGGCATATGGTTGCAGTCAACTCCATTCACAGAGACAAGTACTTTAATTATCCCCATTTTGCAGCTGAAGAACACAAGGTTTGGTGGTGGTGGTGGTTTAGCCGCTAAGTCGTGTCCAATTCTCGCAACCCCCTGGACTGTAGCCGGCCAGGTTCCTCTGTCCATGGGGTTCTCCAGGCAAGAAGACTGGAGTGGGTTGCCGTCCCCATTTTGCAGTTGAAGAACACAGGGTTGAGATGGGTTATTTCACCTACTCATGGCTACCTGGCCAAGAAGAGACAGAGCCTCGTGATTTTTCTGTTTGACTTTTATCGAATACACAACTACTAACCATCCTTACTCTATCCTTCCATACCTATCTGTAGCCGACAACACTCCTGGTATTGCACATCTGTCCATTTTGTGCCACACATGAGAGGACGGGCCCCTTCTTGCTCATGTCTCTGCCCGAATGCGTAACACAGTGACACCAATATCAGTGGAATAAGTAAACACTTGGGGCTTTTTTTTTCCACTCTATTTTGAATTAAAAAAAAGAATTACAGTAGGTTCTCATTAGTGATCTATTTTATGTGTGTGCTGAGTCACTCAATTGTGTCTGACTTTTTGTGATCCATGGACTATAGCCTGCCAGGCTCCTCTGTCTTTGTAATTATTCAGGCAAGACTACCGGAGTGGGGTGCCATTTCCTCCTCCAGGGGATCTTCCTGACCTGGAGGTTGAACCCACATTTCCTGCTTCTCCTGCATTGGCAGGCAGATTCTTTACCACTATGCCACCTGGGAAGTCCTTTCTATTTTATTCATGATATCAATAGTGTTGGGCTTCCCTGGTGGCTCAGAGGTTAAAGCGTCTGCCTCCAATGCGGAAGACCCGGGTTCGATCCCTGGGTCGGGAAGACCCCCTGGAGAAGGAAATGGTAACCCACTCCAGTATTCTTGCCTGGAGAATCCCATGGATGGAGAAGCCTGCTAGGCTACAGTTCACGGGGTTGCAAGAGTTGGACATGACTGAGCGACTTCACCTTATCAATAGTGTACATGTGTTAATCCCAGTCTCCAAATCCATCTCGCCTCTCTCTACCCCTTGGCATCCATACATCTATTCTCTGTATCTGTCTCTATTCCTGCTTTGCAAATAAGTTCATCTATACCATTTTTTTTTCTATATTCCACACATATATGTGCTAATATACACTGTGTTTTCCTTTCTGACTTAATTCATTCTGTGTAATAGTCTCCAGGTTCAGCCACGCCTCTGCAAATGTCACAATTTTGTTCCTTTTTATGGCTTAGTAATATTCCAGTGTATATATGTACCAAATCTTCTTTACCGATTTCTCCAGTGATGGGCATTTAGGTTGCTTCCATATCCTGGTTATTGTAAATAGTGCTGCAGTGGACATTAGGGTGCGTGTATCTTTTTGAGTTATAGCTTTTTGTTGATTGCACTATTCACTAATACTTTCACTTAAACTATACAGGAAGACTGAGAAAATAGGAACGAAAGTCAAGAGAAGGTATAATGAACAGCACACACACAAAAAAAGTTACATCTTTCACACAATCTGGACACACATAAAACTGACTGAACTGACACCAGAAATTATGACCTCAGTCCCATGGCCATATTATCTGATGAAAGTAAAGGAATAACATTAGCCCCAGAAAGGGAAACTTCTTGGGGCCAAAACTGATGTGCCCCACAGGGCCAAACCCTAGAAGCAGAAGGAGATTTGTGTGACAGCTCCACTCTGCCCAGGGCTGGGAATGTTCTGTGATTGGCAGCTGCAGATTTGGAGTTTATCTAAGTTTCAATCCTGGGTAACTATACACCTTTCACGAACTAGCTGGTGCCCTACACAGCTGTGACCCACGATGGAAAAGGAACATATTATCTTCAGTTTAAATGTGTTGTTTATATTAGTTTCAGTGGCTTTTTGCAAAGTTTCCATCACCTAGCACTCATGAACACTTTGTCCTCTCCTCGGGGCCTGTAACTGTCGTATTAAAACTGGTTATGAGTTTTAATATCTCAAAAAATCTCTATCAGCCCAATAAATGTTTGAGAGGAAACTCATGGCTGACAGCATATTTATATCTAAGAGCAGTTCAGAATAGAAAAGCAATCCGTCAAGATCTCTTCTGGAAAAGATCTCAGCCTCCTATGCTACAAAGAAATGGATGTATTTACTTATTATATATTAAAAATGTACTGAGTGCTTACTTCGTACCAGTTACTGTGTGGTGCATCACGAAGGATCCTCAGATAAAGAGACAGTGCCCCTGCTTACAATCTGCAGGAAAATGAAAACACAAAAATCCTTATGTTATAATGTGATGAGAAATTTTAAAAGGATGAACTAACTTTTGTGAGAAAACAGAAGAAAAATTTCCTATGGGTTTGATTAGAAAGGAGGAAGGCTTCAAAGGGAGCCTCTGTGAGATGGGTATTAAAGTGTGGCTAAAAGTTTGGCCATGAGACATGAGGGGGGATATATCTACTGAATCATTTTAATGTCTAGACACGATCATAGTAACAGTAATTGCTCATTTTTATTGAAGGGATTCCATGTATCACGCCGTGTGCTAAGGGCATTACATGATCTCAATCAACCATCAACCAACCATCTATGAAAAGTACTTTCACTCATTGAACAAATGCCTTTTGAATGCATACTGTGTGCCAAGTAGTCTCATTATCATTATTATGTGTGAAGAGGAAGTTGAGGCGTGGAGAATCAGTAAAGCTGGGATTTGAACCCACAGGATTCAGAATCTGCTAGCAGAGAGCTATGTCACCCTGACAATGAAGTGGTCTAGATCTCAGCTGTCCAAGAGAAAAGCCAGTAGCTACATGTGACTATTGAGCACTTGAAATCCGACTTGTCTGAATTGAAATGAACCACAAGTGTAAAATACAACTATACCACAAGTATAAAATACATACAAGATGTTGAAGACCTTCTTCTTTTTTTTTTTTTTTTTTTAATGTGAGACATCTATAATAGTTTCTTATATTGATCTCAGGTGGGCTCAGCCTACAGTGACTTGAAGCAGAGTTTAGATTCCCAGCCAGAGATTGAGGTCGGGTCATGGCAGAGAGAGAGCTGAATCCCAGCCCCTAAATCAGTGGTCAGTGACAAGGCCCCTGATCCTTCAGTTTTGCAGAAAATAATTCCTACAAAGATAGAAAGCAGTGAAAAAAGTAGAGTGTTTATTAGGAGGAAAAAGTACAGCACGTGCAGACAGACACACGGCTGGACTCAAGAGTTGCGCCCTGGCGGTAGTTTGCGTCACTTTAATGGGGCGTTTCCTCCAGGTTTCCTCTGGCCAATCATCTTGCTTTGCCTGGCTTTGCCTGGTTCTAAGTCTGTATTTGGTGTATCTCAGGATCCTCCCATCTAGGCGAGTGCTTCTCTCAGCCAAGATGGATTCCAGAGAAGAGGCCTATGGGTAGACTTGACGTCATTCCCCATTTGACCTCCAAGGAGATTTGTAGTTAGGAAGGTTTCCTTGACTTCAGGAAGAAGTAAGTGGTCTCTTCCCTCTTACCTGGGATTCCCTGGTGGCTCAGAGGTTCAAGCGTCTGCCTCCAATGCGGGAGACCCAGGTTCGATCCCTGGGTGGGGAAGATCCCCTGGAGAAGGAAATGGTAACCCACTCCAGTATTCTTGCCTGGAGAATCCCATGGATGAAGAAGCCTGGTAGGCTACAGTTCAGGGGGTCGCAAGAGTCGGACACGACTGAGCGACTTCACCTTCCCTCTTATCTGGGCAGGGCCCAGCTTCCTCTCACTATTGCCCTACTGTTGATACTTTGGAGTTTCTGCCCACAGGGAATGAACTCCAGCTGCTTACCCTGGTGGGGGGAGTGTGTGGGGGAAGGAGGCTCATCTACTTCCTGCCTCAGTATCACTTACATGTTATAATGATAAGACTTTGGAGGGACTGGCTTAAGCAAATATATTGTCAAAATTAATTTCATCTGTTTTTCTATTTTTGTTTTAATTAATGTGACCACTGCTGCTGCTGCTGCTGCTAAGTCACTTCAGTCGTGTCTGACTCAGTGCGACCCCATAGACGGCAGCCCACCAGGCTTCGCCATCCCTGGGATTCTCCAGGCAAGAACACTGGAGTGGGTTGCCAGTTCCTTCTCCAACTCACTAGGAAATGGAAAATTACAGATGTGGCTGACATGATAGTCTTCCTGGAGATGATGAATACGAGATGCCGTCAGGGTGCCGGCAATTACAGTCCAGTGGGGGAGATGCTCTGTGTCCAAAACGGCATAACGCAGGGCATGTGGGAATTGCCAAAGGGAGACACACAAATATTTATTGCTAGTTAATAAGAGTCCAGAGCAATCGGAAGCTTCTTCTGACTAAGATAATTGGATATCTCTCCTGGTTTGGTTACAATTGAATTTTCACAAAATTCCAAATCTGAATATTTTCTCTAACCCATGGGCTATCATGAAAATACAAAGATTCCAAAGGAAAACCTCTAATTATGACTTCTAACGGCTCAATCAGCTACCTACATAGGGAGTGAGAATAAAGTGGATTAGCAAACTTCATGGCAACCCCAGAATCTAATTAATTCAGAACTGCTCAGAAGTAGCAGATTTCCTTCATCTAGTATATATCTCATAAGTGCATACCTGCTGCTGAGACAAAGCTGTTAGATTATAATAATAGTTCACTTCCTAGGTCCCCTCGGCCTTCTCTGCCCACACATTCCAGAAGATAACATTAGGCAGAGAACTGACGAATACATAAACAATTGGATGTAAAAGGGGAAAGTAAGGGTCTTGGAAAATCTACAGATTAGTAAGTAGCCTCTGAATAAAGAGAATTAATTATATCATCATAGCTCCATTGGGATGCCACTGGTTTTTCATTTTGATTAATTTAAGGAACACAATCTAATTTATGAACCAGCAGGATGTTTTGAAAGATAAACAAAGCTGTCTGCAATTTGAATTTCTCCTGACTTTGTCCGGCTTGAATTTCACATTTACCTCATTTTCTCCACTGTTATGGACTACTTACTCCTTGACAACTCAAAGAACCAGATGTGCTTCAAACAGGGAGGCCAAATTCTTCTCCTGAGAATTCTCCTCCGCGGGAATTCCTATAAAAAGTGCTATAAAAAGTGAATCTTCCTGGCAGCGTTTTGAAGGCAAGCTTCTTGCTCCAAACAGCATCAAGTTACCTGGAGACCTTTCAGCATTTATGGATCTGAAGCTGTAACTTTCAAATGCAAATGTGATACAAGCAAGACTACTTGAGACATAAAAACATATTGAGATGTCATTGTAATTACAGAGGACTCAGTTCTGGCCAGCCAGCCAGGACTCTGTGCATGCGAGTATGGTTTGCCTCAAGCCAGTTCCTCTCTCTCCTCAATTCCCAGAGGCTGAGCCAAAAATAGAGACAAACCAAAATGGTGTGAGCACCTTTCTGTAATCATAAACACTGACCACAAATCTCCACTGTGTGATCCAGCTTTGAGTCTCTCCCAGATTCCATATACCAGACACAATATTGACTTCAGTTTTTAAAACAGCGCTAATTAGAAGTTATCCTAAAATGAAAAATTAGGACACTGAGCTATAGAATAATGAGAAACTAGGATCAAAACCAGAAGAGCTGGAACTTTCCAGCAGTCCAGTAGCTAAGGCTTTGCCTTCCAATGCTAGAGGTGAAGGTTCGATCCCTGGTCAGGGAGCTGAGACCCCACATGACTCACAGCCAAAAAACCAAAACATAATGCAGCAGAAGTGTTGTAACAAATTCGACAAAGCCTTTTAAAATGATCCACATAAAAAAAAAAAATTCTTAAAAACAAAAAAACAGAAGAGTTAAGTTCTTCTATAGGAGAATAAGGATTCAAAAAGGCTTTGAAACGTGTATACTATCATGTAAGAACAAAGCACCAGCCTATGTTCGATACAGGATGCTTGGAGCTGGTGCACGGGGATGATCCAGACAGATGATATGGGGTGGGAGGTGGGAGGGGGATTCAGGATTGGGAGCTAATATACACCCATGGTGGATTCATGTCAATGTATGGCAAAACCAATACGGTATTGTAAAGTAAAATAAAGTAAAAATAAAATTTAAATAAATAAATAAATAAATAAATAAGAGTGCATATATGTATACATTAAAAAAAAAAAGGCTTTTCACCCATGTCCATGCCCCCAAATCCATGACATACTTCCTTCCACAATCATTTTATTCTAATAATGCACAAATGCATCTACTCCATCACTCTGAAAAGTATTTGATCTAATTGGGCAAATTAAGGCAGGATTGTTAGCCATGTTTTCTCATCTGTAAAATGGGTTGATGGTAAAAGTCCTTCCATAAATCTGGCTGTCAAGTGATCATATGTGTTTGTGTTTCCTACTATTTAATGCATGTGTATTATTTTGCTTAGTTACTTCCTGTTTCATTCAGCAAAGTGTTTGGAATGGCTTGAAAAGTTACCCAACATCTTTAAGATAATAACACCAGCCATGTGCTGACACAGGCTGACACTGGAATGAAACAGTGGATCTGAAAACACCGTATTTATTTCAGGGTGCTGCACAAAGATGACTTTGCAAATGGGTGTGGAAGCTGAAAAGGCTTCCCAGGTGGTGCTTGTGGTGAAGAACCCTCCTGCCAAGACAGGAGATGTAAGAGACCTGAGTTCAGTCTCTGGGTCGGGAAGATCCCCTGGAGGAGGGCATGGGAACCCCTCCAGTATTCTTGCCTGGAGAATCCCATGGACAGAGGAACCTGGTGGGCTACAGTCTACCGGGTTGAAAAGGGTCGAACACATGAGCCCATATGTACATGCTGAGTCATTTCAGTCGTGTCTGACTCTTTGTGACCTCATGGACTGTACCCCACCAGGTCCTCTGTCCATGGGGTTCTCTAGGCAAGAACACTGGAGTTGGTTACCTTTTCCTTCTCCAGGGATCTTTGCAACACAGTGATCAAACCTGCATCTCCTGCAGGCAGATTCTTTACTGACTGAGCTACCAGGGAAGCCTATTGAAGCTGGGAAAGAGTTGAAGAGTCAAGAGTTTTGTTTTATTCTCTGACTCATAAGAGTATATAGTGAGGCCAATAAAACCCTCCATCCCCTTGTTTCTAACTTTCAGTTACCCACACACTTACGTGATTCTTTGCATTAGTTCACCATGCGCCTGGTGTTCACAGCTCCAAGATTCCAGCGGGAAATGGCAGCAGACTTTATTTCAGAGCCTGCTACCTGGAAGAATGTTTCTGGAAAGACAAGTGAATCCTGAGTGGTCAGCTTTAGGATTACTTTGTAGCAATCCCCAAGGTGGCATCATCCAGACAGCTCCCATTCTGTGACTAAGGTCAGAGAGAAAAGTGAAGCCCTCACAGGTAAATATTGAACCAGGTGTTAAAACACCAGCAGACACCATACATTAACAGCGGCTGCTGGAAAGAACATGGAGAGCTCCTTCCTGGGCAACAGCTCCGATTAAGGCTTCCTCAAGAGACATGGTGGGAGAAGGAAAATCTAACACCCCTGGCGTGTGGCCAGGACTCCGTGTCCACACACATCAAACTTTCCCCAAAAGTGCAGGGGGGATTACTCAGAGACTGTTGGAAAACAGAAAGCCCAGAGAAAGGAACGTTGTGGGGCTTCTGGAACAGGAGGTGGGAATGGAGTCAGTCTAGACCACTCTCTGCAACTCTGATTTTCCTGAAATTGTTTGACGGTCCAGAGATAGCAACTGGGGAATTTGGTACCAACGTGGCTCAGATTTTAACGTGCAAAGTTTGTGCCAGTGTCACACACATAGGAGAGAAGAGGAGGAAGCTGGCGCTCATAGAACCAACCATGATCTGTGTCACGGGCAAGGTGGTTCCTTCCAGGGACCTCATTTCATTCTCACATGAGCTTCACGGTCACTCCCAGAATACAGAGAAGGAAACAGATGCAGAATTGTGCTCAGGTTATACAACTAGTAATTGATCACATCAGGGTTCAAAGCCAGTACCTGTTCTTCCATGCTCTTTCTACTGTACCACAGTCTGACACAGTCTCAACAGTAGCTCATCCTAATGAACGTTCCATTTCCACTCATCCACCATGAAGCCCGTGACACTCCAATCAAACTAGCTAGTTCCAACCCCATTAAGCCAGGAACTCTACTCCCTAAAGTTTTTCCCTTGTGCTATGCAAGTCTATTGATTCTAGCTTTTTTGTCCTCAACTTTATAACTTTGTGTGGACACAGAGATTGGTATGTGAAAGGGTTATAGAAAGGAAATGGCCCAAATCCTCTAATATTACAGATTAGAAAACTGATATTTGTTTAATGTCACACAGTTAGTAGTGGGGACAGTAACAGAGTCCAGGTTGGTGTCTGTCTCAGGGTATCTTGAGATTGTGAGCCCTGTAATCTAAGAATCTAAGAGCTATAGAAACAAATGGGGAAAATGCATATATATGTATTTATATGTATACATATATGTCCCCATTTGTTTCTATACATTATATGTGTGTGTGTGTATGTGTGTGTGTGTGTGTGTGTGTGTGTGTGTACACACTGAGCTTCCCTGGTGGCTCAGTGGTAAAGAAACCACATGTCAATGCAGGAGATGTGAGTTCAATCCCTGAGTCAGGAAGATCCCCTAGAGAAAGAACTGGCAACCCACTCCTGTATTCTTGCTTGAGAAATCCCATGGGCAGAGAAGCCTGGCAGGTTGCAGTTTACAGAGTCGCAAAGAGTCAGGCACGACTTAGTGACCAAATAATATATATATACACACATATTGGAGAAGGAAATGGCAACCCACTCCAGTGTTCTTGCCTGGAGAGTCCCATTGACAGCGGAGCCTGGTGGGCTGCCGTCTATGGGGTCGCACAGAGTCGGACATGACTGAAGTGACTTAGCATACACACATATGTATGTGTGTGTGTGTATGTGTGTGTGTGTGTGTGTGTGTGTATTCTAAGCAACCTATATTTAAAACATCTTCAGTTGCTTTGTGATCTTAAAAATCTTATTCAAACCCTCAAAACTTTGGGTTTTTTATCTATAAAATGGAAACATTAATCTCTACCTTCATGATTTTGAGAATTTAATGAAACAACATGGGTAAAATACTGGGTACAACCTGGCACATAGAAGCTATGTAGTAAAAATTAAACTTCCATACTTTTTACAAACTTGAGAAAAGAATAGAAAATAGTAATAGCTTTTTGCATGTTTTTTTTTTTTTTTCCTTTAGCACACTTAAACTCTAGAACTGTAGGTCAAACTTGAGTGAAACAAAGACCCAAGACATTAGACCTATAAACAAACAAACAAACAAACAATAATACAGCCCAGTGACTTCTCTGGAATGAAACATCCACAGTCATTACATAATTTATCTAGCTGTTGTCTGCCTCGCACCACCACATTTCTGCACGATTGCAATTGTTTGCTGCGAAACTGCTCGTCTCACACTCACAGGCCAAGTTCTCATGTAATCCAGTCAATGCCGCTCTTCTAGCACCAGCCTGGGCTCACACTCTCTCTTCTTTCTTGCAGTAGACTGCTCTCATCCTATACCATATTCCCCCACTTCCTAAGACAGGATATGTACTCAGTTGCAGCAAAGATTGATGTGCATGAACGAAAATGTGGCGCACACCTATGAAAGCACCCCGGCACATGCCCATGAGCAGCCTGCTCCCGGTTCCACCTGCGACTGGGCTCCAAACAGACCACAAGGAAGTCTCCGTCTGCTCCCCACCCTAAAATCCCCAAGTCATCTGAGTCCTACACACACAGGCTACATCCTTGGAAATGCACCTCTTTCTCACTTCCTCCTTCCCTTCAAAGTGAACAAGGGTTTGTTGGATGATAAATCAGTATTCCAAGAACGAAGCCCTTTCAGGACACATGCTAGGGATCAAGATTTAAGGTTTGTTTTTTTTTTAATGTATGGATTATACCTCTAATTTAGTACTGTCTTCTTCAATCAGAATCACAGCATTTAACTTACAGAAAGTGGCAGATCACCTTCCATTCTAGGATATTAGTTCAAATCTGTCAGTGCAGATAATGACAGACAATTGTCTTCATCCGGGTGTGCCCTGTCTGTTGGTTTTAACTGAGTAAATATTAAACAAATAGACATTGTCACTAAATTAGCTTTGCTAGATCTTTCTGGCATTTTCAGCTGGGAGAATGAAGATCAAAAAAGAAAGAAGAGGAGAGAGAATGAGGGAGAAGGAAGGAAAGAAGGAAGGGAAGGAGGAGGAGGGAGGAAGGGAGGGGGAGAGAATGAGGAAGGTGGGAGGGAAGGAGAGATGGAGGCAGGAAGAATCACGTCCCAAGACCCACAAAGCGCTGGGTGTCAGCAGGAAGGACAGCGGAAACAGTGGAAAGCGCAGCATCGCTCTTTATGCAGGTCCCTGGAGGTAACCCCAGACGGGCGCAATTTGCTCGCCAGCCCTGCACCATCTGCGCATCTCCCATTGGGGGCCACTGGAGTCAGTCCACAGTAGCTTCAGTTCAGAGAGCTCAGCGTCATGACTGGTCCCAGGGAATCCTCTAAAGCTACATCTTAGTTCGAATAATTGGGCTTCTTTACTTTCCCTGTGATGAAGCCTCACCCCTGCCTTCTAACTCTAGAATTTGGATTCATGTCACTTTCCATGCTTATATTTCTGCCCCTTGCCTTGATTACCTCCCAATGTACTGTTTCCCTTTAGAGCAAAACTGAGTCATTGTTATGAATTAAACATCATGTGAGCTAAACCTTCACAGACCAGACGGAGATGATGGAGACTTACCGGGTCTGTTGTAGCCAGTAGTCGGGGGGAGCAATCAGAAGGGAAGATTTAAAGTTCTATAGTTGGTGGGCAATTGGGTGCTGAGGATTGAGAGCAAAGATTAGCTGAAGATTCCAAAAATCTTATCATCCTCAATCTAAGAGATACACCTTGAAGGATTGAAAAGTGAAGTTAGAACAATGTGAGAGAAATCACTTCTTGGCCTTTTGGCTAAGAGCAAGTATAGGACACTGTAACAAACTACCAAACCATACAGCATGCTTATAAAATGTGTAATATCAAGAGCAGATACTTTAAAAGAGAGATTTTCAAATTTTAATGTGCATAGAAATCATTTGGAGATTTTATTAAAATGCGGGCTCTGGCTGAGCAGGTCTGTTCTGAGTCTCAGCATTTCTAACGAACTTCCTCTGATGCTGATTCTGGTCCACAGACCACACTTTGAGTATCAAGGTTGTAAAATACAAAAGAAGGCTTTCAAGATTCTTCTACTCAGATGGGCATGATTTTTTGTTAACTACAGATCAGTAAAGAAAAGTGGCGGTGGGCGTTTCGGGGGAGAGCAAAGGTGGGAAGAACAGGTCTTATCTTCTGAGAGTGCTGCATGACGGCCCCTGGTGTGGCCACAAAGGGTCCTAGTGTTGCTTGAGGCGGCCACGTGCACTGTGGACATCTTGGCAGCTCTTCCTGGGAGGTCTTTTCAATGTATGAGATGGAAATAATGAGCCCCATGTAACTGCAGAGCTACCTCGATCACAGCCAAAAACATTCACCTTCTGCAGAGTAAAGGTTCCCCTGGCTTCTTCCCTTTGCCAAGACTTAAGACTCAAGCTGGAGCTGGAGAGGAAAACATTCAGCATCAGTTCCCTTAAAGAATGTCGGAAACACACAGCAGGGATTTTCCTCCAAAAAGTAAATAATTATTGTTTGGCAAATGTTTAGAACAGTGAACGGAATCATACATAAATCCTGTTCTCTCCTTATCGACTACTTGCCTGCTTTAACTTGCAGGTGTGCTGATGTTACTTGTTTCTGTTTAAATCTGGTTCCATAATGAAAGTATTCAATAAAATTACCTTTTAAGAAAGGTGTGCTAACACCCACTCTGTAAATACATGGCAGTTTCTATAATATTAAAGACTCCAAACACTGAAAGGAAATTTAAAAGTTACCTGAGGCTACCAGTGATTTTATACTGGTTTCCAACTAAGCGATCGGCTACCTTCTACTTGAATATCTCCAGTGCCTGTCAGCTCACCACCATGCAGAGATTCCAGTACACTTTCCAACAACTCTGTTGGAAAATTTTAACTTATGCTATGCAAGCTGGCTTCATGATACTTAAAATTATTAGTCCTAGTTCCATTCTGTGGAGTCACAGAGGAAAATGTATCCTCTCTTTCATATAATAGTTCTTCGAATGTTAAGCTACCATGGACTCAGTTGTTCAATCAAAAATTCTTAGCTCTTTGGATTATTCCTCATGTAAAGTAAATTCAAATTTCTTCTTCATCTTGTTACACTAGAAGTCCAACTTTCCTCTTAAATTGCAGTATTCTCAATCAAAGGGATAACTCCAAATGGAACTCTAAATAGTTTAAATTGAAATGTGCCTATTACATCCTTTATTTTAATTATTTTTGCTACCTTAATGCTCATTCGTGTCCAACTCTTTGTGACCCCATGGACTGTAACCCACCAGGCTCCTCTGTCCATGAAATTCTCCAGGCAAGAATACTGGAGCAGGTAGTCATTCCCTTTCCAGGGAATCTTCCCAATCCAAAGATTGAACCTGGGTCTCCTGCATTGCAAGCAGATTCTTTACCATCTAAATTCTCACTTTAATATGGTATTTTTCTGTGACGGTTCAGATGGTAAAGAATCTATCTGCAATGCAGGAGACCTAGGTTCAGTCCCTGGATTGGGAAGATCCCCTGGAGAAGGGAGTGACTACCGCTCCAGTATTTTTGCCTGGAGAATTTCATGGACAGAGGAGCCTGGTTGGTTAGAGCCCATGGGGTCACAAAGAGTCGGATATGACTGAGCGACTAACACACGCACACCTGAGGTGGAAAGAGAAAAAGAATCTTGCGAAAAAAAGAATTTGGGATCAGTAATCTTAGTCCCTACTCTGATTAGCTTTGTGAGCAACTTATTTCATCTCTCTGAACTTAATATCTTAATTTATAAAATTGTAAAACTTAACCTTAAAAATTAAAGATGGACATAAAACTGACAGGCAAATGTATTCAAAATTGATCTAATAATGCTTGGCATATAATAGACATTCAATAAACTATAACTATTACTACAAATTTTGGTATTTTGGAGAGGCATGTCAATGGTTAATCTATATCCCGTTTTCAATCACCTTAAAATCCTTAAGCATTTTTACCTGTCACATTTCACTAGTACAATAATTTCATTGTGAAAACAGTGGCATGAATTCACCTTTCCCTATTTACTTTTATTTCTTTCAAATGTTCACGTGTTATTTAAGAGTCACTTGAATTTCTTACGGATAAAAATTTCAGAACCAAATATTTAAACTATCCTTCTCAATTTTGAACCATATGAAATTCTGGTCAGCATGACCCTGGGCTTCCCTTGTGGCTCAGCTGGTAAAGAATCTGCCTGCAATGCAGGAGACCTGGGTTTGATCCCTGGGTTGGACGATCCCCTGGAGAAGGGAAAGGCTACCCACTCCAGTATTCTGGCCTAGAGAATCCCATGGACTGTATAGTTCATGGTGTCACAAAGAGTTGGACACAACTGAGTAATTTTCACTTCACTTTCACTTTGAAATTATTTTAAATATCATATTTAAATAATAAGTCCTTGTGTAAAGTATTTTCTACAAATGGAAGAACTTGTTTAAAAAACCAACATGACATTGTTTAAAAGGCAAAAAAACAAATAAAAATTACACAGACAAGATTGAATGAAGGGTCCTATGTCTCTAGAAATATCCCCATTCAGATAAACACTGACCCTTTGAATCTAGCCCTTGGAATCCCTATGAATTACTCTATTTATACTAAATTATCTTCTTACTGTTCCATCTATTCAAAGATGTCATAGGGGACTCCAACATCATGTTGAAATTTAAACAAATACTGTGTATACGTAACTCTCCAAAGAAGGAAATGATTCTACCTTGGGTGATTTACTCTTGGAGAATCCCTGAATTCTAATAATAAGCACTGCTTCCTTTTCTAAATGCTTATAACATCTCCTTTTATTGAAATTTGTTCTTTCTTCATAATGATTTAACCTCTTAATCATTAGCGAAATTCCCTTATTATCATGGGTAATATTTGTTATTTTAGAGAACACTTGGCCTGATACTAACATAGCTATTCCTATTTTCTTCTGATTCATGTTTGCTTTGCATTAATTTACTTTTAATTTATGGAGGATTCATATTTAATTAGACATTTTTTTAATCCAGTGCAATCATCTCAGCTTTTAAATGCTATGTTTAGACAACATATAATGTAGTTATCAATATGGCTGATTTAAATCTATTATACTGTTATTTCAGTTATTTCATCTATTATTTTATATTTTCTGTCTTCTTTGGTTTAAGTGAATTTTTAATCATAGGACTTCTTTTTTAAAAAACTTTTTTGCCACGTTGCTTGTGGGATCTTAGTTCCCCATAGACTGAACCCTGGCCCCAAGCAGTGAAAGTCCACCAAGTCCTAATCAATCACTGAATCACTAGGGAATTTTTCAATTCTTAAATTCCATTTTATCTATGCTTTAAGCTTATTAGCTGTATATTCCCTTTTTTCCTTCAAGCAAGTGTTCTGGGGTGTACATCCTAAGCAGATCAAATATTCTGCTACTTCACATTTAATGTAAAAATGTTTTTTCCCTGTCCTGTTCTGTGACTTACAATTTACTATGTTATAAACCCTATCTTATTTTATTAGAGATAAACAGTGAATTATTTTTTAAAGAGATAAAAAGAAAAGTCTCTCATGCTTGTATTTCTACTTTTTATTTTTTTTACATAGATCTATGCTTCCATCTGGTATTGTTTTCCATCTGTCTGAAGAACTTCCTTTAATATTTTTTATAATGCAGATCTTCCGGCCATGGAATCTCTCAGATTTGGTTGTCTGAAGAAGCTTTCATTTTTGCCTTCATTTTTGAAATACAATTTCACTGGCTATAGTTTTCTAGGTTGAATTTTTTTTCTCTAATCATTTTCAATATGTTTTTCTATTGTTTCCTGCCTTCCCTGATTTTGAATAGAATCTGAAGACATTTTTATCTTTTTTTCTCCTCTGTGTAGTTTGTCTTTGGTTTGTTTTTTAGAGCATACCCTGCTTGAAATTCATTGAAATTCATGGATTTGTGTATCAAAAACTACAGAAGTGTTCTTCAAATACGGAAATTTTTAAACTATTTTTTCCTTCTCCCCTTCTCCTTAGAATTCAATTACATGTTAGCAAAGTTAAACTCCTTGCTGCTGTCCACCAGGTCACTGAGGTGCCCTTAACAGTTCTGCATTCCTTTTCTCTCTAGTCTGCATTGTGCCAGTGGTTTATTCCACAGTTTACAAGACTCCATGCTCTACCTGACTTCTTCCTCCTTGCACCAGTTTACAGACCAAAACTGCTTCCAGCAGAAAGCCAGAGCAATCACAGGACACTCCTCAGCGCCCTTCTCTTGCAGTCCAAGGGACTCTCAAGAGTCCTGTCTCTTATACACATCTAGATGTGTATAAGAGACAGGCTGGAGGGTGGGCTGGAGGGTGAGGTGGCTGCGGGGGTCACAGCCTGCACAGCCTCTTTCTGGTCCAGTGTCTGAACCTAGTTGTTTCATGGATTTTGCACAGCATGCTACTTCCTCACATTGCAACAGCAATTCCTATATCAGTTTGTCCTTCATTTGTGTGTGTGTGCTCAGTCACTTAGTTATATCTGACTCTGTGTGACCCCATGGACTGTAGTCCACCAGGCTCCTCTGTCCATGGATTCTCCAGGCAAGGATATTGGAGTGGGTTGTCATTTCCTCCTCCAGGGGATCTTTCCCACCCAGGGATTGAACCTGCATCTCTTTTTACCACTGCGTCACTTGGGAAGTCCTTCACAGCCTGTAGTAAAAATCTCATGCTGTGTAATTTGGGGAAATAAAAGCTAGAGAATTTATCTAGATCCTTTAGATTTGTTTTTATGTTTCTGTACCATTACTTTACTAACAATTAATTAAGAGAATGATAATTAATTCATAGGAATTTTAAAAATGAGAACTCTCTAATTCAAATTGGTATTTAATAGCCAGAAGACAAATTGCATGAGCATCATTTGAGAAGGAAAAATCTTAAATGAAGTCAGAATATTTTAAGTACCGTTGATACAGGACGCACAATAAGTAAGATTATATTGTGCTTAATTTATCAGGAATTCTTACCTGTATATTAAAGAAATGGTTCTTGCCTATTTCAGCAATTAAAGCATTAAAATCAGGCATCAAAAAGGCCATTCAATATTAGAAAGAAAGTATATTACCTTTTCCAACCTTCAAATTGTACAGCTTTGGAGCAGGAAGTCAAAGAAGTTAAGTAACTTTTTCATTTTCTCAAGACAACATAGCTTATAATTGGAAGAGCTGACGTTATCTGATTCCCAGTTCCATGAGCCACATTCTTAATGTTCCCTCCTTCCTCAGAATTCAGAGTGTACCGAAATATATAGTGTTGTAAAACTAATCAATATAAACAAATAGGGTGTTATCTTTTGAAAATTAGAATTATTTTTTCAATTATTCTCATGCTGTACTATCTTTAAATTGTTAATTAAGCAAATACTAGATTACATCCTACTATGACATGACTGAGCAACTAAGCATACAACTCACATAAGTGCATGGGTTTAAATTCTACTACATAGCATCCTTTATAGCCATTTATTGCTTTTATAAAAATCAAGCAACCAAATTACGGTGCAAAGGAAGTGAGATCTTTAGCTTATAGAATATTATATTGAGTTAAAGTTTTAAAAAAATAGTTATTCTTTGAACCCATGGAAAAATATTAAATCACATTCTTTATCAAGAATCCTGTTGTTGTTGTTTAGCTGATAAGTCTTGTCTGACTCTTTGAGACACTGTTGATTGTAGCCTGTCAAGTTCCACTGTCCGTAGGATTTCCCAGGCAAGAACACTGGAGTGGGTTGCCATTTCCTTCTCCGAAAGATCATCCCAGCACAGGGATTGAACCCATGTGCCCAGCATTGGCAGGCAGATTCTTTACCACTGAGACACCAGAGAAGCCCAACCTAGAAACCCAAGTCCTTGTAAAATATCTTATTCCCTCAAGAGTTCCCTTAAGGTTTTATTTTTACACTTGTACTTAGCAAGCATTTAACCACATAATTCATCTAAGTTTTCTACATGTTGAATTGAGTCTTCAGCAAGCTTGTATTTGATTAAATAATGACCTGAATTATGTTTAAGCAATTCATAATTCCATTCACTTATTAACACTATATTCCCTCACTTGTTTGAAAAATGGACCTTAATTCAAAGAGAGGAGATGCCATAATAAACTGAAAGCTAAAAGGTGACCCAAGGATTCTGAGCCCCAGCTTCAAACTGGCTCTACCAATGCTCCATTTCAGTGTTGCATTTTGGTTCAGTGCTAACCAAACTTATGCTGAAATGCACATTTAGGACAAGATATGTTAGTTCAAGTAAGTTATCTGTTGAAAAAAAGCAGAGTGTTGAACTCTGAGGAAATGAGTTTCTAGGTATGCATTTATATATTTTGGTCAACAGATAATTATTGTACCTACTACACACCTACTATGCACTAGACTTCGTGCTAAGGAATACATTAGTGTACATAGGCCATAGTGATAATTAGCAATCTGTACTATCTCACCCACTTGTTTATTTGGTGGTTGACTGCTTCCTCATTCACCACCACCAGCAAACACTGGAATAAAAACTCCTCCAGCACTGAAGTCTCATTCATCATTGTATCAATAGCCACTGGACTGGTTCCTGACATATAGTTCAGTTCAGTTCAGTCGCTCAGTCGTGTCCGACTCTTTGCGACCCCATGGACTACAGCACACGAGGCCTCCCTGACCATCACCAACTCCCAGAGTTTATTCAAACTCATGTCCATTGAGTCGGTGATGCCATCCAACCATCTCATCATTTGTCATCCCCTTCTCCTCCCACCTTCAGTCTTTCCCAGCATCAGAGTCTTTGCCAATGAGTCAGTTCTTCACATCAGGTGGCCAAAGTATTGGAGTTTAAGCTTCAGCATCAGTCCTTCCAATGAATATTCAGAACTGATTTCCTTTAGGATGGACTGGTTGGATCTCCTTGCAGTCCAAGGGACTCTCAAGAGTCTTCTCCAACACCAGTTCAAAAGCATCAATTCTCTGGTGCTCAGCTTTCTTTATAGTCCAACTCTCACATCCATACATGATTACTGGAAAAACCATAGCCTTGACTAGATGGACCTTTGTCAGCAAAGTAATGTCTCTGCTTTTTAATATGCTGTCTAGGTTGGTCATAACCTTTCTTCCAAGGAGTAAGCATCTTTTAATTTCCTGGCTGCAGTCACCATCCGTAGTGATTTTGGAGCCCAAAAATATAGTAGGCACTCGATTAATATTTGTTCATTGATTGAATGACTGACACATATCCCTGCCCTTATGGTGTTCAGTTGCCCAGTTGTGTCTGTTTATGCAACCCCCTGGACTGCAGCACGCCAGGCCTCTCTGTCCCTCACCATCTCCCGAAGTTTGCCCAGGTACATGTCCATTGCATCGGTGATGCCATCCAGCCATCTCATCCTCTGACCCCCTCTTCTCGTTCTGCTCTCAATCTTTCCCAGCATCAGGGATTTTTCCAATGAGTCAGCTGTTCACATCAGGTGACCAAAATACTGGAGCTTTAGCTTCAGCATCAGTCCTTCCAACAAGTATTCAGGGTTGATTTCCCTTAAGATTGACTGGTTTGATCACCTTGCTGTCCAAGGAACTTTCAGGAGTCTGATATTAGGGAGATGCCTGATAGCAAAATATGTGGTTCAAATGAGGGAAGGATTGAAAAAATTTCAGAATGTTTCTATCATGATCTATCAGTATTTTATGACTCTGAATTTTCTGGTTTTCAGATAAGCATTTAAAAATAATTATATATATATATTTAACTCTACATATTTTAGTGGTTTTTCTGCTTCTGTGTGTTTCATCTTAATCTCATAGCAAAAATAAGCCCAAACAGATATTAAAATCTCAGAACCTAAGGATTAGAAGGGGAAGAAGGACAAAGAATCTAGTGCTATTTGCATGGGACAAGGCCCTCGGGCAATCTTTGCTCTTACTTTGAGTCTAGCTTGAGGCCAGATTCACCAGTGTGCTGCTCCTCAGAAAAAAATTAAATTAGAAAGAATTGGTGAATAATACAAAAAGTAGACAGATCTCTTTGTGCAGCAGAATTCCAAATAATTTATGTGGATGCTCTGCCCTCACAGGAGTGGAATGTAATTCCCAGCGATCTGAACTGCCCATAGAGACTTCCTTCTGAAGAATTCAGTAAGGAAAGACGAAAAAGAACTTTACAGAATAGAAACCTGGAAAATACCACCTCAGCTAGGTGATCAAGGTCAACACTGACAGAGCTAAGTCATACAAGTAGCATATGGCTTTGACATGAAATCATGAAAATGGCACTTTACTTCCATGGTCTTCCTTGCAAAAACTAATATCCCCACTCTAATCGTGAAAAAATATCAAACAAACCCCAATAGAGGAACATTTTACCAAATACCTGACCATACAGTAGTGGCTCAAAACTGTTACAGTCTTAAAAAACAAAGACAGTCAGAGAAATTATCACAGCCAAGAGGAGCTTAAGAGACAGGATAAGTTAATATCGTTTGGTCTCCTCTGCAGAAGGCTTCCCTGGTGGCTCAGCGGTAAAGAATCTGCCTGCAATGCAGGAGCCACACAAGATGTGTGTGGTCCCCCGAGGCCATGGCAACCCGCTCCCGTATTCTTGCCTAGAGAGTCCCATGGACAGAGGAGCCTGGAGTCTATAGTCCACGGGGTTGCAAAGAGTCGGACAGGACTGAAATACATAGCGTGCACTCATGGATCCTACACAGAATCCTGGAAGAGACGAAAATGATGTAAGATACCAACTAAGGAAATCTGAATAAAGTATGGACTTTTGTTAATATTAATGTATCATGATTGGTTCAATTAATTGTTACAAATGTTTGGTACTAATGTAAGATATTACTATTAGGGGATATTTCATGTGAAGTGTATGTGAACTCTACTATTTTTCCAAATTTTCTGAAAATTTAAAACTATTCTGTTTTCAAAAAAATAAAAGAAAGAAAAAGTTTTTTTTCCTTAAAAAACTGCAAATAGAACTGCCTTATGACCCAGCAATCCCACTGCTGGGCATACACACCGAGGAAACCAGAATTGAAAGAGACACATGTACGCCAATGTTCATTGCAACACTGTTTATAATAGCCAGGACATGGAAACAACCTAGATATCCATCAGCAGATGAATGGATAAGAAAGCTGTGGTACATATACACAATGGAGTATTACTCAGCCATTAAAAAAAATTCATTTGAATCAGTTCTAATGAGATGGGTGAAACTGGAACCTATTATACAGGGTGAAGTAAGCCAGAAAGAAAAACACCAATACAGTATACTGACACATATATATGGAATTTAGAAAGATGGCAATGATGACCCTGTATG
>SJYT01010365.1:41353-59983 GCA_006410635.1 Cephalophus harveyi | reverse complement strand
GGTCCAACTCTCACTTCTTACCTAACTTCTGGGAAAACCACAGCTTTGACTATAAGGACCTTTGTCAGCAAAGTAATGTGTCTGGTTTTTAGTACCGTCTCTAGATGGGTCATAGCTTTTCTTCCAAGGAGCAAGCATCTTTTAATTTTGTGGCTGCATCCATCATCCACGGTGATTTTTGAGCCCAAGAAAATAAAACCTGTCACTGTTTCCACTTTTCCCTGTGCTGCAGGAATCCCTGACATCCTGTTCTCCTACTTCTGCTCACCAAGTCCAACCTTTGCCACCGTGGTGAATTTCTAGTCCTCGCCACTTCCCTGCCATCCCAATGTATCACCTGTCTTCCTTACACTGTGCCTCTCAGGAACTCACCTGGCCCCAAGACCCCCGATTACCTGTAAACATCCCATATTTTTTTAGGCCCTTTGCATTCAGCACCTGCTGCTTCCCTGGTCCCCCACTCAGTCGGTCTTTCAGTCTTATTTCCAGAATGCTCAGGGCTGCTGGCAAAAATCAAAGTACTCAGTTGATTTGCCCCAGAGCAACCATATGCCACCCCTGCTGCACTTCTAGCGGGGTCCACTGATCCCTCTTCTTTTCCTAAATGCCCTTGTACCAAGTGCTCTCACAGCCTTCCCGACCCTTGTCCACTGGCTCTGACGCCCTTGCTGGTGCTCCCCTTCCTTCATCTCCTGAGGCAGAATGGCCTCCTGCCTTAGAAGAGTACAACCTCCCCTTTCTAACCCCCTCAGTTTCCTTTCTCCTCCTGCTGCAGAAGCCCCCTTCCCGACTCTTACCCTTCCAGCCTCTCCACCCTAGCCCTGATGGCACTTCACCCTCTCTCCATCCCCTCACCTGCCCTCAAGGAAGAACTAACTGCCAACCCTTGTTTCCAACCCCTCTGACGCCGTAAGGGGCCTTGTCTTCTTACTTCTCTTGCTCTCTCCCTCTCTTAGGACTTCACTGTCTTCACTTCTTCTCCTTGGCTTTCCAATATTTCCCCACCCAACAAACAAGCTTTGCTTAACTGTACTTCTGATCACCAGACAATAACACTGCATTCGTTAATCACTTGTAAAGAATCCTGTTTGATAGGAAAATATTTTCTAAAATATTAGTGGAGGCAAAGAAAAAACATAATAATGAAGTGCATCACTGGCACTGAAGATCTGAGCGTGACCATGGGGATGGTTTTGGCTCCATCTCAGTCAAGTTGTACGGCTCTCAATTCATCTGCCGCTGCCCTGTGTTTCCAGAGCTTCTGCGCAGGGATTCAGTTTCATAGTTTACCTTATCCTGTCTTCTGTTATACTCAGTTGTTGACTTGTCTAAAAATTTTCTTGAGGGAAGAGTTCACATTTTACTTATCTCTAACATAATGTTTTGTAAATCAAAGGTATTCATCTTTATTAAAAGAAAAAGGGGGTGAACTGGCTTTTTCCAGGCTCACTATAAATGTTAGCTTCTTAAAGATAAGTTCCAATATATTTTTTTTTTCCTAAAAGGATTTGAGGTTTCTCTTTTCCTTGTTAAGCACAAAAAGTAAAGATAAGGAATGCAGCCTGAGGACCTAGAGGCCATGGAAAATCACACCTACAATTCACTTGATACAGATTCTGCCTGCTCCAAGGAGGTCCTTGAGAGCAGGGTCCCATTTTGATGTATGTTTTGTACAGTGCCTAGGTCAGTGGGAATTCATGGTGAATAAATTGAGGGTGAAAGCTATGTGACTGATGGGTACAGAGAGGAACAAGAGTCCCAGCGTCTATTTTCAGCTCTAGAATTACATAGATAGCCTTTGGCCTCTAACACGAGCCTTTGAAAGTTAAATTCTTCAGCCTTGGAATCAGAAATAATACCTACACCCCCAGATGGCTTCAAAAAGATTTTGCTTAATAAAATGGCCACAAAAGAAGAAAGTATTGCTCTTTACTGAAGAGAATGAATCAACAGCACAGTATTCCAGAGAGTTCTGCATTAATATGACAAAAACACATTCTAGCCATTCTCCTAGATTCTTTCTTTCCAAATAATTGTATTTGTGTCCCTCCTTAATTAGAGCTACTGGGTTTTCATAGTTGCTTAATTAAATTGGGGGAATATCAATTCTGCAATGCCTTAAGGAAAGTGATTCCAATTATAGGGCCAGACTGTCAGTAAAAGTGAAGAGGTCAAAACATTTTCATAGCAAAGTTATAGGGAACAGACGGTGACTATAATAAGGAGGCAACTTAATAATTAGTCTTTCTACTAAAGTTTTACTCTGAGCTCAGATAGCTCAAGTAGCTATTTGGTTTCTTTTAGGGACAATATTCAGAGAAGGCAATGGCACCCCACTCCAGTACTCTTGCCTGGAGAATCCCATGGGCGGAGGAGCCTGGTGGGCTGCAGTCCATGGGGTCACTGAGGATCAGACACAACTCAGCAATTTCACTTTCACTTTTCACTTTCATGCATTGGAGAAGAAAATGACAACCCACTCCAGTGTTCATGCCTGGAGATCCCAGGGACAGTGGAGCCTGGTGGGCTGCCATCTATGGGGTCGCACAAGTCGGACACGACTGAAGCAACTTAGCAGCAGCAGCAGCAGCAGGGACAATATTCCAGATTTTCCTGGTGATTCAGTGATAAAGCATCTGACTGCCAATGCAGCAAAGGCACGTTCGATCCCTGGATCTGGAAGATCCCCTGAAGAAGGAAATGGCAACCCACTCAAGGGTTCTTGCCTGGGAAATCTCACGGACAGAGGAGCCTAGAGGGCTATGGCCCATGGAGTCACAAAAGAGTCGAACACAACTAGACAACTAAACAGCAGCAGGGGCATATTGAAGAGTCCACGCTGCCTCTGCTGTGACAGGTCGCACATCCAGCAGCAGAAGTAGCCAGGTCAGCCATGGCAAGAGGGGACCCATGCTGTGGACACGCATGATCCCCGTCTGTGGTGCTCAGACTGCTCTGTCACTGATCTGCTGTGCGATTCTGGGGAGTGGAGGATCGAACCTGGCTGGCATTACCTGGATGAGTCACCAACTCACCTGGCTTTTCAATGCTTCTTCTGTCATATGTGCTCTCTGTATTAGTTGCTGAGTGTTGCATAACAAATTACCCTAAAGTCCCTGGTGGCTCAGAGGTTAAAGCGTCTGCCTGGAATGCAGGAGAACCGGGTTCAATCCCTGGGTTGGGAAGATCTCCTGGAGAAGGAAATGGTAACCCACTTGCCTGGAGAATCTCATGGAGGGAGGAGCCTGGTAGGCTACAGTCCATGGGGTCGCAAAGAGTCGGACACGACTGAGTGACTTCACTTTCACATTCACTTTAGTAATTTAAAACCGTACATGCTTATTACATCAGCTTCCAAGGGCCAGGCATCTGGGCACTGATTTTGTGGGTCCTTTACTTCCAGTATCTCACAAAGTCACAACAAGGTTTCTACTAGGGCTGGGATCCATTCCATGTGAAGACTTAACTGGGAAACGATCAGGTTCCAAACAAGGGGTTGTTGGCAGGGCTCAGTTCCTTGCAGGATTTTACACTGAGAGACACAGTTCCTTCCTGGCTATTGGTTAGAAATAGCCTTCAGCTCCTGCTAAGTGGGTCTCCTCACTATGGTGGTTTATTTCACCAAAGCCAGCAAGAAAGATGGACATAGAGAGATAGAGATAAGTGTGGGGAGAGAAACTGCCAGCAAGGTGGAAATAGCTATTTTATGTAACAAAATCTGGAAATAACATTACACTGTCTTTGCTACAATATATCAGATATAGTAGCTAGGTCAGCCCACAACAAAGAAAAGGGTGTTACACAGGGCATGGATAACAGGCGGAAGAGGATCAGACAAGGATCACTGGAGCCGTTTTAGCATCTGCTTGCCACAGTCTGACGGGCATTGTCATGAGACGCAGAGACCCACACGTCTGTGGGTCCACACTCTCCCAGGACCCCCTACTTGCCCCTTCCCCAGGCCTTCTTGACTCTTGTCTTCCAATACTGCTCCTTCTAGGCTTCAGACCAACCAGCTGAGCCACCTTCCACTTCCCAGGAGTATGTGCATCATTATCCTTACCTCTGACCACCCTTCACAGGACAACTCTTCAGATTTCTGTCCACCAGGAAGCTTCCCCTTCACCACGCCTTCCACCTCGGAGTTGGGAAGAACACTATCTTTTAGTTCATATTAGCATATGCAGGGGAAGCCTGGTGGGCTGCCGTCTATGGGGTCGTACAGAGTTGGACACGACTGAAGCGACTTAGCAGCAGCAGCAGCAGCATATTAAGTTACCGTGTTCGTGAACTGGGCCCTAGCTTTATTTGGGGCTTTGTGATTTTTGCTTGTTTTATTTTTAAAAGTCCATTTATTGCTTTATTCCTGATTGTAAAGAATTTGTCAGTTACGAAAATGTGAAAAATAATCCTGAAACAATGTTATTACTTCTAGAGATAATTATGTTTGCTTATACAAATATATGTAAGTATGTATTTAGACATATATATGCATACTTCATGTACATGCACATACGTAGACACACATAAATATGGCAAGTATACATGTCACTGGATTTGGCGTTTGATTTGCCTGCTGCTGCTGTTTAATGGGCACAAGCAGAAGATACCTAATTCCTAGACCAGAGACCAAGAGCTTTATCATTCAAGGCACAGCAAGTAGCATTGCAATCAAAATCATTGCATTAGTTCCCATTGCCCCCAAACCCCATGAAGATAATGTGTGGAGACCGAGATTTTTACTTTCCATCAGGCCATGGAGAGAGGACCATGGGACTTCAGGCATGAGCTGAAGGAAAGACGCCAGTGCGACAGATATAGGTAATTTGGAATTCTTTGCTACCTATCCAAGTAAATCACCTTGCCCTCCTGCTCAGGTCTGATGTCTCATTACCATATCCATCATATAGACATCATTTAGTGGATTACTACTCTGCTTTCCCAAACTGATGACTTGTTTGTTCTGACAACACTCTTAACAGGCAACTCCAGCTGCACAGTCATTTCATCTCTGTTAAGACTCAACATCACAGTAGGAACTGCCCGTGAGCAGGGACGAGCTCTTGCTGTGGACTCCCTGCCCTCGCTCTAGACTTAGCAGTATGTGTTATGATTTTGCCCTCAGGCCTTGCCAGAGATTCCGTTCAACCTTCTCATCTAAGACAGATACCTTTAGCACCATTGCACCTACTAGGTCCAAAAGGCAGAATTCCTCTTAGCCTGTTGCTCTGAGTCTGACTCACAACTGGTAGCCTTCTAAGAGTCACTTTAAAATAGGTTGGAATAATATTTTCAAGTGTGGCATATATATGTATACAATCCAAAAATATGCTCTAAGCTTCTGTATTTGTCTCTAGTGGCTAAAGCTGCACGTGTGCTCAGTCGTTAAGTCATGTCTGATTCTTTGGGACTGCATGGTCTATACCCCACCAGGGTCCTCTGTGCATAGGAATTCCCAAGCAAGGACACTAGAGTGGGTCACCATTTCTTCTTCTGGGGGATCTTCCCAACCCAGAGGTCAAACCCACATCTCCTGTGGCTCTGACATCGACAAGAAGATTCTTTGCCACTGAACCGCCTAGAAAGTACATTGGTAAAAGTGCAGGGCCAGTAAGTTTATCTCAAAAAGGAGCATCCTGACTTGCTCTAGACTACTTTACTAAAGCACAGAGCCCTGAAACATTATGAGTTTTATCCTTCACATTTTAGTGCCTTACATAGGACTTTATAGTGCTTGCTACTTCCTACTCATCAAGTCAGATTAGCTTCGTATCATCAACATAGTAGACCAGCACAATATTGGATTGGAATGAACAAGAATGGTGAATGCCGAAAGGGTATAGTTAAGGCACTGGAGATAAGACTGGCCCTAAGCTACTTTATCTGGGTCGGGTGGGGGGGGAGAAATATAAAAATCAAATAGCAATAGATTTTATGCAGTATTTATCAACTTTGTGTTAGGGACAAAAAAAGTGCTATAAAAGTTTTGTTGCTGTTCAGTCAAGTTCAACTCTTCTCAACCCCATGAACTGTAGCACAAGAGAGATAAAAGAATTGCAAGCCAGATGGTTACTATAGACCCGTTACACATGGGCTGAAATATGAATTAGTGTATGTATATTTTTCATGTATATTCTGCCTACATATACTGTCCAAAATGTATCCAAATCAGTTGGAGGACTTGTTACCAAAACAGCACTTAGCAATCTAAACACATAGAGGCTTTGTCATCCTGAATATGTGCTTTCTTAGGGCTTCCCTGACTCAGCTGGTGAAGAATCCACCTGCAGTGTGGGAGACCCCAGTTTGATCCCTGGGTTGGGAAGATCCCCTGAAGAAAAGAATGAACAGCTACCCACTCCAGTATTCTGGCCTGGAGAATTTCATAGACTGTATAGTCCTTGGGGTTGCAAAGAGTCAGGCACAACTGAGGGACTTTCACTTTCACTTTCAGGACACCTAGAACTTTCGCAGGTTCAGAGGGTCTCTCAAGGTGGTCTCTCAAGCGGGAAAGGAAGAGTTTCATGTGTGCAATAACAATTTTATGAACTTGAAAGCAAAACCTATCCCTTTCTTTCTTATTCTATTGGTGGGAACTCAGTCACAGAGCTATACCAAACTACAGTCAAGACTGAGCCTGTTCAAAATGAAAAGGTGGAGAGCTTTTTTGAAAAAGCAGGAAAACATGCTGTAAAAGATACCAATATATGAAGCTTTTACTTTTCTTCTGTGGTCTCTCTCTCTCTTTTTCACAATGTTTTTTTTTAAATTTGATTTCCTTTGACAGTTGTTCTAAGGAAAGAATATAAATTCTAGATTAGTAGCATGAATTTTCCATTCACCTCTGTATTGTACAATACCAGCTCTCTGTGCAAATATGAGTAGTTAATTCATATATGGAGTCACTGAGATTCACAATTTGGTTTTGGTAGCTTGTGCGTGTATGCATATTTTGTTCTTACCAGAACAGTGGAACCAGTGCACAGAATGAATTCAACTCTTTTTATTTCACTTCCTGATACATTCTGCCAACACTCTCTACCTTTGACTTTGTGAGGAGTAAGAAAGAACTGCAAGGAAAAGGAACTATAGGTTAATCTATCTTTCCCTTTCTTTCTATGTTGTCATTTTCAGAGTAAGCAGCTGGCTAATAACAGGAAGTAAAAAAGGATATGATAGTGTTTCCTGGTCATTTTTCTTAGATCATCACTGGCGTCTGTTTTCAAAGCAAGCTCAGGTTCTAAAGGTCTCTCAAGGTGGTTTCATCAGGCTCTCAGTGAGTTCTTTTACATACAGCACATTGACCTTGTACTTGCTTTGAGTCTCACAGAACTCCCAGGCATGGTCAGTACATCAGAATTCTGTGCTCATGAGGCACTGTGAAAACCATATGCAAATGGGACAGCAGAGAGCAGTGGGCATGCAGGTTACGGGTAGTTCCCCTGCTTGTACACATGCTCTATTTTCCCACTGGACTTGACTTACAAAACACAAGATCAAAAACAACATCATCAAGAATTTTTCGGCCAGCCACAGCAGACAGGTAACTGAGCACAGGGCCCTCTAAGCAAGGTAGTCGATAACACATCCCAGGCTGCACACTCATGAAGCCAGCCCTGTCTATCTGTGCACCCAGAGAGAGGCAAAGAAGAATACAGGTTTATGAAAGGAAAGTCTTCTGAAAGAGTTAATTTTTAAGAAAATCTAAGTGTGTAAAAACAGTATGGTTTCTGTGGTTTAGCTATTTACCATTTCAATTGTGTTAGTCATATACCAATATAATATATGCCTAACATATGTCAGGGACTTCCCTGGTGGTTCAGTGGTAAAGAATCAGCCTACACATGAAGGAAACATGGGTTCAATCCCTGGGTCAGGACGATCCCCTCAAGAAGGAAATGGCTATCTACTCCAGTATCCTTGCCTGGAGAATCTCATGAACAGAGGAGCCTAGTAGTCCATGGGGTCACAAAGAGTCAGACACAACTTAGCAACTAAGCAACAACAAAAACATATGTCAAGTATCAGATCTTTGCAGGAATTATGTCTAATTAAACAATTATTCTGAAAGGCATATTATTCCCAACTTGCAGTTGAGAAATTAAGGCTCATAGAGGGTAAATGCTTCCCCAGGGCCCCTAAAGTATGTCTACTTCACTCCAAAAGTCATATTCTTTATGCTGATATATCCACTCCATATAGATTACCAGTGACCAAATTAAGTCATTTTTAAAAGATCTTTTTTACTACCTACAACGTATTAATTCTCCATATCATTTTTTCCTAACCTGTATGTAACTGGCCCAAGATCACCTCAGTAAAGCTTATGGATGAAGCATTTAGGGTAATGGAATCCAACTTCAGTCATGAAATATAACATTCTATAACATCCCTAAGTGGATATCTATCCATTGTTTCAATGTTCCAAGTGTCATTTATTCCATTTGCAATAAGTCCTCAGCAAAGTAAATCTGAATCAAATCAAATACAATAAAAATACCAGACTGCACATTTTCATGACATAAAGCACTGTTGCGTGATAAAATTAAACAAATATTATATTTAGGAAACCTCTAGGCAATGTTATTGTTTGTGAGCATGAAAAGTTTGTCTTCCATTCATTATTATGCATATACAATCTAGTAATTTCCCAATGAGAAAATATCCTGACTAACAGACAGCTGGGGGACAGGTGAGGGAGGCTGCAAAGACTTCGGTCTCTGGTATGTCCTGTCTTGAATTTTGATGAGCTGATGGAAGACAATGTGAGCAATAGGAAAAGACAGTGTATAGAGTTTTAAAAACATCTGGATTCAAATCTCAGTTATACAACTTGTTCCAGGTCTCACCAGCTATATGAAGTTAAAAGTGGACGCTTAAGCTCCCTGAGTCTCTGCCTTATCTGGAAGCTGAAAACAATAATAACTACTTTGCAGAAATGTTAAGAGTATCAGACAAGTCATGTAAGTTGATACAGGTAAATGTTCTTTATAAAAAAGAACTATGTGCTATGCAAATAGAAGAGGGTGTTTGCTATGACCAGTGCACTGTCTTGGCAAAACTCCGTTAGCCTTTGCACTGCTTCATTTTGTACTCCAAGGCCAAATTTGCCTGTTACTCCAGGTATCTCTAAAATTCCTACTTTTGCATTCCAGTCCCCTATAATAAAAAGGACATCTTTTGGGGGTGTTAGTTCTAGAAGGTCTTATAGGTCTTCATAGACCCATTCAATTTGAGCTTCTTCAGCATTACTGGTTGGGGCATAGATGGATTACTGTGACATTGAATGGTTTGCCTTGGAAGCGAACAGAGATCATTCTGTCATTTTTGAGATTGCATCCAAGTACTGCATTTCAGACTCTTTTGTTGACTATGATGGCTACTCCATTTCTTCTAAGGGATTCTTGCACACAGTAGTAGATATAATGGTCATCTGAGTTAAATTCACCCATTCCAGTTCATTTTAGTTCACTGATTCCTAAAATGTCAGTGTTCACTCTTGCCATCTCCTGTTTGACCACTTCCAATTTGCCTTGATTCTTGGACCTAACATTCCAGGTTCCTATAAAATATTGCTCTTTATAGCACTGGGCTTTACTTCCATCACCAGTCACATCCACAACTGGGTGTTGTTTTGGCTTTGGTTCCGTCTCTTCATTCTTTCTAGAGCTATTTGTCCACTATTCTCCAATAGCATATTGGGCACCTACCCACTTGGGGAGTTCATCTTTCAGTCACTGGAAAAGATCAGTTTTCATTCTAATTCCAAGTAAGGCAATAGCAAAGAATGCTCAAACTACCTCACAAGGATCAAAATTCTCCAAGCCAGGCTTCAACAGTACGTGAACCATGAACTTCCAGACGTTCAAGCTGGATTTAGAAAAGGCGGAAGAACCAGAGATCAAATTGCCAACATTTGTTGGATCAATGAAAGGGCAAGAGAGTTCCAGAAAAGCATCTATTTCTTCTTTATTGACTGTGCCAAAGCCTTTGACTGTGTGGATCACAACAAACTGGAAAATTCTTCAAGAGACAGGAATACCAGACCATCTTACCTGCCTCCTGAGAAATCTGTATGCAGGTCAAGAAGCAACATGGACATGGAACAACAGACTAGTTCCAAATCAGGAAAAGAATACATCAAGGTAGTATATTGTCACCCTACTTATTTAAATTTATATGCAGGGTAGATGATGTGAAATGCCAGGCTGGATGAAGCACAGGCTGAAATCAAGATTGCCAGGAGAAATAACAATAACCTCAGATACGGAGAAGATATTGCCCTTATGGCAGAAAGCATAGGAGAGCTAAAGAGCCTCTTGAAAGTGAAAGAAGAGAATGAAAAAGCTGGCTTAAAACTCAACAGTCAGAAAACTAAGATCTTGGCATCCAATCCCATCACTTCATGGCAAATAGATGGGAAAACAATGGAAACAGTGACAGACTTTATTTTGGGGGCTCCAAAATCATTGCAGATGGTGACTGCAGCTATGAAATTAAAAGGTGCTTGCTCCTTGGAAGAAAAGCTATGACAAACCTAGACAGTACATTAAAAAGCAGAGATATTACTTTTCCAGCAGAGATCCATCTAATCAAAGCTATGGTTTTTCCAGTAGTCATGTATGGATGTGAGAGTTGGACTAGAAAGAAAGCTGAGCACCAAAGAATTGATGCTTTTGAACTGTGGTGTTGGAGAAGACTCTCGAAAGTCCCTTGGACTGCAAGGAGATCCAACCAGTCCATCCTAAAGGAAATCAGTCCTGAATATTCATTGGAAGGATGATGCTGAACCTGAAACCACAATACTTTGGCCACCTGATGTGAAGAACAGACTCCTTGGAAAAGACCCTGATGCTGGGAAAGATTGAAGGCAGGAGGAGAAGGGGAGGACAGAGGATGAGATGGTTGGATGATTTCACTTACTCTATGGACATGAGTTTGAGTGAGCTCCAGAAGTTAGTGATGGACAGGAAAGCCTGGCATGCTGCAGTCAATGGGTTCGCCAATAGTCAGACAGGACTGAGCGACTGAACTGAGCGGATGCAAATAGAGATATCATTATGCCCTCCAGTACTTCAGACATGAGTGAATGTACAGCAAGCTGAAAATGAGAGAAAAATTGACTAAAAACAGAGCAAGATATAAAAAAATGAGGGAAAAAGTGAATAAGAGGAAAAAAAAAGATCACTGGGAGAGTATAAAATCTGTTCTTCCCTCTGCATTTATTCAGAGTAACATCTTTTTATCCACCATCATATTCCATGTTATCAGAAATTTTAAAAAGTAATAATTTAAGGCAGTAGAAAAGATGATCCTGACTTGAGCAAGTGTTGTCTATTACAATTTAGAAGCAAGAGACCTGGTCTTATCATTTTCTTGACTTGTTCTGTGATTTTGGTTAAAGACATGGCCAATCTGAGCCTCAATTCCTCATCTGTAAGATGGGAATGGTAAATCTCTCTCTTCCCAGATTTTGTCTAATACTTTATTTATATTAGTTGGCGGACAATGACTTTACAGTATTGTGATGGCCTCTGTCATCCACATGAATTGGCCATAGGCACACCTGTGCCCCCTCCCTCCTGAAGCCCTCTCCCACCTCCCTCCCTCTCCCCCATCCCTCCAGGCTGTCACAGTGCCCGGGCTTGGGTTCCCTGCATCATACATCAAACTCCCCCTGGCTGTCAGTTTTACGTATGGTAATATATACGCTTCAATGTTATTCTCTCAAATCATCCCACCCTCTCCTCACACTGTGTCCAAAAGTCTTCTTTTTGTCTGTGTTCCTTTGCTCACCTGCACATAGAATTTCCCAGATTTTTTATGAGAATTGACTGAGAAAGCAACTGTTCAGACACTCGAACGTGTGAGCTACTGGTGTGGTTCTGTTCATCAGCAAAGATGATAGGAGAGGATGATGATTATTGATAGGATAACAATTCAGTAGACTTTGCAAGGGACTGCAAAGCTGTGCTACTGCCTATGGATATTTGAAGCATGAGCCAGGGAGCAGCAGAACAATAATCACGATGAAGAATCTTTAGGAAAGCCTATTTATTTTCCTATTGAAATCACTATTATGCACTGTAGATCAAGGAGAGAGACCAAGAGCTCATGCCATCAGACTATGATCCAGAGTTTCAGATCTCCATATACACTCGGAACTCAACATCTCTGTTTGATAAAAATGGCCATAAACCTGAAACTGGGCAGTCTAACATAGATAAAGACTAAATGACTATTCTGTAATGAGAAACAAGTTTTTTCTCTTTTAACTCTTATCAGCCTCAAGTGCTGTGGTAGGGCTCAAGGAGACTAACATAGGAATAAAAATCAGGTGAAAAACAGTGACTTCAAGGACATCTGTACCACTTTTTATGTTCCTTTTGGATCCAATTCTTGGATCTCAGATTCTCTGCATGAAGAGGTGATAATTGCTAATTCACAGCATGTGGACTTGGGTTGGTTGGTCTGATGTGTTTGTGTATTTGCCGCATAGTGAGTTCCCTTTCACTGTAAAGAGCCCTTTATTCCTTTTGATAGAAAGAGGTCTTGAACCTCGGTCTTGAATTTTGGTCTTGGTGGATCCTAAATAAAGATATCATTTCTTTCTTGAAGGGAAGACTGGGAGATGCACTATTCATTCTTGGCCAATACAACCTTGAGCGTAGAGACAAAGGACTCTAATAGTTGACTGGAGCTGACTGGTCCTCAGTTTTTTCTGATGAGACAGGGGTTAACTCTTGCTAACTGATTTCCCAAGAGCTCCCTTATTTCCAAAACTTTCCCACAGTGGATCCTCAAATGTCCTTTTGCTTCTGTGAGGCAACTCATATGCTTTTTTTTATGATAGCTTAAATTATCCAGAAACCAAAACCTAAGAACACTCCCAAACAACCAAAATCAGAAAATGCAATGATACCCCAACCGTGCAGGGCTGAGAGGGAATAATTTCAGTCAACTCTTAAGACTTGTGGGAATGAGTGCTGTTGAGATGTATTTTGCCATTATGCAGCCTGTGAGTCCACCCATGCTTGCAAGGCACAAACCCCAGCTTAGTAATATGATAGAGGAACCCTTGGTAGTAGTTAAACCTGTCACAAATAGAAATTTCGATGTAGTCCAATTTATTTTTTTTTTGCTGTTTTATTGCCAGTGGTTTAGATGTCATACTCAAGAAACCATTGCAAAATCCAGAGTCATGAAGCTTTGTCTTTGTTTTCTTCTAAGAGCTTTATAGTTTTTGGTCTTACATTTAGTTCTTTGGTTCATCTGGAGTTGCTTTTTTTTTTATATGATGTAAGATCACAAATAGAAATGTAAGCATTATTATTACTCAAGACATTCTGCCATCACTGAGTGGAATTCTAATAAAGGTGGTTTATTGAATTAGGATTCCTGGGTATGGGGGGTTACTGGCAATTCAGGTAGTGCTTCGGGCCCAATGTAAGGAAAACCGTGGGTCTCATAAAGTGTGGTTAGGGTTTCTCCCCACATCCTTCAAAACAGCTCTTTGCCCTTCGAGCACTCAAGGCTTGTCCTGCTCCATGTATTTCCAGATTCCACTCTCCTCAGAATTCAACCAAACCCCTACCAATGTATGTGGTGGAAAGAGAGAGACATCACTGGGTTATCTCATTTCCTAGCACCTAAAAACATGTGTTCATATCTGCCAGGAAAGACTCATCTGCCCTTGTATGAGAAATTTAAAGAGTCAAAACTTTTCAAATCCATTTGTTCCTTCAGTCACTTATTTATTATTGTTTTGTTTTATTTTTAATAAATGTGCATGTGTGCTAAATTCACTCGTGTCTTAACTCTTTGTGATCCTATGGACTGTAACCCACCAGGCTTCTCCATCAGTGGAATTCTCCAAGCAAGAATACTGCAGTGTGTTGCCATGGCCTCCTCTAGGGGATATTTCCAACTCAGGGATCGTGTCTCTTGTCTCCTGCATTGGTAGTTGGTTTCTTTATCACTAGAGCCACCTGGAAAGTCCTCTTTTTCATATGCAACTATTGATAAAAAATAAATATGGATACATAAATAATTCTTTAGTACCTATTCAGCCTACACCATGCTTAGATCTTGAAATATAATTAACAAGCCCTAAAAGATTGTTAACAAGCCTTCCAAGTCTTCAAATTGTTAACAAGTCTTCCAAGTCTTCTACTGTGGAAGGTAGAGATAATGCAAGTGAGTCATTGAATGATTCCAAAGAAATCATGGACAAAGGTAGGTTCCCAATTTGATATTTTGCATGTGTGCTAAGTTGTTTCAGTCGTGTCTGACACTTTGAGACCCTATGGACTGTAGCCCAACAGGCAACTCTGTCCATGGGATTCTCCAGGCAAGAATACTGGAGTGGGTTGTCATGCCTTTCTCCAGAATATCTTCCCAACCCAGGGATCAAACCTGCATCTCATGTCTCCAGCATTGGCAGGCGGATTCTTCACCACTACTGCCAAACAAATCCTTAACCAGGAAATCTTGAATTCAAACCTCATAGGATCTGATTAACGAGGTCAGTGCACCTTCTGCTGAGATCACTTATAAAAGAGTCAGATTTGAAGCCACAGTTTTAGAATTTTGATCAGATGTGAGACTAGATGGCATAAGCATGAGCAGGGAGAATGGCACGGCACTGTCCCCTGTGGCATCTAGTGACAATTCAGTAGGATCTCACTGTCACTCTTCTTCTCATCAAGAGATGACTGTTCATTAAAATCCAATGGAAAAAAATTATAGAAATCCTTTTCTTTGCTAACAGTCATAGAGGCTACATGCAAGAATGTCTGATAAATTGCCAATTTTGTGCAATTATGCTACCCTGACTGCCCAGACACTTTTCAGTTGCAATCTCAGACATTATAAGAACATGTCCTTATCCCCCTATTTTAAAGCAGAAGTAAATTTATGATGTAGAATGCATAAGGTTTCATGAAGACTGCTGTCTGAGATAGAGAATGAAAATCACCCTTTATAGGGGTTTTAATTTTTTAATTGGGATTTGTTCTTGCTCCTCCACTTTTTATTTTTGGGGTTTTGTTTTTTATTTGTTTGGTTATTTATTTATTCATTTTTGTGGTGGAGTTTTGCTTTTGGTTTACTGAAGGTGAGGGTTTTTTTTTTTTTTTTTCTCAGAAATCTCATAGTCCAAATCCAGGAGGTAGTATCTGTGAGGATTTTCCTGTTAGAAAAGACAAAAAATTAAAACTGAACCAGATGACTCATTTTCATCAGCTAATGAGCTATGCTAAAAGCCTAACTGCTCTGTAACCACTGAGAAAGAAAGAAAGTGAAGTAGCTCAGTCGTGTCCGATTTTCTGCGGCCCCATGGACCGTAGCCTGCCAGGTTCCTCAATCCTTTCCCAGGCAAGAGTACTGGAGTGGGTTGCCATTTCCTTCTCCAAGGGGTCTTCCTGACCCAGGAGTCGAACTCAGGTCTCCTGAATTGCAGGCAGACTCTTTACGATCTGAGCCACCATGAAATCTGCAGCTACTGAGAATGAGAAGGTAAAAGGTCTGTGATGAAAGGTCTTTTACAGACAATGGAAAGGTATCTAAAGTGGATCAACAGGACAGACTCACTCAGACCTCGTGTTTTATGACACAGATAGTTTAGCAACACAATAGCTTGTATTCACAAGATGCCTGGTTATTGAAAGCTTTCTCTAGACTTTTTGAAATATCTCTGTAATGAGAAATTAAAGCTAAAAGAGTGATGGTATCAGAGAGATTTTCTCCCCTACTTGCTTTCTATTGAGAAACAAAATCCCTGAATACTCTTTTGTGACTAGACGTATTGACCATTTCTGGGGTCTTGGAGGAATGACTCTATGTGGGTATTTAGAAGACTCAATTCAGGTGGGAAAGGTTGGGACCTGTCAACTAACCCGTCCTCCCTTGGGGAGAGTTAAAAAGGAAGAGGAGAGTGAACAGTGATATGCAGTACTTAGGAAGTGCTATTCACCTGAGTTCAGAGGTCTCTTTACCTTGACAATATCTTATTTTCATTTATTGAGTAGCTGCACTCCACTAGGCACCTGAGGAAGCACAGATCCAACTAGGATTTCAGCTCCTAAGTTGTAAAAAGAAGGCAGAAAGCAAAGGTGGAGAAAGATAAGAATTGCAAATTCAACTCACCTAATCACGTAGGAATTCTAGGTAAGTCAAGGAGAGCCAGGCTTTGGTCTGCTTCCTGAAGAAGCAAGAAGCATAAATGACCCAGGATGGAAGTATAGCTCTTCAAAAATTCAAATTACATTTCTTCCAACTAGGTAAGCTGATTCCCACATGGCAGCCCGATTGGTATAAATCTAACACTTTAAAAGTCAAATTCACAGATACTCTCAGAGTCTGTGAAAGTATGAGTGAGAGAAATGAATCAGAATACATTTAAGACTTGGAGGCCACTTGTCTTTGAAGCAGTGGTATGACCTAGTGTCTGGGGCTTACTTTGTGCCTGGCCAGCAGAGATCCTGACTGACTCATTTATCATTGTGTCCCCAGACCTGGCATTGTGCCTGAAACACGGCAAATGCTGAATAAACAGGTGATAAATGATGGAAAGAATAAAAGGGGGAGTAAAAAAATTAAACCTAAAATTATCAATATGTACTTGTCAGGAGAAATATCAATAACCACAGATATGCATATGACACAACCCTTACGGCAAAAAGTGAAGAAGAACTAATGGCTCTTGATGAAGGTGAAAGAGGAGAGTGAAAAAGCTGGCTTAAAATTCCACATTCAAAAAACTAAGATCGTGGTATCCAGTCCCATGACTTCATGGCAAATAGATGGGGAAACAATGGAAACAGTATTTTATTTTCTTGTGTTCCAAAATCACCTCGGATGGTGACTGCAGCCATGAAATTAACAGATGCTTGCTTCTTGGAAGAAAAACTATAACAAAGCTAGACAGCATATTAAAAAGCAGAAACGTTACTTTTCCAACAAAGGTCCATCTAGTCAAAGCTATGGTTTTTCCACTAGTCATGCATGCATGTGAAAATTGGACCATAAAGAAGGCTGAGTGCCTCACAATTGATGTTTTTGAACTATGGTGCTGGAGAAGACTCTTGAGAGTTCCTTGCACAGCAAGGAGATAAAACCAGTCCACCCTAAAGGAAATCAACCCTGAATATCCATTGGAAGGACCGAAGCTGAAACCGAAGCTCCAATACTTTGGCCACCAGATGCGAAGAGCTGACTTATTGGAAAAGACCTTGATGGTGGGAAAGATAGAAGGCAGGAGGAGAAGGGGACAACAGAGAATGAGATGGTTGGATGGCATAACCAACTCAATGGACATGAGTTTGAGCAAGCTCTGGGAAATGGTGATGGACAGGGAAGCCTGGTGTGCTGCTGTCACGGGGTCACAAAGAGTTGGAGATGGCTGAACGACTGAAATGAACTGAACTGTGCCTTATGTCACTTATTTCTATTTAATTAGGATTTGCAGTTTTGTTGCTGTTGTTCTGAATTTCCATGTGTCTAATCTAATAAACTGGAAGTCCTGAGGTTAAGTGTTCCTACTCTTTTTGAATTTTTAGATTAAAGCTCAGGACCAATGCCATGAATGTGTTGTTTTTGTCCTTCCTGCTGTTAGCTTCCAACAGAATCTGGGCCTTCTCTTTATTTCTCGATCTATATTATCCCCTCTCTCTGTCCCAAAGATTTGGACAGACATAGGTTCCAGGGGAAGAGTCTTCTAGAGTAACATAGCAATCAGCCTCTAATGGGCAAACACCTCCATGGGTCAAAGCCATAACAGAAGACAAAGGATGCTCTGGCCACCTGCTTCTGCGCCCTGGGGACTGTCCCACTCTTAGACCCAAGGGAAGTAAGGCAAAGAGCAGAGCCTGCTCCTCCTCTTTCCCATTCGCGCCCCTTACCCTTCTCCTCCCTGCTCCACCTTTTCAGTCTGTCTTTCCTTTTTCTTGCTTTCCCCCCTGGCTAGATGAGTGTACCTTTCATCTTGTCCTCAGACACTCTCTCCTCCCAGGAGGTGAGGAAGCACAGGGTAGCGCAGCTCCCTCCCCAGCTCTCTGGTGCTGACATGCCCCAAGCTGCTCAGCCCACTCAGCTAACCCTGGGTGAACTGGATGGCTGTCCTCAGGCAGTAAAGAATCCACCCGCCAATGCAGGAGACCCAAGGGACTCAAGTTTGATCCCTGGGTCAGGAAGATCCCCTGGAGGAGGAAATGACTACCCACTCCAGTATTCTTGCCTGGAAAATCCCATAGACAGAGAAGGCTGGCAGGCTGCAGTCCATGAGATCTCAAAGAGTCGGACATGACTGAGCACACACACATGCACACACCTCAAGATGAAAGTTTAGTTCAGTTCAGTTCAGTTCAGAAGCTCAGTCGTGTCCAACTATTTGTGACCCCATGAATCACAGCACGCCAGGCCTCCCTGTCCATCACCAACTCCCAGAGTTCACTCAGACTCATGTCCATCCAGTCAGTGATGCCATCTAGCCATCTCATCCTCTGTCGTCCCCTTCTCCTCCTGCCCCCAATCCCTCCCAGCATCAAAGTCTTTTCCAATGAGTCAACTCTTCTCATGAGGTGGCCAAAGTACTGGAGTTTCAGCTTCAGCATCATTCCCTCCAAAGAAATC
>SJYT01010365.1:0-39869 GCA_006410635.1 Cephalophus harveyi | reverse complement strand
AGTCCATTTTAGTTCGCTGATTCCTAGAATGTCGACGTTCACCCTTGCCATCTCTTGTTTGACCACTTCCAATTTGCCTTGATTCATGGACCTGACATTCCAGGTTCCTATGCAATATTGCTCTTTACAGCTTCGGATCTTGCTTCTATCACCAGTCACATCCACAGCTGGGTATTGTTTTTGCTTTGGCTCCATCCCTTCATTCTTTCTGGACTTATTTCTCCACTGATATCCAGTAGCATATTGGGCACCTAAAGACCTGGGGAGTTCCTCTTTTGGTATCCTATCATTTTGCCTTGTCATACTGTTCATGGGGTTCTCAAGGCAAGAATACTGAAGTGGCTTGCCATTCCCTTCTCCAGTGGGCCACGTTCTGTCAGACTTCTCCACCATGGCCCGCCTGTCTTGGGTTGCCCCGCAAGCATGGGTTGGTTTCATTGAGTTAGACAAGGCTGTGGTCCTAGTGTGATTAGATTGACTAGTTTTCTGTGAATATGGTTTCAGTGTGTCTGCCCTCTGATGCCCTCTTGCAACACCTACCATCTTACTTGGGTTTCTCTTACCTTGGGCGTGGGGTATCTCTTCACGGCTGCTCCAGCAAAGCACAGCCGCTGCTCCTTACCTTGGACGAGGGGTATCTCCTTGATAGTTTTTAATAAGCATTCAAAGGAAGAGGAATGAAGGGAGACATATGGAACAAAAGGGAGAGAGAAGCAAGGATCATCCTGAAAGCTTTGATTTCTTGGGAGTCTCACATCCTTCTCTGGTCCCTCCGTGGGGTGTCATTTTGGGGACACTGAAATATTTTAGGCTTTTTGCGAAGGTTGAAAATGGGAAGTTTATAGTGCCTCAATCCTGGCAGACAGATGGAAACAATTAACACCATAGCTTAAAAATCTCATAGTTGGAAGCTGCTCAGCAGCCTTGATGCTTAAAATTCCTCTCTGGGTGGTTGGAGCAGAGATGAAAAGAGACGGGAAATAAGATGGGTTCAGCACTTTCTGCATACAGAGCACTTTGGTCTAAATCTCCCCAACAGTTGCATGAGGGAGCTGTCACGATTAACCCTGTTACCCAGATGAGAAAACTGAGGCTCCGAAGAGCTACACACGTGCTCTCTGCCCAGGGTCACATAGCACAATATCCTGGCTGGGGATGCAACCTCCCCAAACTCAAGTCTGTTTTTAGCCAACAGATAGAAAGCGTTGCATGAAAAAACCTATAGTAGGCTGAATAATGCCTCCCTCCACTCACAGTCCCCCAAAGATGTCCGCATCCTGGTCTGTGGAACCTGTGAATATTACCTTACAAGGCAAAAAGACACTGCAGATGTGATGAAGTTAGAGGGTGTTGAGATGGGGAGGTTTTTCTGGATTATCCAGGTGGACCCTAATTCCATATGTCCTTTTAAGAGCCAAGCAAAGGGAAATTCAAATCAGACAGAAGAGGAGATGGTGAGGTGACAGAGAGAGACTGGGGTGCTTCGGCCACAAGCCAAAGGATGCTGGCAGCCACGGACCCTGGAGGCGACAAGCAGCAGATTCTCCCTTAGAGCTTCCGGGGGAGTGTGGCCCTGCCCACACTGCTATTAGCTCCGTGAAGCTGGTTTCTCTGAGACAATAATTTCTACAGACCACCAAGTTTGTAGTAACTTATCATTACGGCCACAGGAAACTCTTAGAGGATCTGAGATAGAACCATAAGGGACAGCATTTCAGGGACAGTGAGAAGGAGAAAGGATGCTGAGAAAGGTAGGGGGAACCAGGACTCTGAAGTAACAGGAGCGTTTCCCGGAGGGCGTATTCCCCCACTGGCTTGTCCCCATGAGACCAGAGGCTGTGCGTTGTCCCTGCTGGACAGCTCTCCTCTGCTGCCCTCACTTCCACGTTTACGCCCTCTATTCCTAGGCTGTAGTTTTTGAAACTCCAGAGACCTTGGTCCAAGTTCCATCCCAATACAGGGTGTCTTCTAGGGCATCGCAAAGGGTTAGGAATGATACTAACTACACATGGTTCAAGGCCAGAGATCATCATTGGTGCCTTGGCAGAGGGTGAGGGAGGGGAGGGAAATGAGGGCAGAATATTGGAATGTGATTAAAATCCCACAGCTCAAAAGCCATTACGCAGTCAGTCAATAGATGATTAAGATTAGGAGAGGGCCTCAGTTCTTTAGAAGCCAGCACTTTATAAACACTGTAAAATATCATGGCAACAAATTAACAAGGCACAGCCTCAGGGAGCTGCCTTGATCCGCCAGCTGGCACTCGGTGACGTCACTCAGCAGCTGTCTAGGTGACTCGGACATGATTCTTCCCGAGGGGGTGGGAGGCAGATGTGAGCCTTGCCCTTGAGAAAAGCCATCTCCGCCTACAGAGCTGGTGAGGGCTTCAAGAAGATAAGGGTTAGACTCTAGTCCCCAGGCACTGTCCCTGCCTCAGCTCCGCTCCATTCTCAGCAGCTTGGGTTGCATTTCTGCTGCAAACTATTAAATAAATATTGATAATTTTGAACTGTGGTGTTGGAAAAGACTCTTGAGAGTGCCTTGGACAGCAAGGAGATCAGACAAGTCCATCCTAAAGGAAATCAGCCCTGAATATTCATTGGAAGGACAGATGCTAAAGCTGAAGCCCCAATACTCTGGCCACCTGAT
Organism: Cephalophus harveyi; assembly: GCA_006410635.1. Lineage (NCBI taxonomy): Eukaryota > Metazoa > Chordata > Mammalia > Artiodactyla > Bovidae > Cephalophus > Cephalophus harveyi. The sequence goes on along the minus strand of SJYT01010365.1, from coordinate 37,220 downwards.
GCTAAGAGCCGACTCATTGGAAAAGACCCTGATGCCAGGAAAGATTGAAGACAGGAGAAGTGGACAACAGAGGATGAGATGGTTGGACAGCATCACTGATTCGATGGACTCGAGTCTGAGCAAGTTCAGAGAGATGGTGAAGGACAGGGAAGCGGGGAGTGCTGCAGTCTACGGGGTCACAGAGAATTGGACACGACTTAGTGACTGAAAAGCAGATGTCCCCACACCAGAGGCATGCTGTAGAGCATCCCCTTGTCTGTTTGCTCTGTCTAGCCTTCTCTCTGTGGGGTAATTTTATCTGTTTACCTGTTCATTGTCTGCTCCCCCCTCCCCACTCCTCCCTAGGATATAAGCCTCACGAAGGCAGGATGTTCTATTGGACCTACTAGTCTATTTGTCGCCAGGGCTTACAATATATAAACATTTGTTAAGTAAAGGATTGGCTGAGGCAAGGGTGTGGGAACAACGTCACAGACGAAGCTCAGGGCTGCCGCCATCCATGGCCCATGTGAGAGGGCAGAAAAGCAAAGTCATGGATGGTGCTTCTGTGCCAAGCTAGACCCAGTGTGAGGCTGCTGGAAGGTGGCAGGAGGGAACTTACGGAAGGGGGCCCTAGGAAACTTCTGAACGAGCAACGGGGTTTCTGGAGGAAAAAGAGACTTTTAGGTTACTACATGACCACAGAAGTCTTCAGAGAATGGAGTCGATACAGGGGACTCAGGCAGTGGAGGTGAGATTCAGCAAGCTGCCTGAGAGATGAGGGTGCAGCCATGCAACTCCCCGCTAAGGGCACGCCCACTGGCCAGACACTTTCTCTAAGCATCCTCACTGACAGGGGACTAGGCTTATCTGTATGGCTGGATCTCTCCATCCTTTTTACAGTTAGCAGTCCCCTTTTTAGTCCATGATACAGCAGTAGCATGGACTCGCCCACCAGACCATTTAGAGAAACTTGGAGAGAAGCCCAGAGGCATCACAGCATGCTGGCGAAAGGCTGATGATGACTGTTCCATAGCCCATTTGCTTAGTTTAGTTACTTTCCTGAATTAATTCTGTAAGTCTCTACTCTTTGTTCTGTGCGGCCGCTGAAGTCTCCACTCAGTTAATTTAGAGGGTACCTAATGACTGGACAAGGATTTCTCTAGCGGCTCGTAACCAATACTTCTCTCAGTCTTCACTGAGGGGCTTTGTTTGACGTGAGAACGTGCCTTCAGCACTCGGTCAGCAGTAGACCCTCCGCCTTGGCTGTCACTGTGGACTTGCTCAGGGTCTCACAGTCGCCAGAGGCGAGTGCTCAGGGCCTTTTCTTCTCTTACAACCTTGGCCATGCACAGCCCTGTCTACACTTGTGACCTTTAGCCTCGAAGGATATTTTGCAGCTTTTCAAAGACAAATAAGGTCACCGCATTTCCCAGTTTTAGAATTTTTTTTTTTTTTTTTTGTGTGGCACTGCATAGCATGCAGGATCTTAGTTCCCTGATCAGGGATGGAACCCACACCCCGTATGGTGAAAGCATGGATGCTTAGCCATTGAAATGTCAGAGAAGTCCTCCCAGTTTCTTCAAGATTTTTTTAAAATTAGCTTGCTGTTTGCCCAACTGTTATTGCTACCTCCAGCAGGTGTAACGGAAACCATTGCTGTCGACTGTTTCTGAGAGATGTCCCCTGGGAAAAGTCTGCATGCATGGGGCAAACTCTGAACTGGGTCAGGTAAAAGCAAACGTTGGGAGAGGGGCTTTTCAAAGAATGGCCAGACAGCCCAGACAATGATAATGCTCTGATTATGGGGCTTTGAAAGTGCTTACAACTATGCTTTGACCTTCACGGTGTCTATGAGGCTACTTGTTTCTTCACTGCTTTTATGGAGGAGAGGGATTGTGGAGGTTTTTAACTTTGCCATTCCATTACCTCATTGTCTCCTTTCTTTTCCTCCCTTCCTCTCTCCCTTCTTTTTTCCCTTCTTTTTTACATAATTTATTTACTGAAGAACCCAGACAGTGTGACTGGCAGAGCTTCCCAGGCATGGATTTCGTGATGGCATACTCTCTGTGTAGCTCAATGTATTCCTTACCCTCTAAAGGTCATAAGACGGCAGTCAGATGCAGAGACCTGATCTGACTCAGGTTTAATCCCTTTGTAAGACTGTAGCTGGTGTGTGTTCCTTCTGTGGGAGACACAATATATGCATTTTGGGGGCAAATCTACCATGCGAACAAATTTACTTTCAGACAGGATGGTAAGCACATTTCCATCCATGGAATTCTCCAGGCCAGAATACAGGAGTGGGTAGCCTTTCCCTTCTCCAGGGGAGCTTCCCTACCCGGGGAGCTAACCCAGGTCTCCCGCATTGCAGGCGGATTCTTTACCAGCTGAGCCACCAGGGAAGCCCAAGAATACCAGAGTGGGGAGCCCCTCCCTTCTCCAGTGGATCTTCCTGACCCAGGAATCGAACCGGGGTCTCCTGCACTGCAAGTGGATTCTTTACCAGCTGAGCTATCAGGGAAGCTCCAGAATTACAATAGGAGCAGAAATCTCATTCAATGACGCCTAAACCCTCTTAGCTGGCTATTGGGACAAGAAAACCTCAATGTGTTGGTTTGTTTAATATAGAATTTTTAGGATCTAAGAACATCTATAACTGTAATAACTTTTATAATATTTCCATACAGTGTATTAATTTGCTATGAATATTGGGTTGGTGCTGCCCCGTAATAATCCTAAAAGTTAATACTTATGCATATAGTGCCTGTTTGTGCTGGGCGCTATCCTACCCCTGTCTAATTTCTTTTAGTGTCTTTATTTTTATTTGGCTGCACTGGTCTTCGCTGTGGCACGTGGGCCTCTGTAGTTGCGGCATGAGCGTAGTTGCTCTGTGGCACATGGGCTCATAGTTCCCTGGCCGGGGACTGAACCCACCTCCCCTACACTGGGAGGCAGATTCTCAACCACTGGACAACCAGGAAAGTCCCTGTCCAACCCTCTTTTACACAGCGCGTGCATTTTCCCTTTGTCTCTGCTTGGTTTGTAGTCAATTGAAAATGTGGACACACAGCTATATCTTTAGCTCCTCCTATTCGCTTGTGTTGGAAAGTGTTGTTTACAGTATGTGCAGTAATCACTGAGTCCCCACTTTCAGTCTCCTTATTTTAAAACCCTGAACAAAAGCCTGTGATGGGCAAGACATTGTTCTTCTGCTCAACTGCAGCCATTCCAAAGGTGATATTAGAGTTTGGCCACAGGACGTGTCTACGTGTCTACTGGAGAGTGGACATGGCAACATTCACCTCTCACGTATTTCAATATTTCCGCCCAGTCTGTAGCTTGTCTCTTCATTCTCTTAACAGCACCGCTCTGAGAGCAAAAGTTTTGAATTGTGATGAGCTCCAACTTATCAATTTTTTCTTTTATGGCTTGTGCTTTTGGTATCAAGTCTGAGGACCCATTGCCTAGTCCTAGATCCAAATATTATCTGTATTTTTTCTAAAAACATGCAGTTTGATATTTTACATTAATCTATAATCCACTTAGAGTTAATTTTTGTATAATGTGGGAGTTTTTTTCATGATGGATCCAGTACTATTTGTTGAAAAGTCTGCCCTTCCTCCATTCAATGACTATATTGAAAAGATGGTATTAACTAATTACTGCAGCCTTTCTGTACATTTAATGCCATTTTCTTCTAGTCATAAAATAACTTGAAAAAACCATATTTGATATTTGTGTGAAATATTTGATTTTGATATTCAGAGGTCTCGTTTCCTATTTGAGAATCAATATCTTGTCCCATTGGTTTTCCTTTGCTAAGCAGCCTTTCATTGTGGTTATAAAGATTCAGAAAAATGTGGCACAGTGAGAATGCCTAGTCCATGAGTTTCCTAAGAAAAGTGTGAAAGAAGTCTGAGGAAGAAAAAAGGAAAGAAAGACAAGAGACGGCCTGGATTTCAGCTCGGATTCCATCATTTTTTCCTTGGGTTCCCTTGGATTGTTCCCCTGCCTGTAAATGGGATCAACAGTCCCTCTTCACAGATTCTTTGTGATAAATAACATCACGTAGGGAAAGCGTCTAGGTCCCGCTGCAGTGCCCTTCTCGCCCCAGGGGATAGATAGATGGAGGAGCCAGACTCTTTCTTCTGGGAAGCCATCTCTCTTCCTGAGGCTGCAGGAGGCTGGTCTTAGAGGCATATGTAGAGAGCTGAGCAGCTGGCAAGGGGAGAGCTTGGATTAGCATGTTGGATAGAGGGATGGCGGGCCATAATGTGCTCCCCACCCCACCCCCAACTCTGCACATCCGCCCTCTGAGCTCAGCTGTGGAAGAGATCAGTGGCGTAAATGGATTAGGAAAAGCCTGCCTGGCCTCTTCCCACTGCCCCTGCACCTGGGGCTCTCCACGTTGGAGATTAGTGGGTGGCAGCTTCGTCAGGGGGACAGACATTTAAATGTCAGCTTTAAAGGAGTATATGTAAGGGGAGAGGGAAGAGGAGACCCTCCTTCCTTACCTCCTCCTCCAGCAAATCGGTTCCATCTTTCCTGTGAGTCTGCACCTTTTCAAAACCCAGGGCTTAGTATTCTTTCTAGTGAGTCTCGCCCTTCGGGCAGGTGCTAGTGATCATTAGAGACAGGGCTGCTACTGGAGCCAAATCCAACTCTGCATGTGGCAGCCAGTGAGGAACAGACACGAATCACGTATTGGAGGCAAAAAAGGTTGTTAACCCACTTTCCCAGACAGAGAGGGGAGCAGGCGAGAGACATTCCCCGGCAGGCAGCCCTCTGTGACAGCGCATGCCCAGCTCAGAGGGAGCCATTCTCACGGTTTGGTCATTCATTCATTTATTGACTTAACCCTTAATTGGGAGTTTATTTACTTACTGATGTGCTCATTCACTGAGAATGAGCCAAAGCCAGCCAGTCTCCCAGTGAGCATTTCTTTAGCTTCTCCCGTGTGCCTGGCCCTGCGCCCAGCCCTGGGGACACGTGGCAAAACAAGGGGCTGTTCTGCAGCGGGCCTGGACGGTGCACGGGCCGGCGTGGCCGCATGCTCCCGGACTATGCAAGGGCTCGGCCACGTGTGTGTCTTTGCAGGTATGACCCCGGCCGCTGTGACTCTGGCCGGTGCCCTCCAGGTCCGGGGAGAAGCTCTATCTGAGGAGGAAATCTGGTCCCTCCTGTCCCTGGCGGCTGAGCGGCTCCTGGAGGACCTTTGTGATGGTAAGAGAGTGTGTCTGGGGCAGTTGAGTCACAGGGAGTTGAATATGAAGCTTCCCAAGCAGCTTACTGCTCTGCCGTCCGAGGCGTTAGACTGAGCAGGCGCGGGACCCCCCACCCACCCCCATGGAGCCGCTCTGGGAGGGGCTCTGTCTCTTGGGCCCACGGAATGCCACGGAGTTGGAAGAAAGTATTTCTGCCTTGTATGGCAGCTTTTGCAGGCACGGTGTTTAGGGAGAGAGAGGCTGGGAGCTCTGCGGGGCTCTCCAATACCTGGGCAGCCTGGGCAGAACCAGAGACGGGAAGGAGGCAGGGGGCAATCATCGTCCGCTGCCAGATGCTGCAGCCGTTAGAAGAACCCAAGCACTCAGTGGCCTCAACAGGGGAGGTTAATATGAAGAACTGTTAACCTAAGATAGAGGAGTAACCGTCAGACATGAGAAAACTTAACACGGTCTCCTAGGACTGAGGGCACACCCAGTGAGGGACACACTTTGAAGGGAAGCCCCCTCTCCAAGCTGGGCTTCAGATCTGCTGGGGGAGCTGTGCTTGCAGACCGCGATGGCGGCGAAGTTCTCTGCTCAGCCTGGCTGTGGGTGTCTGCAGCCTCGGGGCACACGCGGTGCCCGCATCGCCTAAGGGGCGGGGTGGCTCCCCGACGCGGGCAGGCGGAGGTGAGCCGCAGCTCCAGGAGCGAAGGCCTGCGGGAGGCCCGGAACCTGCTGTCTCTCTGCAGGTAGGGCTGCGAAGCGATCACTTCCCAAGGTCAGGCCGAGGGGTGGCCTAGGGGCCCGGAGTCCAGCGCGTGCGCAGAGCAGAGCGTCGCTCTTCACGCACACGCCGCTAACCGCGCAGAAACCGCGGGAGAGCCCGCGGCCCGCAACGCCTCTCCGGCGCCCTCTGCCGAGAGAGCTGTGCATTACTCGCGCGGTGCAAGCGAGACCTCGCGCAGGGAAGGGAGGGAGCAGGCCTTGAAACGCGGATTTGCAGTTTCCAGGCACTGAGCTGATAACTGGGACAAACACTGAGCGCTCACACTCAGCTGTCCTGCCAGCCCGCGGCGGAGTTTCCCCCTGTGGGAGATCACGCATGCACAGTCGGGGTGAGGCCCCTGGCTGAGCTGTATGAAGGCCGGCTGTGCGCCTGAACTTTCGGCTCCGTCTTCCTCCTAGTCTTCACTCCTCTTCCCTGCCCTGGAGGCTTTAATGAACAGCTAGAGTATGTTCAGAAGACCAGCTGCCTTGGTTTCTAAACTGACTCCAGAGAGATAAGACTTGTGCTAATCTCCAAGTCGATTTGATCGCTCTTTACCTTTTGCCTTGAGACTCTTGGGCCGCCTGTGAACTTGGCTGCGCTTACCAGTTTCCCAGCCATTGCTGCTGCCACATTTTGTGACACATGCCTGCCTGTGTCAGGGTTGAATTCCTTCCACTCCCTGGGTCTTGCTTACAGTTCATCTCAGAGAGGGTTTTGGAAGACACCTGCTGGGCACACTCCCACAGACGGTGCTCCAGGTGGTGGCCCTGTCTCTACAGCCCCGTCCCTGCCTTGGTTTCAGATTCCTCGAACTATGTGGTCTGCCCCTGGTCAGTCTTGCTTTCTGCGACCGGAAGTCTCTCCTTCCAAGACCACGTTTCCCATATAGAGGCAGCTCCTTTCAAGGCCCCGGAGCTGCTGCGGGGACAGAGCGGTGACAGGCAGCACAGTGCATCCCAGGTAAGACGCGTGGTGTCTCTGCGGCACCGCGGGCCTGTCCTCTGGAAAGGCCTGGGGCTAGGTCGTCCCCAGCTCCCGGCTCAGCCCCAAGGAATACTGAAGCAGAACGGATTTAACAAATGTTTTAATGAATTTTAAATGATTTTTTAAAAATTCCCTGGCTGTCTTGCCAGTAATTTATTAGCTCTTAGGTGAGAACAAGTCAACTTCTCTGAGCCCCAGGTTCTCTATCTGTAAACTGGGGGTAATATGACCTAATCAATCAGCTTATTATAAATACTCAGAAAGAAGCACTGGAAGAGCTGTAGGTAAGCGGTCTCGCAGCAGGTGGCAAAAGCCCTAACAGGACCCCGCGGTCCTCAAATGGAATGCATCCCAAGGCTTGAGGAAAGACCCATGCACCTGCACCAGTGTTTATCTGTGTTGTTGGCATTAGTGGCAAACTGAAAACCAGCTAACTGTCCAGCGAGAGTGGAGATGAAACAAGACAGCATTACAATGAAACTGTAGAGACTTCATGACTTGAAAAGTAATTAAATATATATAATATCATTTATATTATGTGTATATATATTTACACTTATGTGATGTTAGTTGTGTATACACACACACACACGCCCAAGGTTCCAAAAATAAATGTCTGCATCGATTATTTCTGGATGTCAGATCAGTGATGGTTTTTGTTTTCCCAGGGAGATGTTATACCATGCTGCTTTCTGACAACATATGATGCATTTTAATCAGGCTGAGTCATAGTATGTCATGTAGAGACAGTTTTGGCTACAAGAAACAAACAGCCTAAAATATAGTGGCTGGAACCACAGATGAGTTATTTATACAACAAGAAGTCACGAGATTGGTCGTCAGCTTTAGTAAGTGTCGTCATTTACTAAAGCTGTATATTTTCATTCCATCCTCCTCAGCTGTTGCCTCATGGCCACACGGTGGCTGCCATGATTCCATGTATCACATCAGTGTTCAAGACAGAAACAAGGGGGGAAAGAATGGGACCAGATGCATGTGCTCCTGTTGAGAGTAAAGAACAACTTTTTCAGACTCCCCCTACTTCATGTCTCTCACAAAAAACGGGTGTCATGGTCACGGAGACTTCAGCCTCTAGAGTAAGACGCAGCAGTGTTTAAAGGAGTTGCAGATGGCTGTTGGGCTGGGCAGCCAACAGTCTCGGCCGCACATGGAAATAGACTATATTTCGTTTACAGGACCACGGAGTGACAGAAATGAGAGATCTAACCACGTGCTTTTCTCTTGGATAGATGCATGTCTATTCTTTGGGAATGACTCTCTACTGGTCGGCGGGGTTTCACGTTCCACCAAATCAGGTCTGTGAACAGGGTTCTCAAAGTCTTGCCCGGTGATGTCTTTGGATTTATTTAGTCTATTTTCCCAGGGCAGGGACCACATCTGTTGAGCTATGCACCACCACACTGTCCTCCTGGGTTCTAGGAAGGATTGCAAATTGATGTTAAAGAACTGCTTCTGCTGAGTCCAGAAAGAACCTCAGAATCCTACTCAACATGGCACTCCAGGCAGCCACAATTTGAGACTGGCAAGCAAGATAAGGCTTATATGCCACTCTAGTCCAGAGAAAGTAGGAAGCTAGAGAAATTTATAGATGCTGAAGATACCAATTTATAGAAAAGGTCTTAAAGCAGCCCTTACTGAAGTGAGATGCTTCCATGAAAAAGGGTTCTGTGCTTAATCCATCTGGGAAAATGTTCCCTACAATGTCTTCTTGAAGATTTACCAGAGTAGTTTATTAAAGACTCTGAGAAGGCTTAAAGGGCAGAAACTTTTAAGCTTTATCATAGCATTTTATAAGAATTTTGACTACAGAATGCACAGGTGTCTGCTTGTGAGTGTAAATATTCATCTGACACTATGACTATTTTGTGGAAACTAGTGTAGTGAGCGTGCACGCTGGAGAACTCTTTCCAGTCTGTTTGGCTTCTCTCTTTCCTTTCTACCCTCCTTCCTCCCTTCCTTTTTTCCATCTCACCCTTGTCTTCTCCAGTTCAACATTCTAGTGCTTCCAATGCTCCTTCCGAAAAGAGACCTGGCCACCTTCCTCTTCTGTGGATTATTCCCAGTTCTCCACTCCCCAGGGGGGTGCATTTCACCCCTCAGCACAGAGTGTGTGGCCTGTGTAATAGCACACTGCGCTTGCAAGGGCCCCACACTTGATTTACTGCTTCTGCATTAAAGTTCTGAGCCGTTTGAACAAGGGCACTGTCCTTTTGCCCTGGGCCTGCTTCTGCCTGTGGTCCCCTTCCTTCCAGACCGTGCCAGCCTTTGCCCCCACTGCTTCCTCCGTCTGTGGCTCACCTCCCACCTTTCTCCCAATCAGCCCGAGTGTGCTCTTCGATGTTTAGTTCAAGTTCCTTCCCATCTCCCTCCTCCCTCCCCAGGATGGGCCATGTGCCTTCCTCTGTGTTATGACCTTGTCTTGTACTTCCCAAGATCAAAGCCCTCGCCACCCTGTACTGTGCTTGTCTCTCTGAGTGACCACCTTCTCCATTAGACTTTGAACCTCTTGAAGACAGGGACTGTCTCCCGCCTTATATCTCAAGTAGCTGTGCAGTCTAGGCACGTTAGAGGCCCTGTGATGTGCTGTACGAGTGTCGGACTCGGCAGCCTGCATACATGCGAAGATAGAAATTCACAGCTGATGCTCCGTGGCAGGAAATGGTAGAACAGCCTTCGTCTGAAAAATGACTTGCAGTGTGGATGAGTGTTAGGAAAACATCTGATTGTGAGTCTGAATTTGACACCCTTTCCATATAAGTGGTGGCCAGTTAAACGCATGAGGAAAGTGTTTAATAAAATATCCATTTTTACTTTCGCCTGATGAGTTCGTGTGACGTGAAGTTCAGTCAACGATTATTGGCCTTATGCTGACAACTGGTGATTCCAAAGTGAGAAAGCCACAGTGCTTATGGTCTTGGAGCTCCCACTCTAGGGGAAAGGCCCGGTGAGAACCACTCAAATAATCTGAGAAAATGACAGGCTGCCCAGGTGAATGTGAGTTAAAGGCTGATCCTGGTTTGATCTGGGTCCTTGCATAGGCAGAAATCCACTTTGTCAAGCACCTGTTTTTCGTAGGGATTTCAAGCGTGTGTTTGGGCTCCCCAGGCACCAAAGGGCGTTCCAGATTAGTGAGCAGCAAACTGCACACAGCTGGTGCAGATAATTGCTCTGCATTCTGTGGTCTCGGTGAAGTAGCCCGTGTCCCTCCCTAAGCCGTGCAGAAGGAGTGGGCATCTGTCTAATTAATGAGAGCATCCGTTCTCGCGGTGCCCCGGGCACGCCTGACAGGACTGCCCTCAGTGGCTGCGGCTCCATGAGCCTCTCACAGGGCTGCCCCGCTCTCCAGCCCCTGCAGCTCCGCCAGCCCCTGCACTCCATCCTGCTGACCATGTGTGAAGACCAGCCTGGCCGGCGGCTGCCGCTGCAGTCTGTCCTGGAAGCTTGTCAGATTCACTGGGAAGAAGCGGCGGTCCACCCAGCTTCTGCCAATCTCCACGTCAGACAGCTGGTCGGCTTGGTCCTGGGCACCATCTCTGAGGTCAGTGGGGATCTGTGCTTTTCCACCTTGGGGCCTTTCCCTGGCCATGTGCGACTGTTAAAATTCAAATGAGTTAAGTTATAGTTCATTAGAAGGAAGTATAACATTCTGTTCCTCAGTCACACCTACCACACTTAAATGCTCATTAGCCACCTGCAGCTGGAGAGGGCCGTGCTAGACAGGGAAGATCTAGAACTTTCCTGTTATTGCAGTTCTATTGGGCAGCGCTGGTGAAGACCTTTGGGGGAGCCTAGATTTCTAATGTGGCCAAGACCTTTGGGATCTTTAAAAGAGCCTCTTTGCATTAAAATGATTATATATAGGATCCATGAGTTAGCTCTCTTATCAAACTTCAAATCTAGGTCTGACGTGAGACCCTTTCCCTGACTGCGCCTGCGTGGCCCCCGGTCCCTCCCTCTCCGCTGCCGTCTTATGCCTGCAGAGGGCCCCCTTGCTGTGGTCGCCTCTTTGTGCTGCTTGCCACGTTGTGTGACTGCGCCCTTCGTGTGCTCTCCAGCACCTAACAAGGGGTCTGGCACGTACTAAGCATTTGGCTTAGGTTGGGATATCTTGAAGCAAAGTCAGGGCATTTTTGTGCAAGTCAGTTATTGGGGAGGTGCTCCTAGGAGAGGGAGTGATGGAAGGATGTGTGGGTGGGTCAAGCTGAGTAAGGTGGTGGTCTCAGGTGGGGCCGGCCTCAGCCTGGTGTCACAGGAGCTCCAGAGCAGGAATTGGACCAGCCTTGGTTCCCCTGAGGGAACAGAGCTGGGACTCAGGTGGGGCAAGTGGGGTGCCAGCTGTGCAGCGCTGCCCTTTAGCAGGGGGCGTGTTGGAGAACTGAGACCAAGACCAACAGGGAGCCGTGTGGGTGGGGAGGAGGGAGTAGCTGGGGAAGCTGCCCACAGTCAGTCAGAAACTGCCTCTCCCAGCCTGTCCTCCTGCTTTGAACTTCTTTCTTGGCGTGTAAACATGTTACTCCTGTGCGCTGAGCCACAGGATTCAGTGGGGAAGGAGGGGCCCTTCCTTGAGAACCACTGGAGCCTGCCACCCCTCGGTGTGCCGTCGTCCCCTGATGGACACCGTGGCGAGGCTCAGCATGGGCATCAGGGAATTGTAAAGCGATCGCGATCGCTTATTCAGCTCTAACTGGGGCACTGAGCTAGGTGAGCTACAAGGGAAGGGTGTGTAAAGCACACAGCGAGGTCGCAGGAGGCAGACAAGCAAGTGAATTTGTTGCCACGTGGTGTAATAGAGGCAGAGGCGAGTAAGTGCTGAGGGGAGGTGATGAGAAGACATTCGCATCAGCAGCTGTGGAGAGGGCGGCGGTGCAGAGGGCCGGAAGCTGTCTCTTATACACATCTAAGGGTGGTATCATCTGCATATCTAGATGTGTATAAGAGACAGGTGTGCGGTTGGTGGGCGGGCGTGTGGGTGAGCTCGCCCTGGTGGCTACTGTCCTCCTTGCTGGACTCCCAGTGTGAAGGACAGACTCTTCCACACTGACTCACACTGACGGCCAGGCTGTATGTCTTTACGTGAGTGTTCCCTCTTGACCTTGGGATGTGGATGTGTGATGCCCTTGGCCGTCAGGTGGAGAGGAGGGCCGTGGAGGAGAGCTCCTCTGGGCAGCGAGACAGAAGCCACCTGCTCAGGAACAGGCTGCATCGAGCGAGCTGGGAGAGCCAGGCGGCGAGGGCTCCGGGGTGTCCGCGTGGCTGCAGAGGTGGGTGCAGCGCCCTGGCCTTCCCCGGGCAGGCGGATGCAGGCGGAAGGTACCCACGGCATCGTTTCCCGCTCCCTTTGTTGTTTCGTGGCCCGACGTCCATGCTGTGGGTGCAGAGAAAGCCCGGGCCAGGCCCATTCTGCCAGGTTGCCCCTGAGGAGAAGGGACTGAGCTCAGGACTCCTGCGTCCTGCGGAAAGCTTCGCTTGGAGATGTAATTTAGCTGAGTTATTTATAGGCAACGTAGACTCTTTTTATATTGAGTTTTAACTGCCCGCGTTGATAAAAACAAATTTAAGCAAACATCATGAAAGAAAATTTTTTCCTTTAATTGATTTCTAGGCAGAATGAAAGAAGAAGCAATTTGTAAAGATTGTTTCTATTGTTGCTCTAAGGGTGTTGGAAGAATGGCTTTTAGAATAATCTTCAAATCTTCTACTGTTCTCTACGTTTCAACTGAGTGTGAGATTTGAAAAAGAAAATAATGTTGCTGTCTGTTGTCCCTAAAACAAAGTGCTCTTTCTTGTTAGGCTTTATCTCTCCCAAACTCACCCAGCCCGCTGTGACTGCTGTTTCTGTTTATGTTTTTCACACGAGGAAACAAAGTTCAAGCAGCTTTGTCAGCGTCACACGGCTATCAGGTCGTGACGCTGACATCCGTACCCTGAGTTGCTTAATGCAAGAAAACGGGGCTATCTGCTCCTGCCCGTGCCTTTCACTGTGATGTTTGGTTAGTTTCAGAGAGAAGCACAGAGGCCCAGAGCTCCCTGGAGCCCGGACTGAACCCCTCAGCACCCGGTCGCTGTGGTGTCGCTGTGAACAGGTGGGCACAGTGCTGTGAGCGCGGGTGGGGTATTGGCGAGGGAGCGGCTGAGCCCTGCTTCTTCTCCTTTTGATGATTGAGAAGTCTCTTGCTTTTCAAGGAAAACCTGACCCTATTCCACTGGCAGGTGGAGAAGCCACATTTAAGCAGATATGGATCCACGGTGGTGCGGGCCCGATGGCAGCTTTGCCGTCAGGGCGCTCTCTCTCCTCTTGGAACCGTTAGGCTCAGTTTGGAAAGAGCCTGCTGTCATGTAGAGACTGTCCATGTTACATGAGCTGCACGGCAAACAACCACAACACAGTGTTAAAAACAATGATTTGTTCAGCTTTTGATTCTGTGTTAGGAATTTAGGCTGCATTCAGCCTAGAGGGAAGCTGGTTCCACTGTTAACTCTTGCTTCTTCCCTGACTGCTGGCCAGCGCCCTTCCAGCTCAGGTTCCCCCAGACCTTCAGGAAGGCCGACGGCTCAGCTCCGGTTCTGCTCTCCTGGAAAACTCACGGCCGGCAACTCCTTCCCAAAGGGGCTTTTTGCAAAGAAAGGGCAAGGTGAGCAAAGAGGATCGAAGGGCACTGCCACAGGCGGTGTGAGAGAGGAGCCATGTGTGGCTGACACGGCAAATGAAAATGGGCAGGATCCTGCTGAGGGCCAGCCTCCCCGGGCCAAGACCTACAGGGCTGGACTGAGACGACCTCCATCCTGGCAATTCAGGGCGATGGGTGTTATGGAGTGGCCTTGCTATAAACTCTGTAGGATAGCAGGTTGAAGGTGCCAGGTCCCACCGTTCAGGAAATTCACGGCTGTTGAGGTGAGGTGGGGACAGAACAAGGCAGCGGGTGAGAGAGCTGACAAGGCCGAATGTGTTGGAAGGCGCCTTCTGAACAGGTGACGTGTGGAAGCAAAGGAGTGGCTGGGGTAGTTCGGGAGAGAGATTCTCCAGGCTGGTTGGCACAAGAGCAGGAGAGTTGGGATGAGTGAGGGGAGCTGGGGCCAAGAGTGGCAGGCCGGCTTGCCCCGCTGGGAAGTCCAGGCTGACAGGAGAGACCATGTCGGGGGGCCCCTGCTCATGGCTCCGGGGACCCGGGACTCCTGGCAGGCAGTCTGGTCTCTGCTGAGCGGCCAGCTTGCTGCACCTGTGCTGGAGGGTGAGATCGGGGTGGTCCCAGGTTGTACCCTCTGCCCGAAACAGTCCTGGCACCAGCAGTCAGAGCCACTTTCAGCGTTTAGATAACAAGCACCCCTTCCTCCACGTGTGATGCCGACATTGGCTGAAACACTGACCACACAAGGCCACAGTGGCCAAGGGGACAGGCACCCCTGGATCTGTGACAAGCCCCTCCAGAGCAGGCTGTTCACGGATGAAGCTGCCTCTGCTGGGCCTTCTGTTGGCGCATCAGGAGCCCTTTGGGAATGTCAGACCCTGAAGCCCCCCGCAGGCTTTGTCTGCCTGTCTGTCTGTTGTGGAGAGATTTTCCTGATGTGCTCAACTAATCAGGGATGCGCGGAGCCTGGCATAGCCTCAGGACATCCTCTCCTGTGTGGCGATGAGCGCCATATTCCGCTCCAGCCCCTGCTGCCCTCCAAGACCACTCTCAGGTCCTCGTGAGCTTGGAGGGATGGGGGTCGAATGCTTCTATAATACTAGCAACTCTCTCAGGACATGCATTACCCGCTGGCTGCACTTTTGGCCTCTTGAGACAGAAGTCCTGATGGGTACCCTTGGGGGGCCCATTAGAAGGCCCACCTAGGGACTTCCCTGGAGGTCCAGTGGTTAAGACTTCACCTTCCAATGCAGGGGATGTGGGTTTGATCCCTGGTTGGGGCACTAAGATCCCACATGCCTTGTGGCCAAAAAAGTAAAACAGAAAACAGAAACAACATGGTAACAGATTCAATAAAGACTTAAAAAATGATCCACATTAAAAAAAAATCTTAAAGAAAAAAGCCCACCCAATCCTGTGACTCACTGGTGTTAGTTTGGGTGAATTCCTTAACCTTTTGGAAACTCCACTTCTTGCAAAAGGGGCTGAGAAGGTACACCCCACAGGATGATGGCTGGGTATAAATAAAAATGGCATCAAGGCATTTCCTGGGTCACAAGTGTGCTATGAACATGAAATACTGTGGTACTGAGAATAAAGACTCAGGCACACTACCGACTCAACATCCAGAACAAGGGAAAATGTTTACTTTGAATCTAAATCTCAAAGTAGTTTTGTTTTCAAAACTTGTTGCATATATTTATACATACAACGTGTTGTATAATTTTGAGACATATAAAAAATTATATGATGATGCATGAATTACGACATTTAAACGAAGTGGACACTCAGATGAAGAGCTAGAACATCCCCAGAGCCACACCTGCTTGTTTCAGACATCTACCCTGAGATGCCTAGCCTAGCTAGGGCCTCAGCCCAGTTGACCCCATCTCACTGAAACCTGCTTCCTGCTGGTTTTGGGGAAGGGAAGGCTGATGGTGGGTAGGAGGAGGTGAAACCACGGGAGAAGCTCAGTTCGGAAGCTGGGGCTCCAGCCCTGTGGAGCTTGACTTTGATTTCTCTTCTTTACCGAGAGTAACACTGCCTGTTTCCTCAGTTCTCCAGGCCGGAGTTTGCCCTGAAGGCTGGAGAGGCCCCGGTGACCTTGTATTTGCCTGGATCAATCGTGGTAACCGCTGGGTTAGACTGGGCGGGGCTGAAGGGTGGTGAGCGGCCAGCTGAGCAGTACCCGAGGCTGATCAAGCTCTGAGGGGCTTACCCTCTCCTCCAGGAGCCTGCCAGCCCTTGCCAAGTCACACTGCTACTTGACATCCATCCTTCAGCATCCTCTTCCCCTTTTGGAAGAAACCTCTGTGACTTCTCACCAAGTCCTGCTTGTCCTTCCAGACAAGCTCTTTTTTCATCTTCCTCTTTAGTCAGGAAATATTGTTGAAGCATCTAGTAGGTGCCAGGCAACGCTCCACACCCCAGATCTCTTGATATGAAAAAACCAGATATTCCTTTTCACATGGAGTTTGTGTTCCAGCATTATGCATTTATTTTCTGGAGAGGAAAAGTCAATTTCCCTTCCCTTGGTCTGCTGGCTCAACCCAGGCAGACCTGGCTTGGGGGTGAGTGACAGGCTGCCCCTCCTGAGGCTCAGGAAAGAGCTGTGGTGGTGTTAGTCACTGTGGGTACAGCCGCTGCCTGCCTTGCTCAAGGTGTTTGACTGGGACCCTTCCTGAACCAGCACTCCAGGGAGGAGGGGAGAGATGCTGGAATATATCAGCGGGCAGCTGCCCTGGGTGAAGGCTGGCAGAGGCTGCAGGGCAGGGAGGGGGAGGAGGAAACTGGAAGGGGCCTGGGCACCAGGGAACAGAGAAGCTGGCAGCCAGAACCCATTACCAGAGGTGGGCAGGCGGGACCACTGCGGACCCAAGCTCTTTGTGCATGCTCTAACGATGTCATTTAGAAAACGCACATTCAAACATACAGTCATTACAGATTTCAAGAGGGCAACTGCAAAGCCCTAAACGCAAGCATGGGCATGTGGGTTACACAGCGACCAGGAGACACAGGTGCGGGTGAGCGGGAACCGGAGTGGCTTAGAGTGTGTCCCGTGGCCGTGCCTGCCTGGGGTCACGGGGAGCCCCACTCTCACAGGGTCCCCAGGCCAGTGCTGGGGGTGGAGCTGCCGCTGGCTGTGGCAGGGTCGTGGCGTGGGGGCAGGCTTGGTCTCTGGAACTAAAGCCATCTGCGGTGTCCATCATGACTGTCTTTTAATGAAGAGTCTGAGGAGGTCCGGGCCAGGCCTCAGGCTCGGCTTGGGGCACAGGGAACGCTCAGCCCTCATTCTTAGGGAGCAGGGTCCCTGAGCAATAGGAACCGGGGGAGCAGAGGAGGGAGTGGGCGGCTCAACCTCCAGGTTGCAGACGAGAGGTCCTGAGCCCGACCTGGAAACCTGGTAGGAACCTGCATGAGAGGATGGAGGGGAAGGGTAAGGGGGCAGTGGGCAGTGTGGGCAGAGATGCGGCGGGCCAGCTTTTGTGGAGCGGACCGATGGGCTCTTCTGGGCGGCTCGGCGGAGGTGACGGTAGTCGGGGTGGGGCTACAGAGGCAGATGCATCTGGAATCAATCTGAGCAGGGTGAGGGACAGAAGGCAGATGCGCTGCGCATCCTCGGATGCACCTCTGCCGATCAACTTCTCGGTCCACAGCAAGCCGCTAAGCTCTAGCCCTCCCTCCTCCTTGGACAGGCGCCCACCCAAGTTCTCTCTGCCCACCCGAGCTGTGCTCTGTGATGACCCGGGGTCAGTACTTCATTGCCCACTACTCTGGGGGTGTATGGTTCACCGCTGTGGCCCTGGGCAACCCTCTTGGGAAGTGGAGCCCCGGGGATTTTTGCAGGGGAGAGACATCCGCTACATGGGCCCCCCCCAGCCTTCCTGGTCCCTGCAGAGCCTGGCAAAGAGCAGGGGTTTGAGTCCAACTCCGCCTTTTACTAAGTGCAACTCTGGGCTGGTCCCTTACAGTCTCTGAACCTTGCTTCTCATCTGCTGAACAGGAATCATAAACATACTTGTCTCTTAGGTTGGTTGTCAGTTAAATGAAAAAATACACGTAAAGTGGTTCGCGCAGTAGCTAGCCCGTGGTAAAGACTCCGTGTCTTTTAGTTATTGTTACGGTTTATACTGTTCCTGTTTTCAGACCAAAAAGGCGAAGTCCTACTTGGCCCTCAGGGGCCTCTGTGTGGTGTTGCTGAGCGGGCAGTGCCTGGAGGTGAAATGTGACGTCACGTCGACAGTGGGCGCTGTCTTTAGTGCCATTGCACCCTTTGCCAGCCTCGGGGAGCTCACCTACTTTGGCTTGGCTCACATGAAAGGTCAGTGGCTCCCAGGCAGCCCACGGCTGGGCTGGTGTCTCAGGCAGCCCTGGTGTCTCGGTGTGTGTGGTGAGCGTGCTCAGGCACACATTTGCGCCCGACTCTTTGTGACCTCATGGACTGTGGCCCACCAGGCTCCTCTGTCCGTGGAATTTTCCAGGCAAGAGTATTGGAGCAGGTGCCATTTCCTCCTCCAGCGGGTCTTCCTGACCCGGGGATTGAACCCTAGGCTCCTTATTGGCAGGTGGATTCTTTACCACTGTGCCACCCGGGAAGCCCAGTGTCTCGGTCCCTGAGTTCTAGTCCTTCTAACAAAACTGCTTGACACTAGGACACTGCGCTTGCACACGTAGGTACAGGGCGCCCGGCCCACGACAGAAGCGGAATAAATACTCTGTGGTTTTTAATTTTATTTTTATAAGGTCGTCACTGGGAGGCAGATGATAAGTGATATCTCCTCAGATAAATATTCATACTTTCTCTTCTGGGTGCTGAGTTTCTTTTCACTGACACTCTCGTCTTTGTTCCCTCTTCTTGGCCCTTCACGGACCCGACAAAGGTCCTGTGGCTCTAAATCCAGACGACTTGCTTCCTGCTCTCTCTCCTAGCCTCAGTTGGCTCTTGTCTCACCCTGGGGCAGAGCTCAGGGCTGTGAGTCTGACGCGAGGCGCCTGCCCGGCTGCTTTCCCCTCTAAACACTGTCTACTTCCATTTCAGGTAAAGAGTTCTTTTTCTTGGATGCTGAAACCAGGTTGTGCAAAATAGCCCCTGAAGGCTGGAGCGAGCAGCCCCAGAAGAAGAGCTCCCCAAATACCTTTGTGCTCTTTCTGAGGATAAAGTTCTTCGTGAGTCACTATGGGCTGCTCCGGTGAGTGCTGCAAACTTCGTGCTTTGTTCCTTAGGCCGTTTCTGTCTGTCCAGGCTGACATTAGAGACAATGGGTGGGCAAGTGCTTGGCAAATTAATGTGTGCACACATTACAACCGTTGCTGCGTCTGGTCTTCTTTTTACTGGATTCCAATATGACAGAAGAGGGGGAAAGTCAGTGTTTGGGGACAAGCCCTGTCAAAATGAAAACTTTACCCTTTTGTTTCAAACATATGCCAGTCAAGGTCAAGTTCTCTCTCCCCTGACCCCAACGTGCCCCATCTCCCAGCAGCTCATTGACGACGATGGGAGGACAGGCTCACTGCTTTGGGACTGGATCACTCTCTCTATTCCTTTGCTTACTAGACATGCCATCTGACTAAGCATTGGTTTTCTTACTTGAGCCACAAGAACAAACATCTCCATGGATTTTGTGGGAAGTGAGTAACCCTGTGTCTTGGGCACAGACTAGCTCTCAGCGAGTGACAGGAGGCATGGTACGGATAAACAAGCTCACCCTTGTGTAACTGGCGTTGCCCTCTGGGTTCTACTCACTTGTATCCCATCTTCTCTCCTTTTTCTGCTTCACAGACGGAGGAGACCCTCTGGCTTTAGTGCTCTGCTTTGCCCTCAGCATTCCAGTAACCTTTATTCCTGCGTCTCTTTGGCAGGCACAGCTGGACAAGGCATCAATTTTACCTGCAACTTCGGAAAGACATCCTGGAGGAGAAGCTGTATTGCAATGATGAGACGCTGTTGCGGCTGGGGGTCCTTGCTCTGCAGGCTGAATTTGGCAGTTACCCAGAGGAGGTAGGCGTGGGGATCAGGGGCCCTTGGGAGGGGTCACTGGAGAGGCAGTTATGGGACAGTGGGGAACTGCTGTAAATGTGAAGACAGCCTGTGTTCTTAGCACCTGCCACTGAGATTGGGGTAAACTGCATCCACTTTATACATTGTAAGGTAGTTCTAATCTAAAGTCTTGCCTACAACCAGTAACGTACTAATTTACTGAGCTCATCATCACTGGCTTTCAGATGTTTTGTGCCATGACCCCGATTACAAAA
Organism: Cephalophus harveyi; assembly: GCA_006410635.1. Classification (NCBI taxonomy): domain Eukaryota; kingdom Metazoa; phylum Chordata; class Mammalia; order Artiodactyla; family Bovidae; genus Cephalophus; species Cephalophus harveyi. Next base: position 17,379 of record SJYT01010365.1, on the reverse strand, counting down.
AAAAAAGACAGACATTATAACTCAACCTGTACACATGTGTCCGTGTAACAGAAGTGAGGCAGAAGTTTAGGAAATGAGATGCACTTGTGTGATACATACTGGTATTTCCTGTTCTAGTCTAGTCAGTTTATAAGTGCTGGTCATGAACCACTCACAGGTCACCCATGGATTACGGGCAGCAGTTTGAAAACCATTTTTCAGGCTGCACCAGTATCTCGCTCTCTTCCCAGCACATCTTCAGAAGTTGCCTCTGTGTCTGGAGCCGCCTGAGTCCCTCTTTCTCCCCTTGCACTTTTCACCGTCTGGTATGGAGCATCCATTTCCTTATCAGCCTTGCTGTCAGTCTGTCCATTAGAATGGAACCCACCAGACGGTGGATTTGGTTCTGCCATTTCCCTCATGCCAAAGCAGAGCCTCAAACTTGGGGAGTTTGCTTAAGAGCAACTGATCTGAGGAGTGGGTGGATGAACTGAGTGCGGGCTCTTGGCGGGATAACACTGTGGATAAAAGCCATCCATCAGGAAAGTCAGCAGCTTGCTTGTCAGGGAAATGTAGTTCAGCTCCCAACACCCTACCCTTCTCTGACCCTCACTTTCCTGCTCCCACTTCGTCTACAGGGACTGAGACCTCACTTTCTTCTCCTGGCACGTCCCCACCCTACCCCCTGCCTGGGCAGGCGGTCTCCCAGGGCCCGCATAACCCCTCCCTGCCCTTTGGCAAAACCCCAGGCCTGTCGCTGCTTGGAGCCCCTTCGTGCGTCCTCGCCTGCAGAGCTGGAGTCCTAACCACGCCTGGGCCTGTCACTCCTGCCCTTGTGCTGCTACTCTGAGGGGTCTTGGGAGGAGAAGGGCCCAGGCCCGTGGCAGGTGCTGCCAGCCACAGTGCCCTGGCGGGCCCGTCGCCCTCCTTGTTGTAGCCTCTAGTCCAGCCCTGTGGTGGCCCTACCGACAGGGAAGCACGGCCTCCCAGAGCAGCGTTGGGCTGACCTAGCAGGCCCTACANCTTGTGCTGCTACTCTGAGGGGTCTTGGGAGGAGAAGGGCCCAGGCCCGTGGCAGGTGCTGCCAGCCACAGTGCCCTGGCGGGTCCGTCGCCCTCCTTGTTGTAGCCTCTAGTCCAGCCCTGTGGTGGCCCTACCGACAGGGAAGCACGGCCTCCCAGAGCAGCGTTGGGCTGACCTAGCAGGCCCTACAGATTGAAGGAGTTTCTGAGTCAGACGGAACGAGGTCCAAACCCTGCCTCCTTCGTTAAGTAGCCACGTGGCATTAGATATTATTTCTCTGGCTCAGCTCTTTATCTGCAAAATGGAAATTTGAGATAAGAATAGGTCAGAACTACTGTAAGGGGGGCAGGTGGTGGTGTGTCTCTGAGGCCGCGCACGTCGCAACTGCTGTTTGTGAGTTTTCCTACCCCCACCCCAGACCCCGGAGTGCTCTGCTGGAAAACAAAGACCAGCTTTCAGTCTGTGGATTCAGACGGTTTTCAACCTGATGCCCTAACTCTACTGCTGGGAGCTGACAGAAACAGTGGGCCAGGTCCACTGAAGGCAGCCAGGCGCACGCAGGCCCAGCCCCTTCCACACGTTCTGCAACCCGGGCCTGGGCCTCGCCCTGGGCCCCTCGTTCTGGTGCCCTGCGTGCCTGTCCCCTGCCCATTCGGGTGCCCTGTGCCCCCGTCCCCTGCCCATTCGGGTGCCCCGCGTGCCCGTCCCCTGCCCAGTTCCTGACTGGCCTCACCTAGTTTCTGCCTCAGCCTGGGTCTCATCCTTCACCTTCAGCTTCTCCAGATCCTGTCTCCCCTCCACCTCTCCATCTGCTCTGGCCTCCAGAGTGGTTCCAAGATACTCTCTGCTGCCCCCATGTGGCCCCTAAAGGCAGACCTTTTCCTTTTCTTGCACGCCTGTGTGCATGCATGTGTGTGTGTGAAAGCAACAGATTACACATACCGGTTCATTTGAGCATCTACTCGCTCAACCCTAATTTATGGAGGGCTTGCTCCTTGCTTGCATCATCTACGCCTGTGTCAACCCTGCAAAGTTGGTGTTATTTCCATTGCATTTTATTTTAAAAATTTCAAACATAATTTTATTAATTTGTTTATTTGTTTTTGGCTTTCCTGAGTCTTAGATGCTGTGCAGGCTTTGCTCTAGTTGTGGCGAGTAGGGGCTACTGTCTGGTGCACAGGTTTCTCATTGTGGTGGCTTTTCTTGATGCACATCATGGGCTCTCGGGCGCAAGGGCTTCAGGAGTTTTGGCACATGGCCTCAGTAGTCGCGGCTCCCGGGGTCTAGAGCGCAGGCTCCGTAGCTGTAGTGCACGAGCTTAGTTGCTCCGAGGCATGTGGGATCTTCCTGGATCAGGGATCGAAACACCGTCTTGGGCATTGGCAGGCAGATTGAAAAACTGTGCCTCTGTGAGGTTAGGTAAGCTAGTGAGAGCACAGTTGGGACTCATTTCTAGGGCCTTGCTATACTATGTGCCAGGCACTGCGGTGGGCACGTCAAAGGGCATAAGGAGGTCTCAGAGTGCAGGCGTCTCTCTATATCTGGGTCACTGAGTGAGCAGGAGGAAGCTGGACCGTGCAGAGCTGCAAGGATTTCACGGCAGCCTTAGTTAATGGGCCTCGAGGCTGGGCAGCACTGCCAGTCAGATCCAGGCAGGAACCTCGTGGGCCCTTCTAAGGGGTGGATATTTTGTCTGATAAATGGTTCTGGTGCCGGGGAAAAAACATGATTTGGAAACCACTGCAGTGGAAGACTGGAGGCTAGTTGGTGTTATTTCCATTGCATTTTATTTTAAAAATTTCAAACATAATTTTATTAATTTGTTTATTTGTTTTTGGCTTTCCTGAGTCTTAGATGCTGTGCAGGCTTTGCTCTAGTTGTGGCAAGTAGGGGCTACTGTCTGGTGCACAGGTTTCTCATTGTGGTGGCTTTTCTTGATGCACATCATGGGCTCTCGGGCGCAAGGGCTTCAGGAGTTTTGGCACATGGCCTCAGTAGTCGCGGCTCCCGGGGTCTAGAGCGCAGGCTCCGTAGCTGTAGTGCACGAGCTTAGTTGCTCCGAGGCATGTGGGATCTTCCTGGATCAGGGATCGAAACACCGTCTTGGGCATTGGCAGGCAGATTGAAAAACTGTGCCTCTGTGAGGTTAGGTAAGCTAGTGAGAGCACAGTTGGGACTCATTTCTAGGGCCTTGCTATACTATGTGCCAGGCACTGCGGTGGGCACGTCAAAGGGCATAAGGAGGTCTCAGAGTGCAGGCGTCTCTCTATATCTGGGTCACTGAGTGAGCAGGAGGAAGCTGGACCGTGCAGAGCTGCAAGGATTTCACGGCAGCCTTAGTTAATGGGCCTCGAGGCTGGGCAGCACTGCCAGTCAGATCCAGGCAGGAACCTCGTGGGCCCTTCTAAGGGGTGGATATTTTGTCTGATAAATGGTTCTGGTGCCGGGGAAAAAACATGATTTGGAAACCACTGCAGTGGAAGACTGGAGGCACTGATGAATTCTAAGCTGGGAAGTAAGTAGTAAGTAACATGATTACATTTGCATTTTAAAAAGGGAGACAAAGACAGTTTGGTACAAAAATAAATCTCCTTAATCACATCATTGCAGCAGAACAAATTTCCTCTGGGTGCATTCTCTTCCAGCCTTTGATCACACACGGGGCTTTTATGCAGTTGTAAACATTGCCACATTTGATTTGCAGTCTGCTTTCTCACTCAATAGTGAGTCTTCCCCTGGCCTTCCTAATGAGCTTTTGGGATAACCATGTGGTATGCCTCACTAGGGCCGGGACTTGGCTTTCTTATTTGTTTTCTCACTGGTGGGCATCACCTAGGGGCGCCACGGAAGTGCTCATAACCACTACTGCTATTGTTCCAGTTGCTTCTAATTTTCCTTTTTAAAATAAATGACAAAGAAAGAAACACTTGGGCTGGAGCTTTTTTAGTTTCATGCTGACTTCTGTTGATCTGACTTCTCTAGTTCTAGCAAAGGGATGGCTGGGTCAAAGGTCCTAAACTTTAAAAAAATATTTAATGTCCTAAACAGTTTAAAAAAATGTTTAACAGACTTCTGCTTTAGAACAGTTTGAGGTCCATAGCAAAACTGGGTGGAAGATGCAGAGATTTCCTATCTGCCCTTTTGCCTCCACTATCACTGTCCCCCGCTATCAACTGCAATTTATTGCAACTGATAAGCCTACACACTGATGTATCCTAATCTTCCAGAGTTCACAGTTAATATTGGAGTTCACTCTTAGTGTTTTACATTCTATACGTTTGAACAAATTTATAATGACAGATATCTACACTTATAGAATCATACAGAGTAGTGTTTTTTTTTTTTTTTTGGCCACACCACGTGGCTTACAGTATCTTAGATCCCCTACCAGGGACTGAACCTGGGCCCTGGCAGTGGCCTAACCACTGGACCACCAGGGAATTCCCTAGAGTAATTTCATTGCCTTGAAACTCCTCTGTGCTCCACCCTCCTCCTCCCCCGCCCCTGGCAGCTGCTGATCTTTTTACAGTCTCTGCCATTTCCAAAATGTCATATAGTTGGAATTATATAGCATGTAGGCTTTTCAAACTGGCTTCTTTCACTTAGTAATATACATGTAAGTTTCCTCCATGTCTTTTCAGCGTGATAACTTATTTCTCTTTAGTGCTGAATAATATTCCATTGTCTGGATGTACCAGAGTTTATTTATTCATTCACCAATGGAAGGACCTCTTTTGCTTCAGAGTTTTGGCAACTAAGAATGAAGCTGCTGTAAACATCCATTCCAGATTTCTGTGTGGACATACATTTCCAGCTCCTTTGGGTAAATACCAAAGAGATGATTGCTGGATCATATGGTACAAATTGGTTTAGTTCCATAAAAAATTGAGGAACTGCCTTACCAAAGAGGCTTGGCCATCTTGCACTCCCACCAGTAATTGAGTGAGTTCCTGCTCTTCCGCATTTTGCCAGCATTTGGCATCAGTTTCTGGACTGGGCCTTTCTAATAGCATCTGAATGCTTTTTTGTGTGCTGGCTTCCCAAGCAATTTCTTCCCCTCAATGTCTCTGAGCTGAGCTCAGAAGTGGCATGGGCCAGCCCTAGGCTGGAGGATTCTGTCTCCAGCCACGTGGGGACTCCTGTGCCAGACCAGGAACATGGGGATTTAGTGGGTGCTGTGCTGTTCCTGTCAGACCCCTCGTCAGACCAACGTGCCCATTCCCAGCCCCGAGAAGGCCAGATGCTCCCAGGGGCCAGATGCTCCCAGGGGCCAGATGCCTCCCTCATGGACAGTTGCCCTCAGCTTGCGTCTGGCCCAGGGTTAGGCTGGTATTGGCTTCCTGAGACTAGGATGGGCTGATTCAGGAATACCAGGGAAGGGTCAGCTTCTCTATCTGCCAAGCTCTACCCGCCTCATTCCTTACTGTGAACCTTGAGATCACTCCTCCAACACGTCCGCGCACCTCTCCGTGCCCCCGAGTCCATACCAGGGGCCTCAGTACTGGGCAGTGAGTGATGGCGGTCCATAGCGGTCTTCCTGCGGCAGCTAGGGGGGCTGCAGCCTCAGGTTTCCGAAAGAGCAGCCGGTGAAGGCTCCGGCCTGGGGCGGGCTGCTGGTGTCCGATCGCCTCTTGTTCGGGGGACGCTTCTTGATCACCTTGTTGTGAAGAGATGGTGCCGTAGACAAGGCCTCCCTTGTGAGAGGGGCAGTGTGCTGGTGGCACGTGCAGATAGACGTGCAGGATGAGCACACAGGAACACAGCTTAGAGCCAGGGCTCCACTGTGCCATTTGGGAAGTGGCGTGACATTGTGGAACGGGTGAGGGCTTTGCTTCTGTCACTTCCAAGTCGTGTGAACTTAGCTCCGCTAAACGACTTTCTTTCTCGTTCATTTGGCTCATCTTGGCAATGACAACAATATACTGTCCTCTTACGATTACCTTGAGGATAGAGGGAGCTAATATGTTCTGGGGACCTCCTGGCATACAAAAGGGGGTCAAAAGCAGGTGGTTTCTTTCCCCTTTCCCTTCTGTTTCTGTTATGTGGTTTGGCTTAATCTCTAATATGGTAGAATATGATATCCCAGTGGGCACTTCAAAAGAGCATCTTTTCCCTAGGTCCCTAACTGAGTTGTGACTGCAGACAGGCTTCTGTTCTGCTCAGAGTCTTATAGAAAGCGTCTTGGCTGTGTTCCTTTTCTTCTGCCTCTTTCCAGCAGGTAGAGAACGAAGCCTATTTCCGAGTTGAAGATTATATCCCCGCAAGTCTCATTGAGAGGATGACGGCTCTTCGGGTCCAAGGCGAAGTCTCAGAGATGCACCGTCTGAGTCCTGTGCTTTGGGGAGAGGATGCTGAGTTGGAGTTCTTGAGGGTGAGGCCTTTGGACTCTTGAGAGGGCATGTAGTCAGCAATACCCTCCAGAGATTTCTCTGGGGCTGGATGTGCTCAGAGCCACAGGGAGGTACAAGCACAGGACTCGAGACTTTTGGAAGTAGATGGCATTGGAAATGATCCCCCAAATGAGTAGGATTTACTGGGCCAGGGTGGGTATGGCAGGCCCTTTCTTCAACCTTGAATCTCACACAGTCAGTATTCTGTGAGTGGGGGTAGGCCACATTTCTCATAGAGACATTTTTGACATCTGAAGTACAAACTTGAGTGTGAGCCAAAAGCGAAGTCTCTATGTTTTTGCTGGTGCACAGAGCCTCCAATGAATAGCTTTTGCTCAGTTCACAACTTAACACCCGCAGTGGACCAGGCACTACAGGAAACAGAGACAGGAAAGACGTGCTTTCGGCCTCTGGGGAGTTTAAGTTTTGCAGGGAGGACAGAAGGGGACCCAGAGGCGCGCAGCACTGTGATAGCTGAGAGCTGCCCCGTGAGAGCAGCCGCAGTCCCAGTTACTCTGCTTCAGGACGGGAGGGGCTGGCCGCTCTGCCTGTGCAGAGAGAGCTGGGGGTGGGGGAGAGACACGTGGGAGGAGGCCCCCAGCACCCCCAGGGTGGTGTACTGGCGGGGCTTCTAGAGCTGGGGAGCAGTTTCAAAAGGGAGCTCCAGGGTTTTTATATTTCTTCTTACAATGTCTCCTGAGACCAAAATATTCTGTGTTTTCTAGCTTTTGATAGCGGAGAAGGCAATAGCAAGCCACTCCAGTACTCTTGCCTGGAAAATCCCATGGATGGAGGAGCCTGGTAGGCTGCAGTCCATGGGGTCGCTGGAAGTCGGATGCGACTGAGCGACTTCACTTCTTTTCGCTTTCACACAATGGAGAAGGAAATGGCAGCCCACTCCAGTGTTCTTGCCTGGAGAGTCCCAGGGACGGGGGAGCCTGTTGGGCTCCTGTCTATGGGGTCGCACAGAGTCGGACACGACTGAAGCGACTTAGCAGCAGCAGCAGCAGCAGCAGCTTTTGATAGAGACAGTCTTTTGAAAGCAGAACTGCTGCGGTGAGGGCTATCTTTTTTTTGGTCAGTCACTTGGAACTTTCTGCAGCACTTAGTACAGTATAAACACTTGAGCGCTTCATCTGAGCAGCTCTGGCAGAAAGGCGCTCAGTGTGTTCCCTAATCCGGCCTTTGTTCCGGTTCCTTGCTAAGTGGAGGCAGCATTCCCTCGACAGTGAACAAGGGAGGACTTCAAAGCCACGAGCACACCTCTGGTGGAGAGAGGGTGCAGGACCGCAGAGCCAGCAGAGAGCCAAGGATTTGGGTCTGCGGGCCTCTGCGCAGCCCTGGCTCTGTGTGCCTGGCTCACTGTGTCCCGTCTTCCTCTCACTGAAGGATGACCAGTAGTTGCAAAGGAAGCCACCAACTCAAGGAAAAATGTGGAAACGTTTTTTGGGGGATATCTTTTTCAAATTAAGGTGATTGATTTACAATACTCCATTAGTTTCAGGTATATACAGCAAAGTGATACATATATATATAAATGGCAACCCACTCCAGTATCCTTGCTGGGATAATCCCATGGACAGAGGATCCTGGTGGGCTACAGTCCATGGGGTCGCAAAGAGTCAGACATGTCTCAGCGACTAACACGCACACATACACACACACACACACACACAAATAGGCTTCCCTCATGCCTCAGACAGTAAAGAATCCGTCTGCAATGCAGGAGACCTGGGTTGGATCCTGGGATCACAAAGATCCTCTGGAGAAGGGAATGGGCATCCACCCCTGTATACTAGCCTGGAGAATTTCATGGACAGAGAAGCCTGTAGGGCTGCAGTCCATGGGGTTGCAGAGTGCGACACAACTGAGTGAACAGCACGTTGACTTTCCGCTTCACTCTTCCCCGATGAGACAGCACAATCCATCCGTGTATATTCATCCTTCCCTCTTTCGTCTGTGCACTCACACGTGTACGTGCATTTGTGTTTAAAGTTGGATTTATATTATATGGTCAATTTTGTGGGCTGTTTTTAAATCTCATCTCACTAACATTTTGAAACTTTCTTTTGAATCAACACATGAGGTACCCCAAATTTTTTCTCAGTATCCTGTTTGGCACGTAAATTATTTTAAATATGGGATTATTTTAAACAACACTGAGATTCATATTTTTTTCTGCATACATCTTTAGCTGCATTTCTGCTTAATTTCTTAAGGAAAGACTCTCATGAGTAGAATCACAGGGTCAAAGGTTAGAAACATTTTATACATTGTTGGCATATATTGCTGACAGTCTACATCACAGACATTTCTGTTCATTTCTTGTCCCTTCTTCTAGGTTGTAAATGTCCAGAGGGCCTTGGATCTCCAGAACTCAGCACAGAGACCAGTCACTCCAATAAACATTTACTGGATTATGTAATTATAGCTCCTTGTGGCTCTCTTTTCCATTATCAGATGACACCTATTGGCCTATGCTTCACCGAGGACTAATCCTCCTAGTTCATCAGATTTGGCAAACGTCCATTTGGGTACCGCTGATGGCAAGATTCACACCTATATTAGCATATTCATCTCAGAACAACTTGTTCAAGGTTAACTTGGTGTTTTCCAAACTTCTTCAACCATGGAGCCATTTTTCCACATAACTAGGGATTGCCATGTGCTGTTAAAATATTTTCTTTTTGTTGTTGAAGTCATACTGATTGTACCTTGTATTTTTTCCCACTTAGCATTATAACGTATGCATTCCCCAGATGAACACAAATGCTTTGTAAATATCCTTTGTAAAGCTTGCCCAATAATCCCTTTTAAGGTAGCACCTTTGTGTCTAGCGGCTCAGTCGTGTACAACTCTGTGCGACCCTTTGGACCCACCAGGTTCCTCCATCCAAGGGATTTTCTGAGCAAGAATACTGGAGTGGGTTGCCACTTCCTTCTCCAGGGGATCTTCCAGACCCAGGGGTCAAACCGACATCTCTTGCGTCTCCTGCACTGCAGGCGGATTCTTTACCTCTGAGCCACCGGCTTCCCTTACCTTTGGGTGGTACCTTTTTAGGTGGTGGTTTAGTCACTAAATTGTGTCCGACTCTTGCGACTCCACGGCTGTAACTAGCCAGCCAGGCTCCTCTGCCTGTGGGATTCTCCAGGCAAGAATACTGAAGTGGGTTGCCATTTCCTTCTCCAAGTACTCTATAAGGCGGTGCCTTTAGGAACATTTATTGCAAGGAACTAGTTTTCTCAACCCAACTCTGGAAGTCTGCACCAAACATCACTCTGATCAAAGGGTTTTGATCTTGGTCATTTGGTATATTTTCTTAGGACAGATTCCCAGAAGTGCAAAGATAGGGTCAAACGAGGGAAGGCCTAGGAAGCTAAAGGTTTTCTACATACGAGAGGCAGGTGAAACAGACTGGATAGGGAAGACTGTCCGAGGAAAGCTCCGTAGGGTCCTGCTCTGTTACAGAGTGGCACTGAACCATTTTAAGAATTTTGTGGCTCCAAGTACTTCAATATCATATCCCTTTCTATATAATTAAAAAATTAAAAATTAAAATAAATACTAAACAATTTAAAAAATAAAAGAAAGTCTGATAGAGGCTATTTTACTGATGAATAGAATCTTCTATTGATGATGAATATTCAATAGCATTCTATTCTATTGACTATTCTATTCTATTGGTTCATCATCTATTCTAATGATGACTATTTTAGTGCTTTAATTTTTTTTTTTTGTTTTAGAAATATCACATCAAATTCTTTAAAAGAATTTACCCAACTGTTTGGGTTGGCCCTGCTTTGTCATACTTTAAGTACATGCTTAGTCTGGCCATTCGATATTTCAGCCTAATGTCCAACAAATCCTGTTTCAGATGACGATGATGACGATGATGATAGAGACGATGACAGGGTCTTTCCAAAGTTAAAAGAAACAGCGAGATTCAGGCTCCAGAAAGGTAATCCCGATCGCGCAAGAGGCTGTAGGTTTTGTAGGCAGTGGGGCCTATCTGCACAGGTTGCTTATCAGTGCAGGGAGAAAAGACAGAACAGGGCCTGAGAAAGGAGCTCTCCAAAGCTGTAATTTGTCCTCATTTTTGTGACCCGCCCTGAGGATGAGAGAGATTGGGCAGGAGTTTGTCCCCTCTGCTCTGGGGTACAGATGAGCACCGGATCTCACCACGGAAACCCTTCTGAGAGAGTTTCAAATGTGTGGAGAACACATCCACACGTTTTGAGCCCACCTGCCTTAAGCCCGGGTGCACCAACCTTCCAGTAAGAACTGGAGTCTACCAGGTGAAGAGGAAGATGGCAGAGACCAGAACAGAGACATGATTACCATTCAGACATTAAAAAAATACATTTGTATTAGGTTTACTCACCAGTCTCTAAAGATTTTCGTTAGCCTGATGCAGTTCCCAGCTCGGGCTGACCCTCAGGTCCCTGACAAAATTCTGTCTCCTAAACTGGTAAACTGAAGACAGATCCTGGGCTCTGGGGACCCTACCAAATCCCTGCCACACGACGAGAAACGCCAGCGCTTGCTCCTTTTTTCTGCAGGACGTTATCTTGGTGTAATCGTGCTGCTGATCATTTGGAAGGCTGCTTTCTGTGGCTGGGCCTCAGTTTTTCCATCTGTAAAGTGAAGCGGTTGTATCAGATAGTACCGCAGCAGGCCTTAGAAAAAGCAATCCCTGTGAGATGATTCAGAAGAGTCTGAATTCTACAACCTTGTTCGGGATATTCTTATTTTCTGGTATCACTTTCATAATTAATATCAGTGTTCCTAATGTCTCAAGGTACTTCATTAGGGAAGGATTCCTTCACTCTATTAATAAAATATAACAACACTATCATAATAGACGTGCAGAGAAATGCTGTAGTAAGGAGATATGTTTAGCTCAGGGTTTCCGAAACTTATTTGGCAATCTCACTCATTTTTTCAGAACATCTGTTATGTTTTTTTTTTTCTCATGGAATGGTTGGAAATCCATTATTTTAGACCAGTGTGCCCGTCTCTGCGTAACTGGCCTTGTTCTCATTCTAGGTGGCTCTGCAGCTCCCGGAATACGGGGTGCTGGTGTACCGAGTTCTCCCAGAGAAGACAAGGCCGGAAGGGGAGATGGCCCTGGGGATCTGTGCCAAGGGCGTCATTGTGTACGAGCTGAGAAACAACAGCAGGATTGCAACCTCGCGGTTTCAGTGGAGAGAAATCGAAAAGATTCTGGCTTACGTGAGTGTCACTCTGTCGAAATGACTCCGGCTTCGTTTTCCTTTGATCTCTTACCCCTTTAAAGGAACAATCGGTCAGGTGACCTTCTCCTAAGAAAATAAGCTCACGGCCTGTCAGCTAACCTGTACTCTGTTGACTATGCATGTTGGGAAGAAGTCTACCAGGGGATTTGAGGGGCCCCTGGAGGCCATTTCTTCTGCCATCCCTCCCCCAGGCCCTTGTCACCTCCACGGGCAGCCACTAACCTAAGGATACGCTTTCCCTCTGGCTGAAGTTCTTTTAGTTTGGGGAATCTCTTGATTTTGAGAGCAAGGTTGGGAGTGGCAGATGGGGAGGGAGAGTTGGAAGTCTGCATGCTTTGGAAAGATTTTCCTTGTATTTTAATTTTCCCTTTGCACACATAGTGTGGGGGCATCTGGCCTGTCTCCCATGGACTACAGATGTGAAAACACTTGTCAGTCATTAAAAAAAAAATACAATAACAACACACCTATTAAATGTACAGTTTTTGAAATAACATTTGAACATCATTTATTTAAATTTAGTTACAACTAATTTTCATACTGTTCATAGGGTTCTCAAGGCAAGAATACTGAAGTGGTTTTGTTGTAGGAAGGCAGACCCCTTCCAGGGCCCGAAACTGGGCTCTTGTCTAACACTCGGAAATGAATTGTCCGAGGAGACACATGTTGATACAATAACAACACACCTCTTAAATGTACAGTTTTTGAAATAACATTTGAACGTCATTTATTTAAATTTAGTTACAACTAATTTTCATACTGTTCATGGGTTCTCAAGGCAAGAATACTGAAGTGGTTTTGTTGCAGGAAGGCAGACCCCTTCCAGGGCCCGAAACTGGGCTCTTGTCTAACACTGGTAAGTGAATTGTCGGAGGAGACACATGTGCTGACAAAGCGAGAGATTTTACTGGGAAAGGGCGCCCAGGTGGAGAGCAGCAGGGGAAGGGAACCCAGGAGAGCTGCTCTGCCGCGCGGCTCGCAGTCTCGGGTTTTATGGTGATGGGAGTAGTTGCCGGGTGGTCTTTGGCCAATCACTCTAATTCAGAGTCTTTCCTGGTGGCGCACGCATCGCTCAGCCAAGACGGATGCGGGCGAGAGGGATTCTGGGAAGTGGACGGACACCCGGTGTCTCCTTTAGACCTTTCCCGAACTCTTCCGGTTGCGGGTGGCTATTAGCTCCGTATTCCTTACCAGGATCTCCTGTCATAAAACAACTCATGCACATGGTCACTATGGTGCCCGGCCAGGGTGGGCGGTTTCAGTCAGTGTGCTTCCCCTAACAGTCTGACCTTCTCTGCTCCAGTGGACCAGGTTTTGTCAGAATTCGCCGCTGTGACCCGTCTGTCTTGGGTGGCCCTACACAGCATGGCTCACAGCTTCACTGAGCTAGACAAGGCTGTAGTCCATGTGATAAGTTTGGTTAGTTTTCTGTGATTGTGGTTTTCACTCTGTCTGTCCTCTGATGGAGAAGGATAAGAGGCTTATGGCAGCTTCCTGGTGGGAGAGACTGACTGAGGGGGAATCTGGGTCTCATGGGCAGGGCCATGTTCAGTAAATCTTTAATCCACTTTTCTGTTGATGGGCGGGGCTGTGTACCCTCCCTGTTGCTTGACCTGAGGCGAAACATGGTGGAGGTAGTGAAGACAGTGGCCACCTCCTTCAGAAGGTCCCGTGACTGCTCTGTGCCTCCTGAGTGCAGCTGAAGCGGGTGACCCTGAAGCAGAGCACTGCCGACCCCCCTCCGCCGGAGACTCCTGGGCACTCATGGGCACGTCTGAGTGGGGTCACTGCTCCTTTCTCCTGGGTCCTGGTGTACTGAACTCCGCCTGGAGACTGAGGCTGATGGGCTGCTCTAGAGTCATAGGCAGCAATAATCTGGGGAGTATGTGTGTTGGATGGGGGTGAGGGCGGTTTTCAGGGTCCTAAAGGTCCCACGTGAGTAGTGGAACCAGAGGAAAGAATCTTCAATTTTTTTAATTTTCGTTTATTTGGCTGCGGGTCTTAGTTGTGGCACATGGGATCTTCGATCTTCATTATAGCATGCGGGATCTTTAGTTGTAGCATGCAAACACTTAGTTGACGCATGGAGGATCTAGGTCCCGCACCAGGGATCAAACCCCAGTCCCCGGCATTGGAAGCACATAGTCTTCGCCACCAGACCACCGGGAAGTCCCAGGAATCTTCAATGTTGATACGTCACCATCTGCATCCACGTGCAGCTGGGGCTCCCAGGGACACCTGAGTCATACATGCGAAGCAGAAAACGGAGGCAGACGTGTTGGTCCTTTCACATACAGCCCAAGGGAAATGGCGTGCAGAAGGAAGAGGCTGAAGGGGGCTGAGCAGCTGGCCAGAGTCAGCATTTGGGTCCCAAGGTGCCCCAGGACCCAGGCAGGGTTTCCACCTTCCCTCCTGCTACCCTCAACAGACTGAGGTGTCCCTTCCCCTCTGACACAGTTACATTCTGATCAGGATCTGGTTCAGTGAAAGTGAGTTTAGAAAAACCAGAAGAAGAAGAAGAAGAAATGAACTCAAGAAAAAAACTACCCTGAAAGGATCATTTACGAAATCGATACTCACAAATGCCCAAGAAAGTGAACTCTCTCCTACATTTCTGACCCCACCCACCTCCATGTACCCAGCGTGTACATCACACAGGCAGCCCCTTAACCAATGGGAATTATTCTCTTCTTCAAGGGTGCCCTGAATTTGTGGAGCCCAGGCAGAGTGAGGAAAGAGATGAAACCCTTAAACAGTTACAAGTCTTGTTTGTAAGACTTGCAGAAATATAACTATCCACAGATACAATTAATACACTCGCTCCAACTATTCTGACTGTGTGATACCCAGGGAACAATACCCTGAATATTCTTACAGGAGATACAAAGAAGGCAGGAGAGTGGGTAAACTTGACATATTAAACTTACCCTTCTCTTTTGTGTTAGTTAAAATCTTAGGCTTCAGAATAAGGCAAAGTTGGAAATTTTTAATACAAGCTAAAATAATCCTTAAAAATAAGAAAGTGAACTCTCTCCTACATTTCTGACCCCACCCACCTCCATGTACCCAGCGTGTACATCACACAGGCAGCCCCTTAACCAATGGGAATTATTCTCTTCTTCAAGGGTGCCCTGAATTTGTGGAGCCCAGGCAGAGTGAGGAAAGAGATGAAACCCTTAAACAGTTACAAGTCTTGTTTGTAAGACTTGCAGAAATATAACTATCCACAGATACAATTAATACACTCGCTCCAACTATTCTGACTGTGTGATACCCAGGGAACAATACCCTGAATATTCTTACAGGAGATACAAAGAAGGCAGGAGAGTGGGTAAACTTGACATATTAAACTTACCCTTCTCTTTTGTGTTAGTTAAAATCTTAGGCTTCAGAATAAGGCAAAGTTGGAAATTTTTAATACAAGCTAAAATAATCCTTAAAAAAAAATTTTATTCTGCATTGTGGTATAGCCGATTACAATGTTGTGACAGTTCCAGGTGAAAAGTGAGGGGACTCAGCCATACATATACATATAACCATTCTCCCCAAACTTCCCTCCCATCCAGGCTGTTACATAACACTGAGTAGAGTTCTACGTGATATACAGTAGGTCCATGTTGGTTATACATTTTAAATATACCAATGTGAACACGTGCATTCCTAACACCCCAGCAATCCCTTCCCCCTTCCCAGCAAAGTTGGAATTTACTTATAAATACAAAATAACCATAAAAAAAAATAGGGGCACAGAGAACTCCTACAAAACAAGGCATTTCAGATGTGTCAATTTGGAGTTTCATCATGTGGGAGAAAATCAAGCCATTCCGGGAGTCAGTGGGACACAGGGATAGCCCTAAAATGTGAAGCATGATAACACAAGAGGATAAAATCCTTCTGAGAGGGGCTCCAGGCCCAGAAGATTTCTGCAAACTATTATCTAATTTCATTCCCCTCACGGCATTACAGAGGGATTTAAAACACATCACCTCCAGCTGAAATGGGTTCTGGTAAATTTCCTAAGAGCTTTCGTAGATCTCACGTCATCCTCCAGGTTCAGGGTCAACACTGCATTAATGACCCACCGTTTATCTGCTGGGTAATTCACTCCCTGGCAACCTACTTCATTTATGCTGTATGAATTCAGGAAGCAATTAATAGTTGCCACAAAGCAACATGATGGACGGTGCTTTCCCCATAAAACTGTGAAGCAAAGCACTTCTCTTACCCCAAGTCAGAGAAGGGAGGCAAAGTAGATCGGGGCGAAGTACTAAATTAATTTGTTATGTGTTCTATCTGCCTCCCTCCCCTGATTCTGCAGAAGGTGAGATGAATTTCTGGCTTTTAGCACTTTATTTCTATTCCATTTCGGAGACATCATCCCTGTTGCTAACAGCTCTCCATGCTACCTTTTTTGACATGCTGTTCACTTTCCAGCTCAGTTCAGGCAAAAGTAATTTAATAATAATACCATGAAAATCATGGAGAAAGAGAAGTTTACTCATTAACACAAAAAAGTATCCTAATGCAAAAAAAAGGAATCAAACTAGGGGCACTCGTGGGATTTGATTTCATCTGCACTTCACAGCACCTAGGAAGCCAAGGCCGCATCACCCTGTGAGCAGAGAGGTTATGTAACTTATCCATTCCGGCACAGAGGGCCAGATGAGAAGCTCAGATCAAACAACATCCACTGGCTCCCTGTTCAGAGTATTGGCTAAGGCATATTCCCCCTTTCTCTAGGGGCTCCAAGCCATTTGCTTCTGAGTTGGGGCACTGTTGTTGCTTGGCTGACCCAACCCACATATTCAGGCCCCTTCTCCCAGTTCGTACTGTTAAAGGTTACCCATCTGACCTACTGAGATGTAAGTGAAAGCCCTCGGGTGGCTCCTAGGAGAAAAGACTCAGCTGGTGAGTCTCTTGGGCCCTTTACCTCTTCTTCCTGCCTTGGTTGTGATTGCGAGGCTGAGCGGTGCAGTCTTTCTTGGCCATGAGGATAAAGGTCTATAAGCTAAGAACGGAAAGAAGAAACACAGAAAAAGCCTGACTGCCGATGAGCCACGGCACTGTCTCAGTTCTACCTACCCCCTAGACTTCTGGTAGTGGGGAAAAAAAAGAAAACAACTCCATTTCCATTTAAGCCAGGTTAATTGGGTTTCTGTTGCTGTCTGTCTTGGGTGGCCCTACACAGCATGACTCACAGCTTCATTGAGCTAGACAAGGCTGTGGTCCATGTGATAAGTTTGGTTAGTTTTCCGTGATTGTGGTTTTCACTCTGTCTGTCCTCTGATGGAGAAGATTAAGAGGCTTATGGCAGCTTCCTGGTGGGAGAGACTGACTGAGGGGGAATCTGGGTCTCATGGGCAGGGCCATGTTCAGTAAATCTTTAATCCACTTTTCTGTTGATGGGCGGGGCTGTGTACCCTCCCTGTTGCTTGACCTGAGGCGAAACATGGTGGAGGTAGTGAAGATAGTGGCCACCTCCTTCAGAAGGTCCCGTGACTGCTCTGTGCCTCCTGAGTGCAGCTGAAGCGGGTGACCCTGAAGCAGACCACTGCCGACCCGCCTCCGCCGGAGACTCCTGGGCACTCATGGGCATGTCTGAGTGGGGTCACTGCTCCTTTCTCCTGGGTCCTGGTGTACACAAGGTTTTGTTGGTGCCCTCCAAGAGTCTGTTTTCCCAGTCCTGTGTAAGTTCTGGTGGTTCTATGGTGGGGTTAATGGTGACCTCCTCC
>SJYT01010362.1:512244-535872 GCA_006410635.1 Cephalophus harveyi | reverse complement strand
AGTAAATAAAATTGGCATAAATCAATAAAAAAATAGGGCTGATAACCGTCAACAAAAAATACTCCTAATGATCTGGCACTAAAAAGGTAGACACAGATATAAGCATCGGTGTTTATATTTTGTAAATGGATGTAGTGTCAAGAACTTCAGATCCTCTCCAATGATACAGCAAGGTTGAGAGAAGGGGGAGGTGTTTAGGCAGATTAGAAAAGGCTGAATTAGCTATTTGTGGGAAAAAAGAAAGGAGCTGATTTAGGGGAAACTAAAAGGATGAGTAAACAGTGGTGAGGAACAAGGAGAGGCTCATGGCATGACCTAGGAGCTGGTCCTATTTTCTCCTGAAGAATGTAGCATCCTGCACAAGGTAGACAGATACATTCCTTCATGCTTGGGGTTCTTCTAGAAACTAAAGAATTCATTAGTGTAAGGTGAATATATTACTAATAGAGGACTTTAAAAACACAGTTCATGTTATCCAGTTTGATTAGTGGTAGAAAGAACTATTTAATAAGTACCAATTATGTACCACACATAAGGGGATACAGCAGTGGACAAAACAGTTATATATGTGTCCTGCTCTCAATCATGTTAGTAGTTGATATAGAAATAAATGAATACTCATAAATGTATAGTTACTACCAATAGTATTAATTGCTCTGAAAGAAAGCTGAGATATATGGTGAAAGGCTGAGGGTGGAATGTTTTAGATCGGATATCCTGGAAACATTCAGGGTGGTGGCTTCACAGAGAAGACCCACTGTGGCGTGCTCTCAGGACACTTGTGGAGACACTGATGAAGCAGGATCGGGTTGAGGGAGAGGCTGGGCCACAGTGAGGCTGCACCTGAGCTCTCAGTGGACCCTACGGAAGTCTAGCTGCTGGGACAGTCCTTCACAGCCATTCCAAATAAGGGAAGGAAACAGCTTTGCATCTTCATGGGCACTGGCTGCAGACTGCCTCCCTGGAATAATCCATCACTGAGGGGAAGGTGCTCCCTGCGGCTACTGAAGAAATTCACAGTGAAGGGTCTACCAGTGAGCTCTTAGCAGTCTGTTTTTCCAGCAGCTGGGGTTGGTGCATCAGCCCTAAAGGGGGCATCTGAGGGAATCATCATGTAATGATTATAGTCTACTACCAAGTGGTATGGGCTTCCCTGATGGGTCAATCAGCAAAGAGTCTGCCTGCAGTATAGGAGACCCAGGTTTGATCACTGGGTTGGGAAAATCTTCTGGAGAAGCAACTGGCAACCCACTCTACTATTCTTGCCTGGGAAATCCCACAGAGGAGCTTGGCAGGCTACAATTCCTGGGATCATAAGAGTTGGACACAACTTAGTGACTAAACCACCACCATGACCAAGTGGTATAGATCCACCTGTATCTTCCAACTAGTTGTCCATCTCTGGAAACAACTCCTTCAGGGCTCTTATTGACCTTTCCTGGGAAACTTACAAAAGCCATGGGATGAACCACTGCTGCCTCATGTGATCACTTCGTAGTAACTAATACTCATCACCCTGCTCCACCACACATTCCAGGTTTTCCTTATTCTCAGCTAACCTCCTTGCTTGCTAGGTGGTTTTCTTGGTAGAGTGAATGAGATCTTTGTCCCTGAAGGATCCGAGTCCCTACTTAGCATGCTCTTCTCAGACAATGGCTGCTATGCTTGTTCATTATTATTAAAACTGGTCATGGAAGCAGAGACATACCTCAGTGAGTCACTTGAGCACAACACATGTTTAGTCCCATTTTGCAGATGATCAGGGTAGGCATCTTGCCAAGATACCTGTTGGGATGGTGATTCCCTGTTTTTCCTGATTTTCCCTTGGTGTGAGGAGTATGAAGTTACTGGAGGGTTGAAAGTTGAGTGGGGCTCTTACTGTGTCCTTGATAAGACAGGAAGCTCAAACTTTCCTAGTGGGTTCTTGGGAGTGATAGTAACTGGGGCTATTGATACTTCCAACTCTTTGGTTCCTAGTCTCAAGTGTTTGAGACCTTGAAGACAAACCAACGTATAAAGTTCCTTCACTCAAGGTATATACCGTGTTCTGGAGGATGGCACCCTTCTTTCTCTGTTACAAGCTGAACTGTGTTGTTTTTCAGTTGCTAAGTCATGTCCGACTTTCTGCAACTTTATGGACTTCAGCACGCTAGGTTTCCCTGTCTTTCACTATCTCCTGGAGTTTGCTCAAACTCATGTTCATTGAGCTGATTATGCCATCCAACCATCTCATCCTCTGTCACCCCCTTCTCCTCCTGCCCTCAATATTTCCCAGCATCAGGGTCTTTTCCAAGGAGCTGGCTGTTCACATCAGGTGGCCAAAGTATCGCAGCTTCAGCACCAGTCCTTTCAGTGAACATTCAGGGTTGATTACCTTTAGGACTGACTTCCCAAATTCCTATTTTGAAGTCATGAACCCTCGTATCATATAATATGACTATATTTGGAGAGAGGAGCTTTAAAGAGATGATTAAGGTAAAAAGAGGCCTATCCAACTTGGTGTCCTTATTAAAAGAGGAAATTAAAAGAGTAACACTAAGGCTGTGCTTGGGCAGAGGGATTAACTATGTGAAAACGTATCAAGAGGGCTGCCATCTGCAAGCTGGGGAAGAGGCCTCAGGGGAAACCAAATCTGCCTTTATCTTTGACCTCTAGCCTCTAGAACTGAGAGAAAACAAATGTCTGTTGTTTAAGCCACTTAGCCTGTGGCATTTTTTATGACCACAGAGACAAGGAAATCAGTCCTAAATGTTCATTGGAAGGACTGATGCTGAAGCTCCAATACTTTGGCCACCTGATGCGGAGTCAACTCAATGGAAAAGACTCTGATGCTGGGAAAGATGAGGCAGGAGAGAAGGGAGAGACAAGAGGATGAGATGGTTGGATGGCACCATCAACTCAATGGATGTGAGTGTGAGCAAACTCTAGGAGATAGTGAAGGACGTGCTGCAGTTCATGGGGTTGCAAAGAATCAGACATGACCTAGCAACTCAGCAACAAAGCAAATTAATACACTCTCAGACCAAACTGATGCATATGTGGTCTGATCCATTCTACCATTCAGCAGGTCAGTAACTTCTGGGTGGTTTATATATTATAGGCTCAGTGGATCCCATGGTTGTGTGCCCACTGCCATATCTTGGTCGCTAATAAAGTTAGTCCCTTTGTTCAAGGCATAGACATGCAGGATGCTGTGCCAGTAGATAAAACATTTTTTCTGTATGTTTTCAGATAGAAAGGACGGCCAAGTCTTTGTGGGTAGGAAAGGCAAATGTATAATCAGTGTATGAATTTTACTCACTCATCTTTCTAGCTTGGAGATGTCAAGTACAATTAACTCTCCACAAAGTGGTTGGCTCGTTTTCTTTAGGGTTGGCATCATATCAGAGGTTCAGTAAAGGCATCTATTTTGGCCAGTTAAACATACAGCAGGGGCAGTATCTAGAACTGCCTTACAGTGATTGCCTGCATATAACCTCCCTCTCTGCCACCATAGCATCTCTATTATGCTCCCCTTGCCCCAGTACTGGGCTGACCAATGACAGCAACTGGCTGTCTTTCAGTTTTAGTCATTGCATGCATGCTAAATTGCTTCAGTCATGTCTAACTCTTTGCAACCCTATGGATTACAGCCTGCCAGGCTCCTCTGTCCATGTGGTTCTCCAAGCAAGAATACTGGAGTGGGTTACCATGTCCTCATCCAGGGGATCTTACCAACCCAGGGGTTCAACCTGCATCTCTCATGTCTCCTGCATTGGCAGGCAGGATCTTTACCACTACCCACACTGGGAAGGTATTATTTCTACCTTTTTACTTAGTCTCTCTTCTCAGGTTCATGCTCTCTAGTGGGCATTAACATGCTGTACAAATAAATTCAGACTGTATTTTCTGCCATATATCCAGCATCTTCTCTCAATTAGTTTACACTGTAAAACCAAGACATACCCTTTTTGGATCCCTATTTAGTCAACAGTAATACTTTGGCCACCTGATGCAAAGAACTGACTCATTGGAAAAGATCTTGAAGCTGGGAAAGATTGAAGGCAGGAGGAGAAGGAGATGACAAAGGACAAGATGGTTGGACGGCATCACCAACTCAATGGACTTGAGTTTGGGTAGACTCCAGGAGTTGGTGATGGACAGGGAGGCCTGGCGCGCTGCAGTCCATGGGGTCATAGAGTCACTGAATGACTGAGCTGAACTGAATATTGTGTTTGGGCTTCCCTGGTGGCTCAGTTGGTTAAGTATCCACCTGCAATGTGGGAGACCTGGGTTCAATCCCTGGGTTGGGAAGATCCCCTTGAGAAGGGAAAGGCTACCCACTCCAGTATCCTGGCCTGGAGAATTCCATGGACTGTATAGTCCATGGGGTCACAAAGAGTCGGACACGATTGAACGACTTTCACTTGTTTCACGAAAACTGTTTCGTTAGCATTCTCCATACCTCTCCCACAGTAGCCCTGGCTACAATCTCACTGTGCTCCTTACTGTGTAGAGTACATTCACCATTGCTTCTAACAGTGAAGTGCAGCCACCTCATTCTAGCATCCTGTCATCACCAGCACCATCATGAAGCCCAAACAGGAGCAGAATGTTCTATCATCAGCTACTGCCTACAGAAGAAATCCTTCACTGAACTTCCCACTGATGCTGCTGCCCCTCTCACCGGGCATTTCTAACTGCTTTGGTAAATGGAATGCTCCCTTGGCCCTCCCCTGGAACCTATGCCAGCCTAGGGGAGTACATCTACTCTAGAAAGTTTATCTGGAGCCTTTTAAACCCTTACTCCACTACCAGCTACAGCATTTCTGACATTTATACTTTACAAAAACAATCAGCCGGCAATGCAGGAGACCTGAGTTCAATCCCTGAATCAGGAAGATAGCCTGGAGAAGGAAATGGCAACTCCAGTATTTTTGCCTGGAGAATTCCATGGACAGAGAAGTCTGGTGGGCGATAGTCCATGGGGTCGCAGAGAGTTGGTCATGGTTGAGAAACTAACACTTTTTAACTAAGGAAGACCATTTTTTACAAATTTCAAGAGTCACCTTAGCCATGTATTAGTACTATCTCCAAAGACCCTTGTCAGACTTTTAAATCTTATTTTCTGGAAAAGTAGCCCACATCAATAACCTTTCCTGATCAGATTTATTTCTCCTTCCCTGAGTACGTCTCACAATCCAGTCTCATTGTCTCCCTGCTCTTGCTGATATGTATTAGCCAGATCCTGCAGCTCCATTAGTATCCTTCAGGATAGAATCCACCTCTTTCCCTGGCAGATCAGGCTCATTCTTGTTCAGGCTCTGCTGGGATTTGACTTTTTTCTTTTTGATATGGTTATTGAAATGGTTGATATGGTGGTAGGTGGGAGGAGATCACTGGAGACAGCTTTTTTCTTTTTGATATGGTTATTGAAATGGTTGATATGGTGGTAGGTGGGAGGAGATCACTGGAGACAGAAGCACCATCTTGCAAAGTGTCTTGAGGCATCTACATAGTCCTCAAACCAGGGGAGCCATTAAATTCTAATAAAAAGAGTATATGGTCAATTTTTCAGGTCCAGCAGGTTCAGGAGAATTTGGGGCTGTGAAGTTCTCAACAGCATTTGTTTAGAAATCCTCATTTCGTATCTTCAGTTCAGTTCAGTCGCTCAGTCGTGTCCGACTCTTTGCGACCCCATGAATTGCAGCACGCCAGGCCTCCCTGTTCATCACCATCTCCCGGAGTTCACTCAGACTCACGTCCATCGAGTCCGTGATGCCATCCAGCCATCTCATCCTCGGTCGTCCCCTTCTCCTCCTGCCTCCAATCCCTCCCAGCATCAGAGTCTTTTCCAGTGAGTCAACTCTTCTCATGAGGTGGCCAAAGTACTGGAGTTTCAGCTTCAGCATCATTCCTTCCAAAGAAATCCCAGGGCTGATCTCCTTGAGAATGGACTGGTTGGATCTCCTTGCAGTCCAAGGGACTCTCAAGAGTCTTCTCCAACACCACACTTCAAAAGCATCAGTTCTTCAGTGCTCAGACTCCTTCACAGTCCAACTCTCACATCCATACATGACCACAGGAAAAACCATAGCCTTGACTAGACAGACCTTAGTTGGCAAAGTAATGTCTCTGCTTTTGAAAATACTATCTAGGTTAGACATAACTTTTCTTCCAAGGAGTAAGCGTCTTCTAATTTCATGGCTGCAGTCACCATCTGCAGTGATTTTGGAGCCCAAAAAAATAAAGTCTGAAACTGTTTCCACTGTTTCCCCATCTATTTCCCATGAAGTGATGGGACCAGATGCGATGATCTTCGTTTTCTGAATGTTGAGCTTTAAGCCAACTTTCTCGCGCTCTTCTTTCACTTTCATCAAGAGGCTTTTTAGCTCCTCTTCACTTTCTGCCATAAGGGTGGTGTCTTAGGGTCCCCCCTTTTCTTATTTGGGCTCTGATCTTAGCGCAGAAGACTGCTGGGTGAGAATGTAAACTCACCTACAGCTCTGTTATTTTTAGGACAGAGTCATGTACCTGATCCTCTGCTACCTCTTCCTCCCACATCATGAAATTAGGATTTCTTTAAATGGAACTGATTCCCTGCAGCCTTTACATCTTGCAATCAATTTGGGAATAATTACTCCGAGCCTAACATTTTCTCTTGACAATAAATCAAATGGAACTCATCAAGAGCCACCTCTTTCTACAGGCTTTCAGTTCAGTTCAATTCAGTCGCTTGGTCGTGTCCAACTCTTTGCAGCCCCAGGGACTGCAGCATGCCAGGCCTCCCTGTCCATCACCAATTCCTGGAGCTTACTCAGACTCATGTCCATTGAGTCATTGATGCCATCCAACCATCTCATCCTCCATTGTCTCCTTCTCCTCTTGCCTTCAATCTTTCCCAGCATCAGGGTCTTTTCAAATGAGTCAGCTCTTCGCATTAGGTGACCAAAGCATTGGAGCTTCAGCTTCAACATCAGTCCTTCCAATGAATATCCAGGACTGATTTCTTTTAGGATGGACTGGTTGGATCTCCTTGCAGTCCAAGGGACTCTCAAGAATCTCCTCCAACACTGCAGTTCAAAAGCATCAGTTCTTCAGTGCTCAGCTTTCTTTATAGTCCAACTCTCACATCCATACATGACGACTGGACAAACTATAGCTTTGACTAGATGGACCTTTGTTGGCAAAGTAATGTCTCTGCTTTTTAATATGCTGTCTAGGTTGGCCATAGCTTTTCTTCCAGGGAGAAAGCGTCTTTTAATTTCATGGCTGCAGTCATCATCTGCAGTGATTGGGGAGCCTCCCAAAATATTTTAAGTCTGCCACTGTTTCCATTGTTTCTCCATCTATTTGCCATGAAGTAATGGGATTGGATGCCACGATCTTAGCTTTCTGAATGTTGAGTTTTAAGCCAACTTTTTCACTCTCCTCTTTCACTTTCATCAAGAGGCTCTTTAGTTTCTCTTCCCTTTCTGCCATAAGGGTGGTGTCATCTACATATCTGAGGTTATTGATATTTCTCCCGGCAATCTTGATTCCAGCTTGTTCTTCATCCAGTCCAGTGTTTCTCATGATGTACTCTGCATATAAGTTAAATAAGCAGGGTGACAATATACAGCCTTGACGCACTCCTTTCCCGATTTGGAACCAGTTTGTTGTTCCGTGTCCAGTTCTACAGGCATTGCCATTAACTAATTTGCTCATCCCTCCCATGTGCCAGAAATATTATTGCTGATACTGGACCCTACCAGTTCATCACCAATGAATGCTTAATTCTGAACTAGAGAATGCCAGAGGCTATCCACGCTCATCCTAACATTGATGATGGTGTCCTTATTACCCTCTAGGCACTGAACAGTTCAGCACTAAAGTTTTCACTTTATACTTGACTTCCTAGGACTATTCCTGATATGATCTTAGGTTTGGTTCTCTGGAGACAAACTCTGAAGGAAAAAAAAAAGGTTGTGTTCTAAATGTGAACCGGGAAGAGCTCTATGGAGATGTCTGTGAAGAAGTGGGAAAGACAGCTTTGGACAGACAGAGATGTTGACCTGTCATGCAACTGAGGCCTCAATAAATCCTACATGGATATCTGGAGCTCAGCTGTCTCAACTTGAGGCAAAGGGTCAGACATTTTTATCGCCACATTACACATGGCATAGCCCTCCGCAAATGACCATTTTCACTGAAAGATACAAATGTGAGCAATTGACATCTGCTATTTCCAGCATCGACTTCACCTCTGACAAAAAGGGGATGTGAATGAAGCACGTGGAATTTATTACAGGAGAATTCAAAGTAAGGCTTTTAGTTTTGTAAAGGAATATATAGATTAAGAGTATAAAGAGGAAATATTAAATAGTGAGAGAAGAGATTTCAGGCAGAAAATAAGACCATGTGTGAAGGTTCAGATATTACGGAAGAGCTTGTCCTTCCAAAGAACTTAAAAAAATCTACTGTGAAGTGGAGGCAAGGCAGAGAGTGGCTAGAGAGACAAGTCTCAGCTAGATCATGGAGGATCCTGTTAAGGATTTCAAATTTTTATGTAACATAATGGGAAGTCTTAAAGAATAAAGAGTCAAGAAGTTTAAGAAGCCACAGTAACATCATCAGTTCTATGCTTTTCTTTTTTTAAGATCTCTTTGGGGGGACAATATTGAGAATTGTTTGGAAACTGTCCAGAATACAACCAGAGAGACCTTTCAATGATTGTACAGATAAAGAACAGTGAAGAAAGAAAATTTGTGACAGAGCCAAAATCCACAAGACTTCACTGTGGATAAGATATGAACATCGAAGGAAAGGCAAGTGTCACAAAAGACTAGAACAGCATTCTTGCTTGAAAACCAGGTGGATGGGGCTGTGATGTAAGGAGGTGAAGGCTGAAGCTCTAGAAGAGTCTACAGCCAAGTCAGCACCTGTGCCATGCCTGATGGTAATATCAAGGCAGCTGGATATGGAAATGGAACTCCAATGAGAATGTTAAGTCAAAAAAAAAAAAAAAATTTAGGATTATAGACTATACTTAAACCAAACGGAAAGAATGAACTCAAATATGAAGAAGGTATAGACTGGGAAAATAGAAGATCTCTGATAAAAGACATGAAAGATATTGTCAAGTTGGGCAGAGGATAAACTTATGTAATTCGTGCATACACACAATCACATTATTATGTACATACATATCATACTGTACATAATACATTACATGTATAACATGCATTAATTACATCCCCCATGCTTATAAGCATGAACATTACTGATGGTACACAATACCAATATTTATAGTCATATATTAATTATTTAGCCCATGTTTATAAGCATACACACTGTATGATTACTATTACATAGTACATATTGCAGAGAAGGCAATGGCATCCCACTCCAGTACTCTTGCCTGGAAAATCCCGCAGACGGAGGAGCCTGGTGGGTTGCAGTCCATGGGGTCGCTGAGGGTTAGACACAACTGAGCGACTTCACTTTCACTTTTCACTTTCATGCATTGGAGAAGGAAATGGCAACCCACTCCAGTGTTCTTGCCTGGAGAATCCCAGGGACAGGGGAGCCTGGTGGGCTGCTGTCTATAGGTTCGCACAGAGTCGGACACGACTGAGTGACTGCACTGAACTGAAGTGAACATGCCTTTTATAACTCAGGAGCTATTGCATTAGAACGCAGGTTCCAGTGAATATTCTGGAATTTGATGAATAAGATTAATAGCTCTTTTCTTTAAAAGCCCCCAAGACATGGGTAAAGAAAGATGGAAGCTTGGGCATGATATTTTTTTTTTATTGCCCATGAGCACACACACATGCATGGGTAGAGGAGAAAATATAAAGGGGCAAAGAATCCCCTCCCACAAAAACAGTCAATTATTACTTCTGAAAAAAAAAAGTTTGTTTCCCTGGTGCGTCAAGAGCACCATACTTCAGGGTTCATACTTTTCCCTACTTGTTACAGTTTGTTTCTAGCTGTGATCTTGCACTTGTCTGCTGTAAATTTTTCGTGGTTCTACCTCACTACTAGATTGAGAGCTCATTTGTATAAGAATGAATAATTTTCTATTTTTCTAACTTTTATGATTCAAATTCTCTTGAAATAAAAGTTCAAGAAATATTTGTTGAATGCATAAATTGATTCTAACACTTCAAGCAGGACTAGTTGAAATTACTCTCTTGTGTGTGTGTGTGTGTTTCCTTTTTCTTGCCAAGAGTAAAACAAACATGTTCTTTCACATGTTCTTATTATATGTGTTACTGGACCTCAGAATAGTCACTCTGAAATTATCCAGAAACTAGACTTTAACTCAACTATCAAGAAGGCCTGATACTTTGGAAAGTAGGTACATTTTCTATAACCTAGATATCATGCAGTCAAAGTTTACTCTTACCTAGGACAATCTCACCTAAAATCACCTACTGTTTCCCCTTAAGTAAGACATCTTGATGTACTAATGACTAATCAGCCCATGTTCACACATAACTATGGTTTCATGCACCTGGTAATTTTTTCATTTTTAAAGGGATGCTGTGACTCAGCTATGGCCATCTATGGCCTTAACACAGCCAAATAAACTGTAGTTGGATTTTAGTATTGTTTACCAACATCACCAACCATAACCTGTTATTCAGTCAGTGGTTACGGGACATAAGGACACATGAACACACATGTACACATGCATGCACACACTGAACAGGTAAGTGACCTGTTTAACAAACCCCAAAACCCCCACTAAATCCCATACTCTGCCTGACTATAATACCTTCTAAACTCCCCAAACAAGGAAAAAATAAAAATACATAGAATGCAGCCATCTACCTAATAAACATGAATAACTTAATCCTCAAAATTAGACCCAATTAACTGAGCAACTGAGCAACTTCACTTTCACTTTTCACTTTCCTGCATTGGAGAAGGAAATGGCAATCCACTCCAGTGTTCTTGCCTGGAGAATCCCAGGGACAGAGGAGCCTGGTAGGAGACCATCTACGGGTTGCACAGAGTCGGACACTACTGAAGTGACTTAGCAGCAGCAGCAGCAACTATAATTGTACTAATGAGGTACTTATCTAACATTTATATAGACAGAGATCTCCCTAGATCTACTGACCATTAAAAAAAATTTTTAACATTTAATCCAATACAAATCCCTTAAAACAACTATAAACATATTACTTCTCATTGTTAAGAACAGCTTGTTAATGTAGCTTAAAACCTAAAGCAAGGCACTGAAAATGCCTCGATGAGTTTACTGACTCTATAAACACATATGTTTTGGGCCCAGCCTTTCTACTGGTTTTAAATAAAATTACACATCCAATCATCCAGGCCCCATGAGAATGCCCTCTAAATCATTAAGATTAAAAGGAGCAGTCATCAAGCACACTTCTATTAGCAGCTCATAACACTTTGCTTAACCACACCCTCCACGGGAAACAGCAGTGATAAAAATTAAGCCATAAATGAAAGTTTGACTAAGTTATACTAACTAGTGTCGGTAAATTTCATGCCAGCCACTGCGGTCAAATGATTAGCCCAAGTTAATAGAAATTCAGCACAAAGCATGTTAAAAAGTGATGTAAAATAAACTTTAAGTTGTAAAAAGCCATTAACTAAAATAAAAATCTACTATGAAAGTGACTTTACTACTTCCTGATTACACAACAGCTAAGACTCACACTGGGATTAGATAATCCACTATGCTTAGCCCTCAACTCTAATAATAATAAACAACATTATTGGCCAGAGTATTACTAGCAACAGCTGAAAACTCAAATGACTTGGCAGTGCTTCACACCACTCTAGAGGAGCCATTTCTATAATCAATAAAACCCAATAAACCTCACCAACTCTTGCTAATTCAGTCTACATACTACACTCAGTCTAAATCCTAAAAGAGATAAAAGTAAGCATAATTATTACACATAAAGATATTAGATTAGGGTGTAACCTATGGGTCAGAAAAAATGGGCTACATTTTCTACTTTAAGAATATATTTCTCACCACTCAAAAGTTTTTATGAAAACTAAAAACCAACGGAGGATTTAGTAGTAAATTAAGAAGTACTTAATGAATAAGACTATGAAGCACACACACACCGTCTGTCATGCTCCAAGTACTGTAATAACTTCCTAATCATATAAGAGACGAGGCTCAACAAATTGATAAATCAAATCACAGCTTTAATAAAGCACCTAGTTTTACACCTAGATTTTGTAATTTATTAGTACTTCGAACTAAATCTAGCCCAACACTCCCCATTCTGTGAGTATTAAGTGAAGTTGCTCAGTCATGTCCGACTCTTTGCAACCCCACGGACAGACAGTAGCCAACCTGGCTCTTCCGTCCATGTGATTTTCCAGGCAAGAATACTGGAGTGGGTTGCCATTTCCTTCTCCAAAGGATCTTCCCAAACCAGGGACTGAACCTGGGTCTCCCGCATTGTAGGCAGATGCTTTACCGTCTGAGCCACCTGCGAAGAGTGAGTATAAGCCAGCTAAATAAAACATCTACTCAACATTTAAAGTATAGAAGACAGAAATTTAAAATACCCTATGGCACTAATTGCCCTGCTTCATTCTGTACTCCAAGGCCAAATTTGCCTGTTACTCCAGGTATTTCTTGACTTCCTACTTTTGCATTCCAGTCCCCTATAATGAAAAAGGACATCTTTTTTCGCTGTTAGTTCTAGAAGGTCTTGTACATCTTCATAGAACTGTTCAGCTTCAGCTTCTATAGCATTACTGGTCGGGGTATAGACTTGGATTACTGTGATATTGAATGGTTTGCCTTGGAGATGAACAGAGATCATTCTGTTGTTTTTGAGATTTGCATCCAAGTACTGCATTTCGGACTCTTTTGTTGACTATGATGGGGTCCATTTTTCTAAGGGTTTCTTGCCCGCAGTAGTAGATATAATGGTCATCTGAGTTAAATTCACCCATTCCAGTCCATTTTAGTTCACTGATTCCTAAAATGTCGATGGTTACTTTTGCCATCTCCTGTTTGATCACTTCCAATTTGCCTTGATTCATGGACCTAACATTCCAGGTTCCTATGCAATATTGCTCTTTACAGCATTGGACTTTACTTCCATCACCAGTCATATTCACAACTGGGTGTTGTTTTGCTTTGGCTCCATCCCTTCATTCTTTCTGGAGTTATTTCTCCACTGATCTCCAGTAGCATATTGGGCACCTACCAACCTGAGGAGTTAATCTTTCAATATCCTATCTTTTTGTCTTTTCATACTGTTCATGGGGTTCTCAAGGCAAGAATACTGAAGTGGTTTGCCATTCTTTTCTCCAGTGGACCACGTTTTGTCAGAACTCTTCACCATGACCCATCTGTCTTGGGTGGCCCGATATGGCATTGCTCATAGTTTCACTGAGTTAGACAAGGCTGTAGTCCATGTCATCAGATTGGTTAGTTTTCTGTGATTGTGGTTTTCATTCTGTCTGCCTTCTTCTGGAGAAGGATAAGAGGCTTATGCAAGCTTCCTGATAGGAGAGACTGACTGAGGGGGAAGCTAGGTCTTGTTCTGATGGGTGGGACCAAGCTCAGTAAAACTTTAATGAATTTTCTGTTGATGGGTGGGGCTGTGTTCCCTCCCTGTTATTTACCTGGGGCCAAACTATGGTGGAGGTAATGAAGATAATGGCGACCTCCTTCAAAAGGTCCCATGAACGCATTGCTACATTCAGTGTTCCCAACCCTGTAGCAGGCCACTGCCTACTCACGCCTCCACTGGAGACTCCTGGACACTTATGGGCAAGTCTGGGTCGGTCACTTGTGGGGTTACTGCTCCTTTCTCCTGGGTTCTGGTGTGCACCAGGTTCTGTTTATGCTAAGAGTCTGTTTCCCCAGTCCTGTGTAAGTTCTGGCAGCTCTATGGTGGAGTTAATGGCAACCTCCTCCAAGAGGGCTTATGTCATACCCAGGTCTGCTGCCCCCAGAGCCCCTGCCCCTGCGATAGTCCACTGCTGACCTGTACCTCCACAGGAGACACTCAAACACAGTTCTGTCTCAGTCTTTGTGGGGTCTCTGAGTCCTGGTGGGCACAAGGTTTGTTTGAGCTCTCTGAGCATCTCTGGCAGGTATGGGGTTTGATTCTAAATGCAATTTTGCCCCTCCTACCATATTGCTGGGGATTCTCTGCCCCTGGACATGGGGTATCTCCTCACAGTCACTCCAGTGCCTTACAGCCACCACTCCAGCGCTGTGCAGACACCACTCCTGTGACACTGCATAGGAGGCTGGGATCAAGACCATCCCCAAGAAAAAGAAGTGCAAAAAGGCAAAATGGTTGTCTGAGGAAGCCTTACACATAGCTGTGGGAAGAGAGAAGCAAAAGGCAAAGGAGAAAAAGAAAGATATACCCATTTGAATGCAGAGTTCCAAAATACAGCACCGAGAGATAAGAAAGCCTTCCTCTAGTGATCAATGCAAAGAAATAGAGGAAAACAATAGAATGGGAAAGACTAGAGGTCTCTTTAAGAAAATAAAAGATGCCAAGGGAATATTTCATGCAAAGATGGACACAATAAAGGAGAGAAATGGCTTGGACCTAACAAAAGCAGAAGATATTAAGAAGAGGTGGCAAGAACACACAGAAGAATTGTACAAAAAAGATCTTCATGACGCAGATAAGCACGACAGTGTGATCACTCATCTAGAGCCAGACATCCTGGAATGTGAAGTGAAGTGGCCTTAGGAAGCATCACTATGAACAAAGCTAGTGGAAGTGATTTCCAGCTGCTGACTGTACCTCCGCAGGAGGTAGTGAATTCCAGTGAATTCCAGCTGAGCTATTTCAAATCCTGAAAGATGATGCTGTGAAAGTGCTGCACTCAATATGCCAGCAAATTGGAAAAATTCAGCAATGGGCACAGGACTGGAAAAGGTCAGTTTTCATTCCAATTCCAAAGAAAGCAGTGCCAAAGAATGTTCAAACTACCACACAATTGCACTCATCTCACACACTAGCAAAGTAATGCTCAAAATTTTCCAAGCCAGGCTTCAGCAATATGTGAACCGTGAACTTCCAGATGTTCAAGCTGGTTGTAGAAAAGGCAGAGGAACCAGAGATCAAGTTGCCAACACCCACTGGATCATAGAAAAAGCAAGAGAGTTCCAGGAAACATCTACTTCTGCTTTACTGACTATGCCAAAGCCTTTGACTGTGTGGATCACAACAAACTGTGGAAATTCTTAAAGGGATGGGAATATCAGATCACCTGACTGGCCTCCTGAGAAATGTGTATGCAGGTCAAGAAGAAACAGTTACAACTGGACATGAAACAACAGATTGGTTTCAAATCAGGAAAGGAGTAGGTCAAGGCTGTATCTTGTCACCCTGCTTGTTTAACTTATATGCAGGGTACATCATGAGAAACACTGAACTGGATGAAGCACAAGCAGGAATCAAGATTGCCGGGAGAAATATCAATAACCTCAGATATGCAGATGACACCACCCTTATGGCAGAAAGGGAAGAAGAGCTAAAGAGCCTCTTGATGAAAGTGAAAGAGGAGAGTGAAAAAGTTGGTAAAACTCAACATTCAGAAAACCAAGAATCATGGCATCTGGTCCCATTACTTCATGCCAAATAGATGAGGAAACAATGGAAACAGTGAGAGACTTTATTTTTAGGGGCTCCAAAATCACTGCAGATGTTGACTGCAGCCATAAAATTAAAAGATGCTTGCTCCCTGGAAGAAAAGCTATGACCAACCTAGAAAGCATATTAAAAAGCAGAGACATTACTTTGCCAACAAAGGTCCATCTAGTCAAAGCTATGGTTTTTCCAGTAGTCATGTATGGATGTGAGAGTTGGACTATAAAGAGAGCCTGTCTCTTATACACATCTTTGCTTTTTTGCATTTCTTTTCCATGGGGATGGTCTTGATCCCTGTCTCCCGTACAATGTCACGAACCTCAGTCCATAGTTCATCAGGCACTCTATCTATCAGATCTATTTCAGAAAACCAAGAATCATGGCATCTGGTCCCATTACTTCATGCCAAATAGATGAGGAAACAATGGAAACAGTGAGAGACTTTATTTTTAGGGGCTCCAAAATCACTGCAGATGTTGACTGCAGCCATAAAATTAAAAGATGCTTGCTCCCTGGAAGAAAAGCTATGACCAACCTAGATAGCATATTAAAAAGCAGAGACATTACTTTGCCAACAAAGGTCCATCTAGTCAAAGCTATGGTTTTCCAGTCGTCATGTATGGATGTGAGAGTTGGACTTATAAAGAAAGCTGAGCACCGAAGAATTAATGTTTTTGAAGTGTGGTGTTGGAGGAGACTCTTGAGAGTCCCTTGGACTGCAAGGAGATCCAACCAGTCCATCCTAAAGGAAATCAGTCCTGAATATTCATTGGAAAGACTGATGCTGAAGCTGAAACTCCAATACTCAGGCCACCTGATGTGAAGAACTGACTCATTTGAAAAGACCTTGATGCTGGGATAGATTGAAGGTGGGAAGAGGAAGGGCCGACAGAGGATGA
This sequence comes from Cephalophus harveyi, assembly GCA_006410635.1. Classification (NCBI taxonomy): domain Eukaryota; kingdom Metazoa; phylum Chordata; class Mammalia; order Artiodactyla; family Bovidae; genus Cephalophus; species Cephalophus harveyi. The sequence continues at coordinate 519,374 of SJYT01010362.1, read as the reverse complement.
GATGGCTGGATGGCATCACTGACTCAATGGACATGAGTCTGAGTAAGCTCCAGGAGCTGGTGATGGACAGTGAGGCCCGGTGTGCTGCAGTCCATGGGTTGAAAAGAGGTGGACATAACTGAGTGACTGAACTGAACTGATGGAACTAAGGGAATGATGAAAGAAACATTAAAAGTAGTAAAAAGCAAAGTTTACCTCTTGTATCTTTCTCATAAAGATTTAAGTTGCAAACATTTAACAAAGAAAAGTTAAATATCCTGAAATTGATGAGGTACTTATGAACAGCTTTTTAGAACAGACTCATCTATATAGCACTCTTGCCTGGAGAATCCCATGGATGGAGGAGCCTGGTAGGCTACAGTCCATGGGGTCGCTGAGTCGGACACGACTGAGCGACTTCACTTTCACTTTTCACTTACATGCATTGAAGGAAATGGCAACCCACTCCAGTATTCTTGCCTGGAGAATCCCAGGGACGGGAAAGCCTGTTGGGCTGCCGTCTATGGGGTCGCAGAGTCGGACACGACTGACACGACTTAGCAGTAGAAGCAGCAGTATCTATACAGCAGAATAGTGAGCAAATCTGTAAGTGACGGTGACAAGCCTAAGGAGCCTGGTGACGGTTAGTTGTCTAGGAAAAGAATTTCAGTTCAACTTTAAAAATTACCAGAAATTATAAATATTAAAGTACTTTAAAATGTTAATCTAAAAGGCTCAGCTTTTCAGAAATGGATACAACCTTAACTAGAGAATAAAGACAAACACCACCATAGTTGGCTTAAAAGCTGCCAGCTCAAGCTCAACAGTAATTTTACCTTACAACCAACAACAAGTAAATCAAGTTCAAGATTTATACTTGACTAGTCTATTGACTGATATAGGTAATGATGTTTATATGAGTAACAGGAAGTATTTCTGCTTGCATACCTTTGCATCAGTAACTAATAACACACTGATAATTAACAGTAAATACAACTCATTATTTATTGAACAAAAGCATTAGCAATAAATAAATATAATTCAACATTATTTATTAAACACAAGCATACAGTCAATGAAAGATTTAAAAAGATAAAAGGAACTCAGCAAATGCAAACTCCACCTGTTTACCAAAAACATCACATTTAGTGTAAGTAATATTAGAGCCACTGCCTGCCCACTGTGTGTGTTCCATCACTCAGTGTGTGTCTGCATGAAACAAACTTTTATAACCACAGGTTCAAATTCTCTTCCTAACACAATGTTTACAATTTATATATTAATACTTGTTATCCCCATTCTTCTAGCCATAGAATACACAGCAGGCCCATTCACCATATTTTCCAGAGCAGAAAATGCCATCATCATCATACTAAACATTTTCACAATAATCCTATTTCTAGGAGTGTTCCATAATTCATATAAACCAAAACGATGCACAATTTCATTACCAAAAACTACTACTAACAATTTATTTCCCATGAATTCAATTTGATACAATTCCCATATGATCAACTAATACATTTACTTCAAAAATCTTTTTACCACTAATGCTAGCCCTGTGCATGTGACAAGTGTCATTACCTATTATAACATCAAGTATTCCTCCAAAAAATAACAAATATGTCTGATAGAAGAGTTGCTTTGATAGAGTAAATAATAAAGGTTTAAATTCTCTTCTTTCTAGAATTGTAAGAATTGAACTCTTAATCAGAATTCTTCATGCCATCACATTACACTATATTCTAAAGTAAGATCAGCTAAGGGGTTTCCCTGATGGCTCAGTGGTAAAGAATCCGACTACCAATGCAGAAGGCACAGGTTTGATCTCCGGGTTGGAAAGGTCACCTGGAGAAGGAAATGACAATCTACTCCAGTATTCTTGCCTGGAGAATATCATGGACAGAGGAGCCTGGTGGGCTCCAGTCTGTGGGTTCACAAAGAGTCAGACATGACTTAGTGACTCAACAGCAAGGTCAGCTAAATAAGCCATCTGGTCCATACCCCTAAAATGTTGGTTTATATCCTTTTCTTCCTATATTAACAAATTGCATCATTTTGATCATCATCCTAACAACCATTATTTCAGGAACCATAATTGTAATAACCAGCTCCCACTGTCTAACTCAGTGAAACTATGAGCCATGCCATGTAGGGCCGTGCAAGATGGATGGGTCATGGTGAACAATTCTGACAAAATGTGGTCCACTGGAGAAGGGAATGGCAAACTTCTTCAGTATTCTGGTCTTGAGAACCCCAAGAACAGTATGAAAAGGCAAAAAGAGAGGTCACTGAAAGATGAATTCCCAGGGTCAGTAAGTGCCCAATACACTACTAGAGAAGTGTGCAGAAACAACTCCAGAAAGAATGAAGGGATCAAGCCAAAGCAAAAACACCACCCAACCGTGGATGTGACTAGTGATGCAAGTAAAGTCCGATAATGTAAAAAGCAATATTGCATAGGAAGCGAGAATGTTAGGTCCATGAATCAAGGCAAATTGGAAGTGGTCAAACAGGAGATGGCAAGAGTGAACATTGACATTTTAGGAATTAGTGAACTAAAATGGACTGGAATGGGAGAATTTATTTCAGATGACCATTATATCTACTACTGTGGTCTAGAATCCCTTAGAAGAAATAGGGTAGCCCTCATAGTGAATAAAAGAGTCCAAAATGCAGTACTTGGGCATGATCTCAAAAATGACAGAATGATCTCTGTTTGTTTCCAAGGCAAACCGTTCAATATCACAGTAATCCAAGTCTATGCCCCGACCACTAATGCCTAAGAAGCTGAATTTGAATGGTTCTATGATGAACTACAAGACCTTCCAGAACTAACACCCCACAAAAAGATGTCATTTTCATCATAGGGGATTGGAATGCAAAGTTGGAAGTCAAGAGATCCCTGGAGCAACAGGCAAGTTTGACCTTGGAGTACAAAATGATGCAGGGCAACGGCTAACAGTTTTGCCAAGACAATGCACTGGTCATACCAAACACCCTCTTCCAACAACACAAGATGACACATGGACATCACCAGATGGTCAATACCAAAACCAGATTGATTATATTATTTGCAGCTGAAGATGGAAGAGCTCTATAAAGTCAGCAAAAATAAGACCAGGAGCTGACTGTAGCTCAGATTATGAACTCTCTATTGCAAAATTCAGATTTAAATCGAAGAAAGTAGGGAAAATCACTAGAACATTCAAGTATGACCTAAATCAAATTCCTTATGATTTTACAGTGGAAGTGACAAATAGATTCAAAGAATTAGATTTGATAGACATAGTGACTGAAGAACTATGGACAGAGGATTGTGATACTGTACAGGAGGCAGTGATCAAAATCATTCCCAAGAAAAAGAAATGCAAAAAGGCAAAATGGTTGTCTGAGGAGGCCTTACAAATAGCTGAGAAAAGAAGAGAAGCGAAAGGCAAAGGAGAAAAGGAAAGATATACTCCTGTGAATGGAGAGTTCCAAAGAATAGCAAGGAGAGATAAGAAAGCCTTCCTCCAGTGATCAATGCAAAGAAATAGAGGAAAACAATAGAATGGGAAAGACTAGAGGTCTCTTTAAGAAAATAAGAGATGCCAAGGGAATATTTCATGCAAAGATGGGCACAATTAAGGACAGAAACTGTATGTACCCAACAGAAGCAGAAGATATTAAGAAGAGGTGGCAAGAACACACAGAAGAACTATACAAAAAAGATCTTCATGATGCAGCTAAGCACGACGGTGTGATCACTCACCTAGAGCCAGACATCCTGGAATGCAAAGTCAAGTGGACCTTAGGAACCATCACTATGAACAAAGTTAGTGGAAGTGATGGAATTCCAGCTGAGCTATTTCAAATCCTAAAACAGGATGGTGTGAAAGTGCTGCACTCAATATGGTAGCAAATTGGAAAAACTCAGCAGTGGCCACAGGACTGGAAAAGGTCAGTTTTCATTCCAATCCCAAAGAAGGGCAATGCCAAAGAATGTTCAAATTGCTCCACAATTGCACTCATCTCACATGCTAGGCTTCCCTGTGGCTCAGATGGTAAAGCGTCTGCCTGCAATATGGGAGACCTGGGTTTGATCCCTGGGCTGGGAAGAAGGAAATGGAAACCTACTCCAGTAGCCTTGCTTGGAAAATCCCATGGACAGAAGAGCCTGGTAGGCTATAGTCCATGGGGTTGCAAATAGTCGGATACAACGGAGCGACTTCACTTCACACGCTAGCAAAGTAATGCTCAAAAATTCTCCAAGCTAGGCTTCAGCAGTATGTGAACCAAGAACTTCCAGATGTTCAAGTTTGGATTTAGAAAAGGCAGAGGAAACAGAATTCAAATTGCTAACATTGTTGGATGATAGAAAAAACAAGGGAATTTCAGAAAAACATCTACTTCTGCTTCATTTACTATGCTAAAGTCTTTGACTGTGTGGATCACAGCAAAGAAAAATTCTTAAAAAGAATTTTGAAGAATTCTTAAAAAGAATTTTGGAGAATTCTTAAAAAGATTGAAATACCATATCACCTTACCTGCTTCATGAGAAATCTGTATGCAGGTCAAGAAGCAACAGTTAGACATGAAATGACGGACTGGCTGCAAATTGGGAAAGGAGTATGTCAAGGATGAATATTGTCACCCTGCTTATTTCACTTACATGCAAAGTACATCATGCAAAATGGCAGACTGGATNCTGCTTCATGAGAAATCTGTATGCAGGTCAAGAACCAACAGTTAGACATGAAATGACGGACTGGCTGCAAATTGGGAAAGGAGTATGTCAAGGATGAATATTGTCACCCTGCTTATTTCACTTACATGCAAAGTACATCATGCAAAATGGCAGACTGGATGAAGCACAAGCTGGAATCAAGATTGCCAGGAGAAATATCAATAACCTCAGATATGGAGATGACACCACCCTGATGGCAGAAAGCAAAGAGGAACTAAAGAGTCTCTTGATGAAAGTGAAAGAGGCGAGTGAAAAAACTGGCTTAAATTTCAACATTCAAAAAACAAAGATCATGGCATCCGGTCCCATCACTTCATGGTAAACAGATGGGGAAAAAAGGAAAACAGTGACAGAGTTTACTTTTTTGGGCTTCAAAATCGCTGCAGACGGTGACTGCAGCCATGAAATTAAAAGATGCTCCCTCCCTGGAAGAAAAGCTATCATAAACCTAGACAGCATATTAAAAAGCAAAAAGACATTACTGACAAAGGTCCATCTAGTCAAAGCTATGGTTTTCTCAGTAGTCATGTATGGATGTGAAAGTTGGACCATAAGGAAAGCTGAGTGCTGAAGAATTGATGCTTTGAACTGTGGTGTTGGAGAAGACTCTTGAGAGTCTCTTGGACAGCAAGGAGATCAAACCAGTCCATCTTGAAGGAAATCAGTCCTGAATATTCATTGGAAGGACTGATGCTGAAGCTTCAATACTTTGGCCACCTGATGCAAAGAACTGACTCATCGGAAAAGACTCTGGTGCTAGGAAAGATTGAAGGCAGGAGGAGAAGGAGACAACAGAGGATGAGATGGTTGGATGGCATCACTGACTCAATGGACATGAGTTTGAGCAAGCTCCAGGAGTTGGTGATGGACAGGGAAGTCTGCCATGCTGCAGTCAGTCCATGGGGTCGCAAAGTGTCAGTCACGACTGAGCAACTGAACTGAAATGAATTGACTACTTATCTGAATTGGTTTCAAAATAAACACACTAGCCATTTTTCCTATATTAAAAAAGTTAACCTGTGAGGTATAGAAGCATGCACTAAATATTTTCAAACACAAGCTACCACATCAATATTACTTATAATAGCTGTTATCATTAACCTATTATACTCCAGCCTATGAACTATTACAAAAATCTTTAGTCCAACAGTACCAATAGCCCTAACCATAAAACTAGGATGATCACCATTTGACTTCTGAGTATCTGAATTTACAAGGTATCCCAGTAACAGCAGGGTTAATCTTACTAACATGACAAAAACTTGCACCCTTGTCAGTGTTATACCAAGTCTCACTATCCATGATCCTAAACCTACTATTCATTCATACTATTATAATTGGATAAGGCAGATTATGCCAAACACAACTATGAAAAATTAGAGCTTATTCATCAACTGCTCATATAGAGTGAATAAAAGCCATTCTATTGTATAATCAAACAGTTTTAAATCTACTAATTTATAATAACATTTATCATATTTATACTATTATTCACTTACAGCTTAGCCACCACCACACTATCAGATACGTGAGATGAAATACCCATTATTACACCTGCCATTCTTATCACCCTATTAATAATAGGAGGTCTCAGCTATTCCAACTTCTAAATATTCAAGTAGTTTCACTTTCTCTTTATGTTTCCTAATTCTCCTCCTTCTGTCTTCACTCCAACCCCCTGCAGTTCCACCTGATGACCTCCAGACTATAAATATGCACCATTTGTCTGCAGATTGCTGCAAAATGTCACCAAAAATCCTTGTCATTCAACTTAAGTGGGTTCTAGACAGCCTTGTGTTCAAATCCAAATGTTTGCTCCCAATCTAAAATGTTTCCACAATTTCATTTTTCCCCCAAAGTTGNATATGCACCATTTGTCTGCAGATTGCTGCAAAATGTCACCAAAAATCCTTGTCATTCAACTTAAGTGGGTTCTAGACAGCCTTGTGTTCAAATCCAAATGTTTGCTCCCAATCTAAAATGTTTCCACAATTTCATTTTTCCCCCAAAGTTGTCAATATTACAGTTTTATCGTTTCAGGTATGCCTATGTCAGAGAAAGATGTTATTTTCATTTTTCTTTGTCTTAACACAAGTTTCTTTTTCCCTTTTGAACAAAGATGTTCCTCACAATGTATGAGCTACTTCTATGTAGTGATCATGTCTTATTCATCTCATGGTTCCAATGTTTAACCTCAGTTCAGTTCAGTCGCTCAGTCATGTCTGACTCTTTGCAACCCCATGAATTGCAGCACGCCAGTCCTCCTGTCCATCACCAACTCCCGAAGTTCACTCAAACTCAGTCCATCGAGTCAGTGATGCCATCCAGCCATCTCATCCTCTGTCGTCCCCTTCTCCTCCTGCCCCCAATCCCTCCCAGCATCAGGGCCTTTTCCAATGAGTCAACTCTTTGCATGAGGTGG